>WEIV01024378.1:2842-245013 GCA_013390005.1 Calyptomena viridis
CAGCCACCTCTTCCATCCAGGCAGCTTGTGTTCCTCTCCCTGCCTGCTTTCTGCCTTGCCCACATCAGTCATTGCAAAACTCAGAATTAGGCCAAAAAAATAGAAGGAAATGTGTTTTTCTTCTCTTTTCCCCCGTTTTTTCTTTTAATAAAAAAAATATTCCAAATTTTCTTTACTTAAAAAGCAAGCAAATGTATAAGATTGATAATATAAAAATAATAATATATAACGATAATATGCAAAATGCAACTGTCTAAAAGCAAACCAGCATCAGACTACCTGCTTCTCCTTGGAGAAAACAACCCAAAAGCTATGAAAATTCCTCAAAAGGAGGTTACTAGTAATGCAAACCAACCACTAATGAAGGGCTTCTGGTCACCACAGAGCTTTTGGCCCAGCTCATGTCATCACTCTCCTTGGGTGTGGTGGCAGAGGGGCCTGGGCATCCCCTGGGACTGCAGGGGAGGCAAAAGCAACAGGAAAAGGTCTCACACTAGTAGCATGGGCAGAAAGTAATGCTGGGATGAAAACAAGATTGGGAGCTGATGTGCTCCCAGGTCTCCCGTGACAAAAAGGGACATTTTTGACTTGTTCCAGGATCAGCTTCCAGCCCTAAGCTGCCATTGCATCAGGCAAACAGTGTCCCAGGCTCGGGGAGTTTGGAGCCTGCATAGGAGAAGCAGTACAGAGGTGTGATAGGCATGATGGATGGGTGGAGAAGACCAGGGTGACATGGGTGTCCTGCAGCCAGCACGCTTCCCAAAGTGGCTGGCCTTTGGCAGGACACTACCAGCTACTCTAGGCCTCATCCACAAGATGTAAGGTAACTGAACTTGTCTGCCTTCAGAAGGGGCTGGTATGTGTTTGAGTACGTCTGTCTCCAATTGAGATATACTCGAGTCAAACAGATACAGCTGTTTCTCCTTTTTTATGCCCCCCCCCAACCAGGGGTGCAGCTGTGCACCAGTGGAGTGTGTGTGCCCTGTGCGTGGCCACTGGAGAGGGGACAGCTCTGCCTCCTGCCTTCCCACTGCTCCTTCCACTGAGGAGTGAAATCTGGGGTAAACCCTCTGGACTCCCCCCATTTCCCAGCTGTGCCTGGCTGTGTGCACTTTCTTGTCTTAATAAACTTGCCAACCTCCAGGTTCTCCACAAGCAAGAGGCACAAGCAGTTTATTTGCTGTTGAGGTGCTACAGGATCCTGTGGGGATCTGCTCTCGGGTCTCTGGGGGCAGTTCTCTGGCTTTTGGAGAAGGGAATGTTGCAGCTGCAGCTAACACATTCCGTGGTGGGCTGCCACAGCCAGTGTCACTGCAGTGGAAGACCCCAGTTCATAGCCCAGCTGAACCAGGCTGAGCTGGATGGGGGCTCGTGGCAGGTTTGCTGTGCTGTGCTGGCAGGGGCTGCCTTGGCACCTGCCAGCTGGCTCTGGGTGGAAGCTCAGAGCAACACACCTTGTGGTTTAGTGTTCCCTATCCACAAAGACAGGCTGTGCCAGTTCAAGCTTATATACCTGGCTGTCCTACTGCGCCGGCAGCTGTTTGGAGGAGCCAGCAGGCAGGAACATTAGTTTCGTTCCAATTTTATCCTTGGCCTCACATCTGAGACTTCAAGCAAGGATTCCAGTCGTGGGCAGACGCCCCGTTTTGTGTGCTCCAGACGCTACTCCCACAAAGACCAAGCAGTCCTTTACATGGAGGCCAAAAATCCAACTGTTGCCTGTAAAGCATTTCTGTCTTGACTGGCTCTACCCAGATTGAAACTGAGGACCTACAAGTGCAGAAAGAGCTCCCTTATCCTCCTGCTACCTGTGCAGGTTGGAAGAGCTCTGCAAGCAGATGTTTGTGTATCAGCAGGCACACTTGCAGCTGTGGTCCTCACTTTCTTTGAGGACAGAAGCTGGAGTTCTGGGACTGACCTTACTGTAAATTTTCCTTGGCAGATGTGAAGCCTGGAGTTGATGCTGTAAGCTTGGTAACCTGGTACACCACACAAACTTCCTTTTTTTTTTTTTTCTGGAATGAGGCGATAAATTGTTCCCATCTGAGCTGCTGGCTTCCTGATGTGTATGTTTTATTCTCGTTGGGAACTGGGGATCAGAAGGGAGGACACATGCATATGCAGATGAATGCAGATATTTATTTATTTTTATTAGTGGATTAGTGGAAGAGAGACCTCTGCTGGCTCAGCTCACAGAGCTGCTGCCATACCTTGGCCACTCAACTGACCACAGCCAAGGTCTGTAGCTCGTGGGGTTTCTCTCACCTTCACTTCACCTACTTGGGAAATTTCCTCCTGAGTCACAGCAATTTACCAAGGAAAGATAAGAAGCAACTTGTAATGTTTTCTCATTAAAAGATCCAGCATGTGGGGAGTCCCTCAGCTACAATCACTAGCAGATGAATTTGTGACAGCTCTTGATGTATAAGTAAAGTAGCTTATTTCCTGTAGGAGGAGATGAATCTTGGGCACTGAAGCATAGCAGAGAATTAGAATCTTATTGGCACTGGAGGAGGAGGCAGCAGGGTGTTTTCATCTACTCCATTGATTTCAGTTGCATTTTTTCTCTTTATGTCCTTCCTCCAAGCTGATTGTGTAGCACTGCAATGAGGATGACTTCAGAAACCATCTCTTTTGGGTCAGAGCTTATTTAGCACCTTGCCTCTGCTGTCAGTTGGATAGATGGCCCTACCTGGGCCATGCCTGGGGTTGATAATCAGTGGAGGCTTCTCTTCCTGGCTTGGGGAAAAGTATTTTTTTTCTAGAAAAGCTGTCTTTATCCAAGCCTAAGTAGTGCAAAACAGGGCTTGGTCTTTGCAAACAGGTAGAGCTGAGTGAGCCAGTAGTGTAAGGCCTTTAAGTCCTGAGCTGCCAGTCTGGCTGAAAGCAACAGAGGCAGTAGTTTTACAGCTGAGTAGAGCTACAAAGTTGATGAAGGGATTGAAGCATCTCTCTTATGAAGAAAGGCTGAGGGAATTGGGCCTGTTCAGCCTTGAGAAGATGACTGACCTCAGGAATGTCTATAAGTATCTGAAGGAAGAATGCTAAGAAGATGGAGCCAGGCTCTGCTCAGGGGTGCCCAGCAACAGGACAAAAGGCAAAGGGCAGAAACTGGTGCACAGGAAGTTCCACCTGAATATGAGGAATTAACTTTTTTGCTGTGCAGTGACAGAACTGAACAGGTTGCCCAGATAGGATGTGGAGTCTCCTTCACTGGAGATACTCCAGAGCTGTCTGGACACAATCCTGTGCCATGTGCTCTGGGATGACCCTGCTTAAGCAGGGAGGTTGAACCAGATGATCCACTGTGGTCCCTTCCAATCTGACCCATTCTCTGATTCTGAGTGCTGCTGGAATGCTGGCTTAAGCATCCCATTCCTTCCTTATCCAGCCCACTCATTCCTGCCCCTGGCATTGCTAGTGATTTCTCACCTTCCCTTCTTTGTTGTTGGTTTGTGCATTGTTATTTTTTTTCCCCAGCTGGATCCATTTCTGGTCTAGTTCATCAGGCAGCTGGCACTAACAACCCAGCCAGCACAGTGGGTGGGAATGAACAGGCTGACAGCACTACCATGAAATCACAGCCTGTGAGCTGCTAGTCTTGCTTGTTCTTTGCAGTAAGGCAAAAATTAAAGCCTTGTGTGGGACAACTGCTGTCCATTTTATGATTATGAGGTTTGATCAAAGGTGCTGGGCAATCTCTGGTACTGCAGCCCAGGCCTCTGCCTTTCAGCTTTTTCCTCACATCTCTGGCCATCAAAATCTTCTCCACAATTTACCTGATTGCTGCTTAGCTGAGGAAACAGAGGTTGGTGTCAATGGCCTGAAGCTTCTGCATCGTTGGCCAGGGGATCTCCATCACAGAGGTATTGTAGAGAGATCAACTGAGTCATAGTTGTTTATTTTTTGTAGGAAATTGGCCTGCATGCAAAGACAGAGAAACACACAGCAGTGGCTTCTGGAGCTGCAGGCTCTGCATTTGTCATCACCACCCCTGTGAAATCCTAACCTGCATCGAGAAACTTCTGTTATCCCATGGCCAGCTCCCTGCATTGCTTGTGTACTCCATGGATTGCTGTCACTTTGTCTTCAGCTGTTGTCCTGGTCTGTGGTCTTGCATAGTGTAGGATCATGATAAAAGAGAGAGGGCACTGCAGCCAGACAGTCACTTAGAGGCCTCCAAGGTGAAGGACCTATGAGAAAGTACAAGCTCTAGCTGCCCCCTGATGTGACAGCCCTTCCCCTGTATGTCTTGGACAGCTTGATGTGGGAGGTACTCTCACTATACCTTTTCCAACAGTTCTCTGTAGCAAAAGAACTTGCTTTTTTTCAAAAGAAGTTGCTTTATGACTACCTTTTACACCTTTTCCTTTCACCTTACCCACGTATACCCCTTTTCCAGTCACTGAGTGGTGAGAGCACCCACTATTTTGTAGACATTAATTACCTGTTTTGATTGAGGAGACCAAGTTTCTTTTCTCTATGGAGAGTGTCCTGGGTGCTGGACTTTTGGCTTGCCTGTCCTTTTGGTCCTGTCCTGTCCTGCTGTGAGCTGCTCCAGTCTAGAAAAAAAAAAAAAGGGAAGAAAAAGTGAAATATTCACTGAAATATTCGCTGTGTATTGTCTAGAAATCTCTTGTGCAGGAACTAGAACATTGTTCTGAGGTAAGCATCCCAGATGCTAAGAATACCAAAGGCTGCTTTGGTTTTTTTTTCCCCTTTACTTTTGTCCTTCCTCTTTCCTTCCAGATCTTTGGGATCCCTGTGGAAAGAAAAGCTTGACAAACCTGATCAATTCAGGTCCTAGGATGTGGAAGTTTCCAAGATCAGCTAACCTCACCATAGCAGGTTAAGTCCTCTATGTACTCATTTAAAATCTAACCTGAAAGCATACCTCTAATTTCTACAGCTTAGTGCATCACTCCCTCTTGATGCCATTTACTGCTTCATCCAATCTGCATTTGTACTGCCCCATTTGTTTGAAATTGCTCTCGGTGCCACCACATCATGTACTACTTGTCACTCTTACCTTAAAATGTAGTTCTTGTCTGAAAACAATTATACTGATGGTATTTTATTTAGCTAATCTGTTCAGCACAAAAAAGAAAGAGGGTCTCTGGTTCTGCTGAATAGCAGTGGAGCAGTTGGCATTGCCCTCATTCATACCCAGTGATTAGCCAGCATGTCTCAGAGTGCTTTGCTGGCTAGCCCTGTTATATAGGTGGTTTACTAGGATTTAAGGAATCAGTGCTGCTTCTTACAGAAACCTGCCCTGTGTTTCTGATTTCAGTGGCTTGGAATAGGAGAGTTGCATCAAGCTCATGACTTTTGTCTTTATGTTCCAGGTGTTCAGTGGCTTGAACATCTCCTATTTATAAAAAATCTGAATTCCAAACTGAGGATCATAATCAAACCCCTTGCCTTTTGAAAGGGATCATAGAATTACAGAATGGTTTTGGCTGGAAGGGACCTTTAAATGTCACACTAGTTCAACTGCCTCTGTAATAAGCAAGGACATTTTCAACTAGATCATGTTGCTCAGAGCCCTGTTCAACCTGGCCTTGAATGTTTTCACAGATGGGGCATCTACAACCTTTCTGGGCAACCTGTTCCAGTGCCTAACAACCCTCATTGTAAACAATTTCAGATCAAGGGGAACTGTTAACTTGTCTGTCCAGGAGACAGAGGGTTTCCCAAGGACCAGTCCAAGACCAAATGGCTGAAAACCCACCAAGGGGAACCAGAGACTTACTTCCTTCTGCTCTCCATTGAAGGTGTGCTTCTCAGTGCTGATGTCTCTTTGGTACAAAAGATCTAGGAGCACCTTAAAAATAAAATACCAAAATGAAACAAGCCACTAAACACACAGACCTTCCCTGGGCAAGGGGATGATAGTGAGCAAGCAAACCACATGTGACAAATGTTAGATATGTTGCTGAATGCAATTCTGGAAGCTGCTCAGATGCTGTGGTCAGGTGGGTGGTATTACAAACCTATCTGGGCTAGAAGAGAAAAACGTTTTTATAGTAAGCGAAACGTGTCTGGTAGAGAGAGTACTGAGAGGTAATAAACATGCAGTAGAGAACTGCTGTATGGGAAAGCCCTTTTTGGGGTGAAGCTTTGTGGTGCTTTGTAAGTAAGCAAGCCATCACTTCAGAGTTAGGAAGTACAAGGTGTGCTCGTGACAGGGCTCCTTAGGCAGGAAACAGGCACATGAAACACAGACCTGCTGTACCTCGGGTTCAGATTGGGTCTGCTTCCAACCAAACATCCAGGTACTTTTTTTTTCCCAGTTCCTGCATGTACTGCGTGGGTTTTGCATGAAGCCCTGAATGAAGGGCTTGTTATGAGTATTTGCTTTGAGTAAGAGTCCTTTATGCTTGCCCTGCGGTTTGTCCCTTCATTGGCCAAAGAGTTCAGTGCACTGAATTCCACTTTCTGGAGATTCTATATGCCTTTAAAAGAACCACAAAGATATCATTTGGTGAAACAATGTTTTATAAATGCGGAGAAATTATGGAGGATAAAACTGATATACAAATTTGTATTTTGTCTGATGATACGAAAAACCATGATTCAGAAATCCCATGGCCATTATTAAATCTTTCTTAGTACAAATCTCAGTGCTGAGGATGCTGTGATAAAACCCATGTTATAAAACCCATGAAACATAAAGAGTAATTTTTTTTTGTTTGCATTGGTTTTGAAGCCTGATAAATGTAAAGTTTTCTCATGTATGACAAACCCTTTTCCAGTCATGTAAAACAGCACATGGGATGATGGAGATTTTCCAGGATGCCAGAGTGTCCCTCTCTCTGGAGACAGATAATTCATTGTCATGTATGGTCTTTCAGTAATATGTTATGGTAACCCAGAGTGGCAATCTTAAAAGACCAAAAGAAATTGAGGACACCAATTGAGGACACCAGCTAAGGAATCTGAACATCGTTTTTTTGCTTTTTACACCAGCCACAGAGATTTACAGCATTTCTTCAGTGAAATGGATGGAAAAAAAGCAGTTTTTACTTTTTCATTAGTACCCCAGCAGAGGCTGGATGTCTGTAATTTTACAGAAATGTTCAGAATTGACATGGGTGTTTTTTGTGGGATCTCTATGGAGGTAGATAACACTCCATCTTAAATCTGTACTGAAATGGATTAGAAATTACAAATGGGCTTTTCCAAAGAAAGAATAAAGGTTTTCCTTCTTTAAGAAAATTTACAAACAAGCCGCTCCCCCCACTTCTTCCCTCTTTGCTCTGCAATTGCTCTGCATTCTGGGCCAGGGCCCTCCAAAGACTTGCAGGAAGTCTGGCCAAGGGTGGGGAGGCCACTGATTCTCCACTTTGCTTTTGCAATTTGTTGGCTCTTTGAAGAGCAGCTGTTGCCTTTGAAGTGAACTTTTCTGGGCAAATGAGTATCAGCAGACAGGGTGAGATTTTGGCTGCAGATGGGCAGCGGCAAATTCCCTTCACAGAGGGGACTCTGCTGGCAGAAGACTTGCAAGCTGGAGGTTCAGCTGCTCCACCAGCCACTTCTCACTGAAAATATGAAACAAGTGGGGATGAGGCAGAGGCATAACCGAGCTGCTGTGTGTTAACCTTCTCCTGGCCTGAAGTCCTTGGAAAGGAGGGATGTTGCTTTCCCACTTGGCTCCAACCCCTCAGTATTTTTGTGACATTTCTGAGCTGACCTGGAGCTCAGTTGAAGGCAGAATTTCAAGTCCAGGCTAATCTGCCTTCAGCGTAGGATGGGGTGATGTGTTGCACAGGTTTTGTCTGTGTTACAGAGAGTTCACTGTGCAGGGCTGAGTCATTCCAGAGAAACACTGAGTCCTGCAAATGCTCAAATGTGTTTGTATTACCTTTCTGCCACCTTTTGTTTCTTTTTCCATATCCAGTATGTCTTTTTATTCTCTGCAATGTCCTTGTTTTATCTACACTTCTCACCCAACCTGAACCTTACCTCTGAATTCAAAACCACTCTTGCAGGCAGTTTGTGCTAATATTCAGGGCTATTCCCTGGTTCTCCTGGGGGTCTGATATGTGTCCCTGCTGTACTTGACTGGCTGCCTCTGGCTATGAGGGAGGTGGCACCATCATTGCAGGTTGATCTGTTAGAGATTGGAGCCAGAAGCTGGCTTTTCATGTTTCATGTACTCAAATGTCCATTCTAAAACTGTGTTGTCTGTTGCCCACATTTGAAGATGCCTGAAGTTCCTCAGTACCTGCTTTACATATGATTATGCTGAGGTGTCAATGTCTGCCAAGGAGTCCTGAGCATGTCTGACTCACTCCCATGAGATCCTCCTTTAGGTATCCATCTGTGCCACTCCTGGGAGATCCTGAACCTGGCAGGCACACTTTCTGCACCAAGCTATTGAAGACTCATAGGGTGCTGCCACTGCAGGCCTTCTTTTCAAAGGAGAGCATTCAGGGCTGACTGCCTGCCTGCAAGGAGATGTCTTTCTACATTTCAGTAGATGAAGCACCAGGAGGCAGGGTGACAGGCATACCTTCCTTATGAGGATTTCTCCTTCATTCAAGTCTGGCAGCTTCTTTCTCCCTGTATTTGGGCTTTGCAGCTGACAATGTAGGTGTGTAATTCCCCTTAGAAATTAACATGGGAGTCTAGGCAACCGGTTCAGATATTGCAAAGAATGAGAATTCGGGAAAGTGTTAGTCTTATTTAGTTTGATAGGATCATTGCTGTATAATATAAACTGTCAGGCAGGTTTGGGTATGATTGTATATGGCTGTATATTGTACACTTTGCTGTGTTGGACAGCCCTTTGGAAAGTCAAACTTGGAACCTGCTGGGTGGCTTTATTGGTTTTTGGGTTTGCTTTGTGCAGGGTGATTGCTGAAACAGACTTGTTTGTGAATGTCAGGCCATTTGCACCACTGTGTTTTTATGCAGCGTTTAACAAGCACTAATAGAGAAACAAAGCAGTCTTCATGACCACTCAAATTTGTCTTGACTAAGCACACCATTGCTGAATAAAATATACATGTATTGTTTTCAGACAGCTGTAATCCCTCTGCAGACTTCAGGATAATTTAATCTCTTGACATGACTGTGCAACTCCTGTTATTTTTAGGCACATACATTAAGAGAAGAAAAGGTCCATTTAATCTGAAAACATATTAGCAAGCATTCCTGGTTTCACAAATCTGAACCAGGTACCACAGGGAATAAACTGAAAGTCGTTAACGTATGATTGCTATTTGATGGCCAGAAAGAAGCATCTCATACCCACTCCCTACTGGCAGATACTGCAAAGCCAGTTGCTACTCTTGAAGGTCATATCAGCAAAGATTAAAAACTCATTGCAGATTGTACAAAAGCATACCCAGATTCTTTGCTGATGCCAGTTCTCTGCAATCTGTATGTGCAGTGGACCACACTGTGGACCACTGGCATGTGGGTGAGCTGGAAGTGCCTAAAGTTCTCTCACGTCAATGACAAAGGTGGTGTGTTAGTGCCCTCCTCCATGATGCCTAAGGATGCTGAACTCACCTAAGTCCCATCCCTGGTGTTGCAGTCATAGAGGATAGAGATAGAGGACTATCACTAACTGTTCTCCTTCACTCCTTCTCTTCCTTCTCCCAGCCTTTTGAGTCGCTCAGGACAAGTGACAATGGAGACCATCAGGCTACATGATGAAACTGGTGACTCCCAGATGCTGTAGTCTAAATCTCCTCTTCGGCACAGCGTGGAGCTTCTGTATTGCTTACCATGGTGCAAGCTGTTTCTGTCCCCACCTCTAAAGGTTACTAATTAGACTGGGTTACTAAAATCAAAGCAGTTTTCTGAAGGAGGTAAGGATTTAGTTTCTTTCTGAATATTCCTAGCAGTGTCATCCAACAGACACTGGGATATGTGATGGAAACGAAGGATGTTGTTCAAGCCTCCACAGACTCTTCCACAGAGTCTTCCACAGACTCTAGCTTGGGTGGGAAGGTGAGGTTTTGCGTGACAGGCTCTGCTTTATGACTGTCCTCTTTGAGGATGAATGAGGGGAGAGAATGGCGAGGGACAAAAGGAGAAAAAACCCTTAAACTGTGGCATTTCATGGGGTGGGCAGCTAGCAGGAGATTGTTGATTGTTGAAAAGCCTTTCTAGCTGTGTTTGCTTTGGATACCACAAGTCACTTGGTCATGATGGGGACTGTGAGTCGTGTTCCTNCATTGGAAGCACTGGAGGGCTAGCACGCAGGTCAGCATGGTCCTTCACTGCCAAAATTCTAGTACTAATTTTGGCCCTGAGTGCACAGAGCACACAAACCACCTATGTCTCTCAGTTTTCCTTGGATCACTCCAGATTTAGCCCTTCATTTTCTTTCTGCAAAGAATAGACCTACAATGGCTCCAGATGTGAGCGTGGGTGAAGGCTGTCACTGGGCATGTCTAGCAGGGGAAAAGAACCTCTGTGTTAGGTGGTGCTGAGCCATTAACTCCTTCCTTTACATCAGGGACAAGAAATTCTTTCCTTGCTGAGGGACCAATAAGTCTTTGGAGCGCCTTTGGTCTGCCACACATTAACACATGCCTTAGTGTTACCCAGTAAATGCTGCAACAACAATAATGTGGCTTCAGGCCATCTGAAATGAAGTTGTGGGCTGTACCTGTCCCCATGGGCTGCAGGCTCCTGCCTCCTGTGAAAGAGCATAGGGCTAGTAAAGAGGCTGTGTGTGGTAAGAGAATAGGCGTATTTAAGGAAATGGGGTTTAAATGGGAATTTAATTACTCGGTTTTTGGCCTTGTGTCTGAACAAGAATAACATGAAAACCTGAAATTAAGCACTTGTTGCATTCCAATACAGGGAAGAATGCCTCCAGTATTTGAAAATAATTCGAAGATAAATAGAATTAATACTTAACATATAAAAGAGACAGCTAATGTTTTGACAGACAATCCTCCTCAGAGCCAAGAACACGCATTACCTAAAGGAGGAAAATCCTCATTTGTACTGAAGGTTGCCAGGAGTCATAATTAAAGAACAAAATTAGTCTAGGAGAGAATGGAATGAAGAGTAGAAAGGTTGTTGCTTCTTAGATAACCATGCAGGTGTTGTAGAAGCAACACACACAGGTTTCCATGGTTTTTTTTTCTTGATCAGTCTCTGTGTCCATCAGAATATTCACTGCAGGTTCTGGTATATGAAAAATAAAAATAGAAATGTCCTGCTGAGCAAGTTGTTCTGACACAAGTCTTTTTGTGCTATTTTAGCAAGTCCATCACTGGGTTCAGCATTAGCATTTCTTTCCTTTGCCACCCACTTCCAAAAAGTGTGAGGGTTTGTATGACCTTGGATACAACTGTCCCTCTGTCACATTTGATGGAAATTTCCAGAGCTGTTCAAAGCTCCTGGAAGGGTGAAAGGGAAGGGCAGATAACCAGCATCATGTGGGCCCACCCACACTCTGTATGATTGTTCATTTCTGCACAAAAGCAGCCTGAAATTTTGCAGAGGATTGGACCTGTTTGTAGGAGATTTGTTATTCTGATATTTTTAATACAGCTCACTGACATTGGTTACCCAGATGTTCCCCAAAAGCAGGGAAGGATAAATAACAGCAATGCCATGGCCAGAGAAACAGTTAACTAGAAAGGAAAATCTGAGGTATTTTTTTGTCAGAGAAAAACAGCATTTTGCTTGGATATATAAAACACACAGTCTTCTCCACCTTGCACAGCTTTCATAGCTGCAAATGTGTAAATCTTTATTTCCAGAAAGGAATCCAGATGTTCACTCACTTTAATTTGAGTGAAGATAAAATGGCCAAATTTTCCCTGCCTGGAACACCTGCAGAAATGCCACTGAGAGGTTCTGGCTTGTTGGTTTACGTAGAAAATTGCAGAAGTCCTCCCGTTTTTCCTTTTTTGAGGTTAGACCAAAAATACATTCAGCAGTCATAAGCGGTGGCATATTAATAGAAAGATTTTCTCTATAAAATGTCCACTACTCTTAGAGGCAGATTTATACTACATAATCCACCATTTCAAAGGCTAAGGTCACCACCAAACATGTCAGCCCACTGGGATATCATAACACATAAATTACATAATCAATTGCACATGTTTTCCTCCTTTCTTTACCAATTAATGTATTTTTAAATTAGAGAGCTTGTCTTATATTTTTCCAACCATGTCGAATAGGGAAACCTGTCAGAAGGAGGATTAAACAGCAAAAAGACCAGTTTTCAAATTATCAGTAGAAGGCTGGTGCTTAAGATGCTTGTATCAATTCTTTCTTGCACAGCATTCATCAAGTGCACAGGAACACCAGCTGTGCTTCCAGTTCTGCTTTGTGCCTTCTGACAATTTTATTAATTCTTCACCAAAAAGAAATGAGTGTAGATACTACCAGAAGATATTGAATTTTTTTTTACTTCATTCAAAATTTGCAGTGTGTTTTCCATGCCAATGGACTTCTCCTCATAAAACCATCTCATTGTTCTTTACCTCCTCTGTTCTTCTTGAAGATTCTGATTAGAGCATTCTTTTAATTTTGATTTGGTTTAGAATGAGATGGTGAGTGATTTATATCAGTTGATGGGGTATTTCCTGCTCTCACCATGATGTTTTTGTATAAATTAGGTATTTCTTTGTCAAGGTAATGGCAGTTTGTGCCTGGCTAAGCTCTTTGCACTAATTGTTCTTCCTATAAATTTACTTACTAAAGTATTAGTGTTTGGGAGTGAATTGTGAAACTGAGTTTCACAATAGTCCCATTGCATTAGTAGGCATACTTACTTTAATAGGGGCTTATCAGTGCAGCTTGGCTTAATTTATGTTTGCTTGCAATAAACATCCAGAGCAGTGAAAGCAATATTTCATAATATTGACACCTGGTCATGTCACATGAAAACACATTTTTAAAAGTGCATAGGAAGGAAAGTCAAACACAAGTTCATTTTCATGCTGGTTTTCTTAACTGTTACAGGCTTTGCTTTTTCACCTTCACTTTCTGCTTTCTTGGATATAGAGTTAGTGTTCTTAAACAAGAAACAGTGCAGGAGAAACCAAACTCCCCAAAGTGAACCATTTCTGCATTTGTGTTACGTGAAGGACCTTCCTGAGTCTCAGGCTGGTTTGTCAAGAAGTTTCCCAGAACATATTTTCTAAGGCAGTCAGAGAGGCATCAGGGGCATATTTCTCTTGGCTAGCCTCTCTCTGGAGAGATGCCTTGAAGGCAACCAACACTCTAGTAGGTTTTGCTATCAATGGAGATGAGACTCAAGGAACCAGATCTCATTCCAGAGGGACATGTGCTCTTAAGGAATAGTCCTGGTCCTTTTGTTTTCTTGTGACAATTGTTGACCACTGTTAATGGAGGATATGCCGTGCAACACTTCACAAAAGCATAAGAGTAGGGAGGAGGTTAGTGGGCATTGCTTCTCTAGCAATGGCTGGTTGGCAGCAACTGACCTTTTGTGAACTAGAAGCTTTTGGAGAGCCCAGGGAAGACAGTGCCCTCATAGTTTGTCCATTGTTTCCTTCCATCCCCTGATTCAAATGAGACATCTTCCTTCTTTCCATCATGGTCCAGGCTTATGCATGAAGCGCATAGGTGGAGTTTTCAAACCCTAAAAATCTCTCCTGAACCTGCACAGACTGAAGTTTCTTTATAATGTGGCTGATTTGGAGAAAATCACACAGGAGCAGCTGGATGTCTGGTATTGATGGCACAAATGCCATATTCCTTTTCTAGTGTGTGAGGCCACTACAGAATCCCCCAAACAGTTTTTTTCATATGTATAGTCTGTAACGGGGTCAAAATGTGTTTTTTCGTTAGCCTGGTGCTGGGAAGCAACTAATCCATTTTGCTGAAGCTTTCACAAAAACCACTTAGCCTGGGGTAGACAGCATGCATGGAAAAAATCCAGGCCAAACAGCTGAAATCTGGCAAAGTCGAACTCAAACTGAAACACGTTCTTCTCATGGAAAAGTCTTGGGTGACCTCTACTATCCAGAGTTCCCTGCTCCACCTTACTGAGATGCACAGGCAAAGTATGTGGCTTAATGTCTTCTTTTGTCAGCTTGGGTGTATGTACTCTGAACAACAACCTTTATATATAAAAATAGACGCCCTTTTCTATACATGTTGCGTAGCTCCCTGCTACACAGGATTCCTGGCTGCAGATCAGTTGCATCACTCCCCTGATGTCATCCTGGCATGTACCACCTCCAGCATTTTTCTCTGCCTGGATGAACAGTATAGTCCACACTAGTTTTGTTTTATTTTTTTTCCTTTTCTTTTTTTCCCCTCTTTTTTTTTTTTTGCCTTCCCCCCCCCAGCCCTGTTGGTTGCTGCCACTGCAGAAAATCAAAGGCAGCCTCACTCATTTGTCTCTGTTTTTCATTTTGTTTTGCTACAGGAGTTAAAAAGAAAAGCTTTGGAAGGACTTTCTTTAGCACAAGTGAGGAAGCAGCTGTTTACCATGAAAAAAACCCCGTAAGTTTGTGCTTCCTGAGCTAGGAATAGCTGCCACCACCACCAGTACTGTTTCTTTAGACATTTCTTGTGGCCTGGGAGATGACTTGCTCTGACACTGTGGCACACAAGGCTGGAGGACAGCACTGGGATGGGGATGGGAGACTAGGCAAAGTCATGTGGCTCTGACTCACTGGAAGTTATTTTTCAAAACCTTTACTGAGACCTTATGTCCAACAGTCCGTGCCAAGCCCTGTAAGAAAGCTACCCTGTGTTATACTTTCCTTGAAAGAAGAGTGGAAGGAGCAGATGCTGTGGGAATGTTAGTCAGCAAAGCCTGTGAAACTGGTGGCTATGCCACAAGGATGGGAGGATTTGCTGCTTCTGCAAATCTGAGAGAGCAAAATTACCATGATCCACTATCAGTGATGGCAGTCAGTTAAAAATTGTCTGCGCCCTTTCTCTATATCAATAGTGCCCAGCAAAGGCACCACAGGTGACCCTTGCACTGCATGTGCCCAAGCAGAAGTTCTCTGCAGAAGATTTGGCAGGACCTCCTGCCTCAGGTGCAAATAATTCTGGGAAATAGGCTTTACAAACATTTCCTCCTCTTTGCACAAGCGAAAACACAACAACACAGGAAAGGCTGCTGTTTTTTCCCAATTTATGCCTGCTTGCTTCCCCATGTGGACATCACCACTGACGGGCTCCCACACCTCTCTACAGCAAAAATAGGGCTGTGCTGTCACACACTGACACAGAGGACAGGTCAGAAGGCTGATCATAGCAATAACTGGATCTAGTGGTGTTATCCTAATTTCATTCGATTTCATGAAATGAAGTCTCATTTCATGAAATCGAATGAAATGTCTCTTTTCATTTCTGGCCAGGGCCCAAAGTTTCGGGGCATTTCAAGCCACTTGCCCGTTTGGCCCCTTGGCCACTCCTGAAATTTCAATTTCGATTCCTACCTTGCAGAGTGCTGGCCACCCCCCTCAGCTCCTGAATCCTTATTTCATTTCATTTCATGAAATGAAGTCTCATTTCATGAAATAAGATGAAATGTGAGAGACAGGCACATCAGTAGTGTGGGATCAGACCTTTTTGTGCCTGAGGCAATCACTTGCCCTGATTTTGCAACAGGCGTTGCTTCAATTCTTGTGCTTATCCTCATGGGAGTCCTTCAATGTCTTCATTTATAATGCAGAAGTACCACAAAACACAGCCATTTACCCCAAGCAGGTGGGAGCCAGTTGCCTGCCATGCTGCCTGATCGGGGAGGAGGGTTGTCCCCTTCCCTTCCCAGGCTCAGAGCGTGCTCTGCAGCATGGCCTCCCCCCAACTGCTCAGGTTGCTCCCATCAGCCCTGCCTAGGATGACATGTCCTGGTCCAGTGACACTGCTGAAGTGTGATTGTAGGAGACTGGGCAGGAAAGCTGGGGCAGGAGGTACATCCCTGCACTTGACATGTATGGCCTAATGTCGTGGGTCTCCAAGTGCCTGTGGAACTGTGAAACCTGTGTCAAGAGCTGTGCAGGCATTTAAGATGTCTCCATGTGTCATGTTCTTTGTGTAGCCTCTCTTCAGTGGTGCGTTGTGGCCCTGTGTGATGATGAGGAAGGCAGGCACCAGCCACATTGGTGTAGAACCTGTTCTGAGAACCAAAGAACTGCTGCCTACAGGTTATTTTCGAGGCTGTGGAAGAAGTGTGTTGCAGGACAAGGATTTGAGGCCAGTCTGGTCACCTAGGCTGGTGTTTTACCTATAGGCCATTCTTCATTCTTTTGTATCAGCAACAAGCCTGTACATGCAGTAGGGTATGACAGAAAGGGGTAAATAAGCACACATCCCAGAGACATGATCTGGTGTAATCTGATCTAGTAACTCCACCACTGCCACACCTGGAAGCAGCAGAGCAAAGAGAACCTTTATCTCACTTTCCTTCTGCTCTGCCCTTATCTCACTTTCCTTCTGCTCTGCCCTTGGGATCTGACTTTCCTCAGCAGATGCTCCCTGCAGGAATTTTACCTTGAGGTCCAGTGACCTGGTGGGAAAAACACTTGCCATTTTCCCTGGAAAATAAAGGAGCAGTACTAGACAGTGACTGCCACAAAAGCATCATTGAGAGGCTTGGGATTGCTGTCGCTGCCACACTGGAGCAGCACCCACCTGTGCAATGGTGTAAATCATCCAGGCCTGCATAAGCAACCTGAACCATGCTGCCCCACACCCCCGGATGCAGACATGGTATAGCACACACTTACAACATCCTTCCAGCCATCACTTGCACAAGGTACCAAGACAAGCCACGTGAACACTGTTAGACACTTACGAGCAGCACGGCCAGCATAATGCTTCATTTCATCTTCCTCTTCTTTTTCCTCTTAGCAAGGAAATCTTTGTCTTGAAACTGAAGTTTCAAAATGAATGTACATTTGCTGAGATAAGGTTTGTGGGGAGAATTTTGTTGCATAGATTGCTGAAAGCACAGTGTTTTTGAGTGTTATTTCCTTTCTCTCTTTGGTGGGAGCAAGATGGTGAAGTGTTATATATGGAAAAGAAATGTAATGAAGTTACTTTTTTTCCCCCAGGATGTCATGGTGACAAGCCCTTGAAGGACACAAGAGTTAAGGGCATGCCAAGAGAAGCCTGGAGACCAGGTTTGGGAATCTTAACCCAGAATTTTTTTCTAAAGGAAGGGAAGAATGTAGGCTTTTATGTAGGAAGTAACAAATTAACAGGACCAGAAGATGGTCTGTAGGGAAGAAAGAAGCTTGGGAAGTAGCTGGTGCATTTACAGGCTACTCTGAACAAGGTGCTGAACTTCCTGGGAAGCTGTTTGGGGTTAGCTGGTTGTTGCAGCTGTGCCTCCAGCTCTTGCAAAAGGGATGATGCCGTTTCCCTGTGGACAGTTCACATTCTCCCTTGTTGGCTGGCCAGTTTATATTGCTGGCTAATTGGAAGGAGAAGTAGCTCTCTCCTTAGTTTCTCCTCTCCTCATGCTTGCAGGGACAGTGGAAGTAGGAAGCTGGAGTCCTTCCTTTCTTCTCGGGGCTGGGATCCTGCACCAGTGGGTTCAGGCTGAATCCTTACAGCCCTGGATGGAGAAGTAGCCATGGACAAATGAGGAAGTGGTGGGTTGAGCAAAAACCTTGTGCTATAGAAATCTTTCTTCCAGAAAAGTGGGAAGGAGGTGGGGCACCAGCCACCCTTCATTGTGATGCAAATATCTTCAAGTAATTTGGGTCAGGTTCAGGTTCACTCAGTTCTTGTGGCTGGAACTGAAACCAGGATGTCTTCACTTTTGCTTACAGTTGTCAATGCTCTCCTCTCTCACTGAGATCCCAGAGCTTGATTTGCAACAAGGCTTCTGTGTCTCCAGAGAGATGCCATTCGATGGAGTACATCATGGACCTTAGTCAGCTAGGAGGTCACCATGGCCCTTTCTCCCTCATCAGTGGCTTTTTGGTGGGATGTGTCCAGGAAAACATGGGTGTGCTACGATGCTATGAGGTTTTGAAAAGTGGTTTTGTTCAATCAGTTGCTCACACTAACCTTAGGCTGACACTGTCTGTGGCACTTGCAAACACAGAAACCAGCCCCACAGCACCAGATTGCAATCACCAAGACACTGCCCTGTACACCAGTCTGGACTGCTTTGAAAACAGTGGCTTTACTTCTGGGAAACTTGATGTAAAGATTTGAACAGGAAATTTACAGCCTTCTTGCACAAAACTTGGCTTCTCTTCACCCCCTGCTTAGAGTGAGCCTGTAAATGTTTAAGTCACCTCTCTGCTATCCTGTGTGGGGTCTTTGTTCCTTGCCTCTCCTGCTTATGTTGACCTAGTCAGCAGCTTCTCTCGCTGCACAGTTGGCATTAAACTCTGGGGCACAGGGCAAAGACAAGGTTTGGTCACCTCTTCCCCGCCCCCTCAGAGAGGCTGACTTTTGCTGCTGTCTGATGTGGATTAGTGGGGCTCCCCTCTAGTTTTGGGCCCTGGTCAGTCACCTCAGTTGCTCTCTCCTAAATCTAATTCTGTTCTGCTTTGTCCAGATTATAATTCATTTTAAATGCATTCATGGAATTCATTTTAAATGCAGAGCAGGGTCAGGCATAGCTTGGATGCTGTTAGGACTTGGGCTAAAGGCACTTCAGGCCTGTTTTGTAGAATTGGCTGTTAAAATCATAGTGATTCCCTGAGCCAACTGTTAAAAAATCACTGTCTCTTCTGGTAACCAAGCTCACAGGCTCTGTAGGGCTCTGTGCATGACTCCTCCACTAACCCATGCCAGTTCAGACCTAAGAATCTCTGGTCCCCATTAGTGGAGAGTCCAGCCCTTGGTACTTCCCCATCCTGGTCCTATCCCTCATGCTTTCTGGCCCTGGCTCTGACCCAGCTGACAGGAACCTGTCTGGCTTCAACACTCATCAAGCCATTTTGGTACATTGAGTGGGGATGGAGCATGGTGGAAGGGGAGCAGATCTCAAAGTCCTGCATTTTAGAATCAATTTGCTCTTGCTTTGAAGGATCTGATCCTACTTTATGGTCTCACGCCCCTGTAAGGCAGTTTGGTTTCCTTGCACTTCAATGCAGCTGCTTCTGGTGAAAAGTATGGCAGCTGCTCTGTTCTGCACAAGAGAACACTTTGGCAAAGGAGACCTAATGATTGTGGTTGACTGAATCTGCAGAGGAAATTTAGGTAGAGGAAATGTAATTATAGGAGTCTGGCCAAGACATTGGGATAAAACACCTGTATTAGTGACTCGTGGTATGACATAATCATTGGCAGCAAAGGAAAGCATACACAGTAAAGCAGTCAGTGTTAGGTAGGTTGCTCTTCTGGATGCAGTGTCATGAGTAATGTTCTGCCCTCTCCATCCATGGGGAATGGGGTTTTAGGTCTTCGTACATGACAATTGCATTAGCCAGCCATTTCCCCTAACAGGCACTCATAGAAAGAGGTAGTGGTCTTTTCTAATTTTGTAGGGGCCGTGGGGAAGCTTTTGGTATGATCTTCTGAAATAACTCTGGTTTCCTGGGCTTTGGTTTCACATCTAATTAGAGGAAAAAAAGGCAAAACCAGAATTTTGGATCTGCACAGCCTGAAACAGTAGAAATGGAGGAATAAATTTCTTCATTAGGACTCCCTTCAACCCTACCCCAGCTGAGACCCTAAGAGATGAGGGGCTGGATTTGGGGTTTGAGGTGCAGTGCTCAAGATGCTGAAGTTCTAGTGGATTTGGTGGGAGACAAGCTGGTCCCTTGGGCAACCTGAGACCAAAGTTATAACAACAGCGTCTTTAGTTTCTCTGTTGTTTTTTACCATCTCTAGCCCTTAAGCAGTCCCAAACCCAAGTGATGTGAGAATTTTGCCTTGTTAGCCATCTTTGGCCCTTCATAGTTATTTTAAGATCCCTTAGAGGGGAAGATTAGAATATCATCACAGAGGAAAAAATTCTCATGTTGTGTTTTGGCAGTGGCTAGCCTGAGAAGTGGTGAAATCTGTAACATAACCCATGGATCTGACTCATACTATGGTACAAATAATAAATGAGTATAGCTGATATTGACTATCGTGATCCCAAATTTGACATCATTTTCATCAGCTTCAGAATTGGGTTTACCTGACAGCATTTATTCTTGGACCTGGACTCCTTCACAAGGTAAACAAGAGCATTAAATGATCTCTTAATAAGTAAAAAAAAAAAACAACAAAGAAATGAAAAAAACAGGAAGAAAAACTCCTCCAGGCTCACTAAGAAAGCAATTATCTTGTTCAGGCTGAACCACAGAATTGCTATGAGAAGGAGTGACTGACATTTTCTTATAGAGGAGGAAGTGCTGTGTTGCTCAGAGGAGCCTACAGAAAGTGGCACTAGCTCCTGGAAACAGCACTACTGGACTTTTTTCCAAAGGAATTCAGGAAAATGTAGGGGGATTTCCAAAGGGAAATGTGGCTATAAAGAATGGTGGCTGTTCCAAACAGATAAATCAGTCCCCAAGCACAGTGATCCCAAAGAGAAATTCTGCTGTTTTCTCCCAGCTCTTAGTGAGATAACTATTAATCCCAATGAGAAGGTTAAGAGGAAGTTCTTATGATGAAATATTTATAAACAGGAAAACCCCATGGACTGTCTTCTTAGTACCTAAAGAAAGGTACTTCTTGTGGGGGGAGGTGGAAAGCATTCCTTAAACCAGGGAATGAGCCACCAGGATTGGTCCATTCTTTCAGCTCTTGAGACCTTCAAGACATCAGGAAACCCCTAAGCCAGGGAGCTGGGGTGGAGGATCCCTGCCACATGTGGAGACATGACCCCATTGCTCTATGCTGTCAGCTCACAAGTGGTTGATTTTATCTTTGTTCCCTCTTGGGGAAACTGTGTCTGACACCTGAAATATCCCAGAGGGGCAAGAAGGCAAGTGTGGTTCTTCCCTGTTTGCCTTGAAAATGTTGAGCAACAGCAGCTCGGACCTTCAACATTTCTTGGAAACTGCTTTCAGTTTCCAGGACTGCTTGTTCTGGGTGATCTGCTACATATCTCTCAGGCACACATCTCCTGTGCTGTGTGTAAATCTGCAGCAATACATCCTAGATTCCTGTAAGCTCGTGCATCCCCCCCCCCACCTCCCCCACCCCCACTGGATTAATAGAAACCCCAAGTTCCTTTTTTAGCTTCCTTTGTTGACCACAACTCACGTCATGAGTAAAGTCCTGCCTGCCATGCTGGCTGCCAGCATGTGTGCATATGGTCTGCAGAACATGAATGCAGCAAACCACTTCACAGCATTGTTGTTTTCTTTTGCTTATTTTTTTTTCGTTCTCTCGGTGGAAACTATTAAAGACTGAAAGCCTTTGCTAATAAAATTCACACAGCTGCTGTCACTGCAGATGAAATCCTGACACCACAATAGGGGTTTCCAGGCATGGCTGTCCCTTTGCAAAGTGCACTGAGGGAGGACAACACATTTCCAGAGCGTGGCAGGCCATTGCAGAGACATATCACTGTGTTCAGCCACCAAACCTGTAAGTGAACACAGCAGCCTGTAAGACTGCTGTCTGCAATCAGTGCAGGTTTGCAATTTCCTCCCTCACCCCTGTGCCACTGCTGCAGCTGCCCTTCCCCCAAGGACAGCTTGGTTTGGTGAAGTCAGATTTAGATGCCAATTCTGTCCTGAAGGTGGAGGATAATAGAGTTCACCAGGGGCTCACATTTGGCCTGTCAACAGCTGCCTATTTGTCTTCTAAGCTTCCAATTGTCTGATACTGAGATATTGTAATGAGAGTGCTGACACTATGGTGTGGTTCTGCTAAAGGGCAAAGGTAGGGAGGGGAGATGACTTCCATTGTTGCTTTCCCCCTTCTCCTAAACAGAGTTGAAGATGTTGTTTAAAAAACCACAAATGCATAAAAATTAATTCACAGTCACAGGTTTGAGAGTGGATCCACCCAGAATGAGTGTTTGGGAGGAGTGGCTGGCCATGCTACAGAAATAACATTTTATGTTGGATCCAACCATGCCAGGCTGAATGGCCTTCCTAGGGTGTGGAAATCTCTGTTTCTGAATTTCTTTCTCCTTTTCAGTACAAGCCGGCATTTATCTGTAGTTTACCAGAGGACAAGTCACATTTGAACCAGTACCTTTTGGTACAAATGTAGCCAAAATAGCTGCAGTAGAAAATTCCTGTTATTCTGTCAGACTACTCAAGCCATCAACAGGCAGACATATTCACAAGATTTCCAAACCATGGGGCTTTCAGTTCTTGTGTGTGATAAATTGTGCCAATTGCAATAGGAGCTTTTTTAGGTGTCTACCTGTAGTAAAAGAGTTGGGAGTAATGGAAGGTCTCTGTGGGAAAGAGAGCACTGTTGCCCTGTTTCAGGACCAACAGAACTTTTACAGAGCCTTCATGAACTTCACTTCACTGTGGCTGGTGACCAACTTATTGTCCCAGGTGTGAGATGTATACCTGAGCCATGAGATTTATGCCAAGTGTCCTCTGGCTCACAGCTTACTTTATCCTGAAGCCCTAAGTCTGATTTCATCTGCCAGTGATGGAACAGGAATGAGCAAAGGCCATCTGTAGCAACAACCTGATTTTGGCAAATTAAGATAAATGCTCTGCTTTGGTCTAGCATTTAACTGGGCCTGGTAAGAGGTGTGAATGTGTGAGACAGTGTTGTCTATCCCGATATTTTGCCTTCTTTTAGTGTTCTGGGACTAAGAGCCCTCTCACTCTCCCTCTGGAGACAGCACCTACCAAAGAGGCTGTAAGCACTGTTTGCTGAGTCATTCAAAGCCCATCAGAGTTGTCTCCTGGTCTGTTCCCCTCTAGTTTAATGCAGGTGGTTTACATGTCTCATTTTGTCACATTGTCACAGTATTTTCTGATATAGTGCCTCTTTCAGAAGAGCGCAGTGCTCTGACGCAGGTGATGTAGCATGTGGTGGCATCACTTAGGGGAACGAATAGTCTTTAAAACAGCCCTGACCATTTGTGTTGTGAAAAAAATAAATGTAAATATCCCCTCCTTCTCCTCAGTAGTGTTTCCTAATTATTTCAGAGTCTTTTCCCTGAACGTTTTGCTGTGGTTGTTAGAAACCACACATTTATCAAGATACTCCTGCAAGGCTTAAGGCTTCTGCTCCTGCAACCCAGGAATGGGATGTGCCAGCTGGGGTCTGTAGAGCTTGATCCTGCAGCTCTTGTCCACACAAAGGTCTTAGTCTTGCCTCTATGCAGGGTGCAGTGCAAACTCTCATCCCATTCAAGCATGATGTGAACAGGACCTTAATCAATGCTTGGCCTTTCACTGGGTTTATGGCTGAAGGGGTAAAGGGAAAAAAGGACTAAGTGAAAAGAAGTATGCATTGACTTCAGTGGGAGTAGGCCTTCTGGCTTGACTGAAGAACACTTTTTCCCCTTAATGATTTCCTCTCTATTTATGAAGGTCATCACATGAGTTTGAGCTGGTCCTGGCAGATCCTGTTGCCATCTTCCATCCTTAGTAAGAAACTTTACCATCAGGGCAGCTCTTAGTTACTGGTTATTAGAAATTACTGCTGGCTCCAAGGTTGCCTGTTCAAATTGTTGCCTCTAAGATCTGTCCCCTCCCATTGCTGTTTTTTCTTTACAGGAATGGGCCACGTTTTCCTCCCTTGGTGAGTGGTCCCTCTGCTCCCCCATCCTGCTCCAGCCTGGATGGAGAAGTCTTCCCTTCAGCCCCAGATGGACCCATCACAGGTTACTAGCCCATCCTGCTCATGCCCAAACCACTTAAAACCCCAGATGTTTTGATTCCTAGGGGCCAGTTGCTGTTTTCTTGAGGACAGAAGGCTGCTCAGGTCAAAACATCAGAGCTGGATGGAGAGATCTGACACCTATTTAAGCCTCACTCTCCCATTAAAGAAGAGGACAGAAGTTTATTGCTTCTTCTTTTTAGTGTTTTAGACACAAGCTTCAGGCTGCTGACAAACTGCTGTTTGGCTTTCTACTAATCTGGCAGAGAGTGAGCCCCATATCTCTTATTTACAGCTACACTCCAAATTAGTTAGCAACAAAAATACATAATAAAATACAGCTTGTACTGAGATGAGTTCTGGCTAAAGCCAAGCTGAGATATAGTAAGATAAAAAAACCCTCAACACTCTGAGCCATGCCTAAGGTAAATCCCACATGATACAGAAAATTACCTTAACCCTGGGAAAATCAGAAATTTTAAGGTGTTCTTCATGTAGAAAGTCATGAAAGTAACAAATCAGAGCCAAGACTAGACAAATACTCATAATGTGCACGTAATGAAGCCTCTGGATATTGAACAGGCTGGAGCTTGACTCTTTCCCACTGTGGCATCTCCTGCATAAAATATATAGTTATGATGACAAAGTCAGAGGATGCTTTATTTTTAAAATATTTCTTTAAGATGAGATGTACAACTCTTCCCATGTTTAAAAGTAAATGTATGTGATACATCACCTGTGGTTTTACTGTTCTTCTATCTGTTTTGCTGTGTGTTTGCTAGGAGGGCATAGTCAGTGCAGAATGACCCAAATGCTCATGCACATTAACCTCACACTTCTGTTTTCCTTGGAGACTCACAGTAGATTTGTGCTGGTTACATCCCAGACATGTCCTATGGCTAGAGATGTGCAATACCCACAGCCCAGGGCTGTGAGTATTCCTACCCATTTCTACTAAATTGGCTTTCCTCCCACCTTGCTTGCTGTGACTTGGCTTTCAGGACATGTTGGACCTTGTTTTCACCAACATAAAGGGTCCTCTTGTGTTTTATCCCGTGTCCTCCATGGAAGGGTGTTCATGGAGGCTGTTAGAAAGAGTTCTACTTCTGCCTTGAAAGACTTTGGCTCATCTCTACCAGGTGAATGTGGCGACACCTGGGCTTTTGGGTGCTCAAGCCTTGGTTTTCTCAGCTCCAGAAATCAAAGCACTTGTGTAACAGCCTTAGCTAGTTTTCAGTCTGTACAGAGAATGACAGTTGTCTCAGTCCTAGATAAATGCCCAACCTACTAGATTGGCACTAGGTTTTTTCCCCCTCTCACTTTCTCCTCTCTTTCTCCATCCCTGCGAGGTACATGGATGTGGTGAAGCCTATAACTCAGGGCTGTGAATCCCATCGGTCAGCAAACTTGCTGCTAACATTTGCAGTTTGCTTGAGCGTGCTGGCCTGCTTTGTGAATCAGGCCTGCCTCACTGAGACCAACTTGCCAGCATAAGAACAAAGACCTGATTTCTTCTTGAGACCCTGCAGAAGGTTGTCTAACAGTGTGTGGGGTGCGGTGATATGTTGCGGTCTCTTTTTTTCTTAAATTAAAAAAACAATATTCTGTTTTATTCAAGCATTTTCCAAAGCACAAGCAAAATAACCTTTTTTATTTCTTTTTAGGTCTCCAGTGTGAATGAGTGACTAGAGCTGATAGAGGAGTGCCATGTCAGATACTTGCCCTCAACATGAGTGCTGCATGTAAATGCTCCTTGTTGCTCTGAATGAGATACCTCTCCCCTTGCTGGTAAGCCAGAAAAAAATGATTCTGAAAATTCAGAAAAAATATTTAAGAATCTTCTGCTGGCTATATTTTTCCTTTACCTATGTAATGGAAGGTCTCCCTTTTCATTAAAAGTTACTCTATCCTGAGCAGTTACATGGCCATACAGATACTCATGCGGAGAGCTGGGATAGTTTGGGGTCTTTAGATGCTTTAAGTCTCCAGATTGGGAGAGTCTTTTTATGGAAGGTGCTGGGCCCAGGGCAGTCCAGCCAGACAGCAATCAGAGGCCACTTCCACCTGAATGCAAACTTCGCAAGCCCATGTGAAATAGCTCGGTTCTTCCATGGGTATTTTCATTAGACTCATGTTTCCACACTGTAAAAACTACAGTCATTAATAGCAGTGTTTAGCACAGTTTGAGTTCTGGCTGGGCCTAAAAGCCAAGCTTTTCTGTCCTGCCTAACCAGAGCTGGGCTGAAATGTGGAGACAGAGCATCTTTAGGGATATCTTTTCTGGTGCAGAAGGCAGCAGTGGTGTCAGGCCAGAATCAGACCACACACTTGTGTCTGCCATCATCTGACCCCAACCTGCTTTGTCAGAGGAATAAACATCAGCCTTGGGAGGGGGGATTCTATTGCACCGACTTCCCTGTTTTTAAGCTTTGAGGGAAAAAAGAAAAGGTCTGTCTGTGAGAAGTCTGATTCATTTGGTTGTTTCAGGATCAGCAGAAATGATGCTTCCTCTGTCCCCTTCTGAGGCTTAGCAGTTGCTGTGATTAGGGCAGAGCTTTCCCCCCTAATCTTGAGAAGTGCTGTGTAGGTGTGAATACTGTCATAAACAACGCAAAGGTGCAGGTAATTCCCTTTCCTCTGGATGAGGCCCAGGGGAGCAGGTGTGCTGTGAGGATGAAGAGGTCTATGAGGGAAAAAACCCCTAAACAATCAGAGAGGAAAAATACATGGAAAAATTAGGAAGTGAATAAGAAGTTAGTTAAATGACTGGACATTTAGAAAAATAGAAAAACCAAAAGCAATTGTTATATTTTTTTCCTCCTTTACAACAACCATGTTGGTATGTCTTCTTTTCCTCTTCACAGCAGTGTGGGTCTCCTCTGAAAGCTTCAGTGACAGGCATCACATCTGAGACAAAAAGAAAGCCATTAACAAGAAATCCTAGAAATATCTTCTGCAGACTATAAGATTTCAAAGGCAACAGAGGAAAGGTGGTCCCCAGACAGGGCAATCAGGCTTGGCTGGGTTGGGCCACCCAGGGAGGAGATCAATCTCCTCTCTGCAGCCAGTCCAGGGCTGTCTCCAGTGGCTGCCTCCAAAAAGATGGATGAAAGAGGTGCAGACCTGATGTACCTGTCCAATGGAGTGACTGCTTGTCCTGACAGGGCTGCTCCTGGGCTGCTCCTGGCAAGACTTGGTTTTCTCCACTATCCTGGGGAAGCAGCAGCAGCTGGGCAAAGGCATTTTTGCCTTTCATCAGCCTCAGACAGAGGTCAGCGCTGAAGCCCTTGTCCTGTGAACTGGTGGTAATGTGGTGGTGTTTAGAAATGGGTGACCTTCAGGAAGATGTTAAAAAAATCAGTGAAAAATGGAGAAAATTACTGAAAAACTAGTGGGAAAGGTTTTCCCTTGAACCTGTCCTTCTGCTGACTCTTCCCATCACCACTTCACCTCTCTCTTTGCAGAAGGGCTGTAGCCATAGCCAGGAGCATCTGGAAACCAAGGACTCCTTCTTCTCCTCTGCCCTGGGGTTTGGATGCTGGTAGCATTCTCCATCACTCTGTATGCAAGACATGGCCCAGGGTGCCCAAGGGGACACTGGGCCAGGACATCACCCATCCAGAGAGTTTGCACAGGTCCACAGTGCCTGCTGGGTTTGCCAGGTCCACAAGCTCCAGCTGTCAAAGCCTTGCCACAACTCTTTCTTCCATTTCTACATCAGCTAATGTCCTGAGGCTTTGAAATCTGAGTCCAAACCATTGGTTATTGAACATTGTTCCTGATACAGCTGCTTCCCTTCCCTTCTTCCCTCCCTTTCCCTAGTCTTTTATTTCTTCTTCCTGGCATGGGCTTAGGTGGCCATGCATTACTTACGAGTTTTAATTTCCTGTGGGAAACATTTCTTAGGACCTGCATAAGAAATGGTGCTTTATTTTTCCACCCATCCCCTGCCTCCCCCATTAGGCTTTTTTCCTTGCCCCTAAACTGCCCCTTTTGAGATCTCTAGCCCCTTTGGTTCTCATATAGGATATTACTTGGCTGGTTTCAGTGGTGTTAGTGCTCATTCACATACTGGATAAATGAGAGAAAAACCTTTTTTTCTGTGGTAAGTGTAAAACAGCCTGTCCATGTTGATATTTGCAGTTGGGAAACATTCAGTACCAGTGCACCCTTGCATACAGTAGCACATTTAATGGTCTGTCTGGTATGTGAGACTCTGAATGGAGAAGGGAAGTGAAGTGGTCTAGCCATTGCAAATTTCTAAATTGTTATCTCCTGCTGAAGAACAAAGTAGGCTGTGGCTCATGCCACCCATGTCACAGATGGCACAGTCAGGGATGCACACATGGTGGTGTGCCACTGCCAGCCTTCAGCAGGGTGTGACAAACACAAAAGGGGTGACAGCACTCTGGGACTGTGCTCTTCCAGCTTTGCACCATGCCTGGAGACTCAGGGATCAACAGGAGTTGAAGCTAGCTGTAAAAATATGTGTTTTGCAGGCTTGGCTTTCATTTTGTCCTAGTGCTCTCAGTCTTTTAATTGGTTTGGACAATCAATTTCCCCAACAGGTTGAGTCTTGACCTTCCAAGGATGTCAGGGGCAGCAAGAGGCAACATGTTGTTAAGTAGCAAAGGGGCAATGGACAGACGTGGGCATGTGTGTGTGCACTGCATGTTTGTGTATCTCAGTGATTAAAGAGGTGTATGTATATACATACATACATACATAAAGACACATCTAGAAATATATATATACACACGGCTTAAGCTTTGAAATACGTCTCTTCCCCACCCAAATTTTTCTATCTGGGATCCCAAATGATAGTCCTTTTTCATTTCACTTTAACCCACAGATTCCTTTGGCCTTCAGGACGTAGGGTGGGACTCCATAAAACTTCCTTGGGAGTCTTGTGGACAACAGGGCATTTAAACATCACTAGTAAAGAGACTGGGTAATCATGTCCACCTTCATCATGTGTCCTGCTGCTCACAAGGTCCTTTCCAGCTGCCAGAGAGCTGAGCATGTGGGTACTCAGGGGTCTTGATCTGCCCATCAGAGCCTTGACACTGCCACAGCTACACTGACTGATTCCCCCAGCTCACCTCAGCATCAAGGGGAGAAGCTATGGCAGGCCTGTGACACAGCCTGCACTGCTGAGGAGTGGCAGAAAGGAAATTGCAGCCCAACAAGATGCTCTGGCAACCAGCAAGGATGGGAGAGTCCAGCAGTACAACTACTGAGGTGACAAGGGAAATGTGTGTTGAGCCTGGACTGATGTTTATTCCACTTTTTTATGCAGCCCTCATCCTGACATCCCATATATTTAGCTGGTTTTTTTATGAGCAATTTGGAAACACTTGACCTAGGTTGGGTAAAAGGCTTGACTGGCTGAAGACTTTAACCATTCACAGAACTCAGTGCTTTGTATTTGGAAGAGATTCAGAGATTTTGCTGAAAACCAAAGCTTTTTTCTTTCTAATCTTTCCTTGCTAATTTATTAGCTTTCTCTGGCTTGGGTACCTGCACAGCCCCACGTAGCATTGCACAGATGCTCTCCTTTCTCAGCAGCCCCATAAAATCCTGATTTTCAAATAAGCTTAGTGTCTGAGCAGGTTCCACTGGCTTCACCTCATTATCACAGGGCTCCTGACCAACCTACCAGTCAGATCCACCAACATCAAAGGCATTGTGTAGATTCACAGCAGATAAAAGCCTGGCCCAGCCCTCTTGGGATACACCCGTTCCCTGCCCACGTAATGCTGCTTTCCCACCTGGCCGGCTCTGGGGTAGGAGGTGGGGTGGGACCAGTGCTCAGCAGGGCAGCCTCTCATCCCCTCTCTGCTGGAGGCACCCAGAGCCTCAACTGCTGCCTTTGCCCTGGGCCGTCCTACAAAGGGAATTTCTCTTGCCACCTTCTCCTTTGTAGGCAGCAGCGGCTGATTCTGCCATGGGTGTGGAGGCACAGACGTGCTTGGCTGCTGTCACTCCTGCCAATGCCCTCTGGTGGGGGCTGTTTGGGCAATAAATGCCACACACCGTGGACAGCTATAGCAGGGCCACCTCCTGCACCCACACAGGGCACTTTTGCAGGGACTTTTGGGACAGTAGCACTTCGCCTAGATTTGTTGGAATCCAGCACGAAGTGTCTGAAATCCTCTTTGTTTACTCCATTTTTTAACCTGTGGTTGGAAAATTCCCAGTCCCTGTCTGCCTTACATCCTCCCCATCTTCTGGGGTAAGGCAACTGGCTCTGCTGCCGGCTGGACTTGAGTTGATTTGGGCAAAACAGAGCTTTGCTCTCTGGATCTCGTTTCCTGGGCACAGGGATGCAGCCTCCTGATTTTATTGAAGTGAATTGGTTTTAAAATCCTGGATTCCACTGGGTTTCCTGTGAAATTAAATCTGGAAAAAAGGCTGCACCTTTTCCAAAAAGGCCCTGCTGTCAGCAAAATGCAGCTTGGAATAGTGGGGCAGCATCCCTGTGTGGTGTGACAGGCTGCCTACAGGCTGGAAAGGGATGAGTTTGCACAGCTTAGCTTATATAAATTGAACAGCAAGTGCCAGCAAACTGCAGCCATATAAGAGAGCCCAAAAGGTTTGAAGTGTTGCAGAACAAAGCTACTTTTATGATTTATACACTTGCCAGACAACCATCAAATTCTTTGCTGAAACTGGATCTTCCCTGGTAGCACCACGAGGGCTGGCCAGCCTGTGAGGAATTCTTGGCATCAGAGCAGCTGTCCCAGAGTGGTACAAAGGGCTTTGCCAGTGTGAGATGGAGCTATCAATAGGATATCTATCAGGGCAGGCAACAAATGGGTCGCTGATCTTGGCTCCCTCTGCCTCTCCAGGCCCAGCGTGTGTGATATACAGTGGTAACAACCCCCTAGACAACTGTCACAACATTTCTGTGCAAGGTGTGGTAGCCACTGAGTGGCCCCTGTGCTTCAGAATGAGCTCTTCATCATCTGCTGTGCAGAGCTGAGGGGCTGGAGCACAGGGAGAAGCCTACAGAGTGTGATGCCCTTATGTGGGCAGACTTTGGACTGCCCAAGGGGCACAATGTGCTCAGGGAGTGGGCAGGAGCTGTCCCCGTGGGGAAAGAACACTGGTGGCCACTGTTGGTCCTTCTTATAGACTGTCCCACAGGAGCTGTAGTCCAAGGAAATGGTCTGTAAATCAGACTTATATAGGGTTTTGTTCTTGCAGACAGTCATGCCAGACTTGCAAGTTTGTGGTACTTCTCCTACATGCCCAGTGAGGAGCAACTTAGCTGTAATCTGAGGTGATAGCATTTAATTACTTTATAGCCAGATGAAGCTTTTTTATAAAGGTAACAGGAAAGGTGAGGAGTCCTGAAATTTTGCCAGTTGAGCGAACTTTGGTTCCCATGCCCACCTGAGTGTATGACTTAGTGACAGGGTTTTGTGCACCAGTGCTTTCCTGAAGCAGGGTAAGAAACACTAGTTAGAGCCTTCAGCCCAAGGTCTCTTTGCTGGGGCTAAGCTTGTATGCATTGAGACATTATTTATTTAGAGAACAGCTCTTATTGCTGCTGTTTTGCCAGAAAACATCCTCTGGTTTCCGCTGGCCTCTGCCCCTGCAGCATTAGAGATTATTTTCCACATTTGTTTGCACATTGCTCTCATTAACGCTTCCAGCAGAAGTCTGTGGGCACTAAAGCAAGGAGACAGGGCACAAAACCAATGGCAGACAGGCAGAAGGATGTGGCATGTGAAAGCCCCACAGGAATGTCTTTGAATACCACCATAGAAAAGGTTTTGGAGGTTTTGCAATGGTTGTAACGCTACACAGCCATGGTGGGGCTATCACATTAACTACTGTGGGCCTGTGTATTTCACCTCAAGGAAAGAGCTGTGTCTGCTCAAAAAATTTTACAGGGTGGGACTCCAGGCTGACAGGGATCTCCTGTACCCCATGAACTCTCACTGGAGAGCACCAGACAAGTGCACAATATAAATAGCTAATTTTACTTTGGTCATGGACTATGGTAAGCCTGGCCAGTTCCTTCCTCTAGCTTATCCTTACAAAGTGCATGTTATCTGGGATTTCTGTACAAGGTGGAATGACTTCTATACAAGGAGTGTAATGGTGATGGTGGTCTGTAGCAAATAAGAGATGGGTAAATCCTTGATAGAACAGAAATATGTCAGGTTATTTTGGAATTGGGTGGACTGCGGGGACTTGCGGGGACTGGTCCTACAAAAATAACAAATTTTGGCTCAGACTTTCAGTGCATCTTTTTTTTTAGGGTGAGGCAAAGAGGGAGGCCAGTTAACACATGGTGAAAGACCTGGTCCTTCCTGTTGGGAACTGTTGGTTTTACCCTGCTTACCAGGTTTATTTGCAGGCAGATGACTTGTCTTCTTCTTGGCTTTCTTTTCCCTCCACTAATGCAGACTGGCCATCTCTTCCACTTAAACAGAATCCAGCAGTATTTTGATGCCAGGGAAAATACGAAAATGTTGCTCTGAAAGCCACAAAGGGTTCAATTATTTCCTGAAGACGATATGAAGCCTATTGAATTGCAAGTGATGGTTATCGGCTCTTACTTGTGGAAGAAAAGGGCTGGGAGTGAGTGGAATAGAAATCATTGTGCAGGCAGCTTTTGCCTATGAAAGTCACTCAGCTCGGTTTGTAAAATTAGGCTAAGCACTGAGTGCAGGAAAAGAAAAAGGGGACTGAAAAACTTGGCACTTTCTTGTCCTTATCTCTTCTCCTGCTCTGCACTGGGTCTGGACTCCAGGGACTGTGTAAAATGGGAGCATGTTCAACTCTGGATAGCAGGAAAGGCAGGGATGTCTCCTGTAGTCCTCCTCTCCACTGCTCTTTCTGGAAACCTGCAGCTTCTCAATAGGGCAATATGTGTTGACTGCAGGTATGAGAGGAAGCTAATTAACTGTCTGAATGTTTATTAGGTGGAGTTGAAGTGGCTGTTCTTGGAGAGCGAGAGAGGAGAGCACAAGAAGTCATTTTCATGCCACTTTTTTGTAGGCATTTCCTTATTTTCCACAAAAGCTGTCATTTTCTGAAGATGGGAAACAGGAGGTGTGTCAAGAGACCATCAGGGAACAAGTTTAATTGCATCAGTTGTACTGATGTGCCTGGTAGTAAACAGGAGGCATGTGGAAGCATGCGTGCACAATGCCTGTTGTACCTGACTGTCTTTGTGTGGGATTTCAAAATAGTTCAGAGACTTAATTGTGGTTAAGAAAAAAAGTAATCTTCAGTGCGTGGTATGGAGGAGCTGGGAGAAAGTGCAATCTGCTCTTGGAAACAGCCTCCTTAGCAAAGGCTGGGGAAGGAGAGTTGCATTTATTTCACAAATGAGAGCACCTGCCTTTTGGCTATTCAGTGACAAGAAACTCTGGTTTTATATATGGCCTTTGTACACTCAGCCAAAAAAGCATTTGTTAGGTGGTCCAATAACTGAGTCTGGTACAAAGAGATTGTAGCTTCCACAAAGAAACCCAGATAAGCAACAGCTGATTTCAGAAGCATTGCCTGAGATATAGCGCTTAATCCTATTACGGCAGGCAGTGGCCTTTCCAGGTCTTTTTCAGCTTGCTGCTCTTTTATATTTTAAACAGGCAGGATTTTCAGTTTGCTGCATGGGAAGACACCCTTTTCTTTTAAGGAAGGAGGGGGGGGAACATGATTTACATAGTATGTACTTGTAGATACTTCTGCATTGTAACAGCTGTTGTGGTCACAACAGGGTTAAGAAGAAAGAGGAAGGTTCCTTTGTGTGCCAATAGGTGGGGATTGGAGCTCAATTTTCGAATTAGGAGTAACTAAGGAGAGAAAGCAATACCCTGATAAAGAGTCCAATATGGTGGGAGAGTCCAAAAACAAGAGATGCTGGCTTGGCTCAGCCTCAACAAGTTGTTCTTGCAGAGGAATGTGTGCAGGGATAGAAAACAAAGCTCCCAGCATGGTGCTGAGGTCCAGAGAACTGCCTAGAGCAGTCCGTGTCCTGGCCTAGAGGGGGTGAAGCACTGATGCCAAAAGGGCTGGTTGCCACTTTCCCTCTATCACTTTTAGCATGGTCCCAGTCCTGCAGAGAGACCCTCAGAAATCAGTAGCACCAGGTGATCCTGGTGATGGGAGCCCAGGGGGCAGCTTTTGGTCTAGAACAGATGTGAATGTCCTGGTCTGGCCCTTGGTGAGTATTGTACTTGAGATGGTATTTTTCTTACTATACTCCCAGCACAGTGTGTGAAGGGAAGCAATAAAATGCTTAGGCAGATGCCTTGCTGAGCTTGGCCACCAGTGTCCATGGTCACACTGAATCAGACCATGTCCTGTCTCTAGGGCTCTCTGCCAGGCTGAGACCTTCCTGCCAGGCTAGGTAAAGTCTGGTAAGATCTCTTCATGTTTTATTGTAACATTGGTCATGGGTCTTAAGGAGCATCCTCAGGCTCTGGGTCTTCAGGCCAGAACTGTGGTCCCACAGTTTACTCTTCTGGCTATGTGGATGCACGTGCTTTTCTGTCCTTAAAGTTTATAACATAAAATCCTGAACTATAGACATTGCTAGCTCTAAGCACAGGTTTTCCTCTGCAGTCAGATCCAGTCCCGTGGATGGTTTGGTGTGAGAGTCCCCAGAATGTCTGGAGCTGCATTGTGGACTGCTAGTGGCAGTTTTAGGCTTGGGATGGAACTTTAAGTATTTCATTGCTCAGAAAAAAAAAACCCAGGGCATTTCTTGGTTATGGAGATGTCCATCCTTTGTTTATCTTCCTACTTCAAGGCTTGGTCTTCCCACTGCCTACCTCCCCACCCTCACTTCCTCCAGATATTTGCTTAGAGTTATTTACTCAGGATTTGTTTTCCTCTGATTTTACAAGTTTGCCTTGCACAGCAAAAAACCTGCTATTTTGTTCTCTCTGGTATTTGGCAGGAAAACAAAAAGAACACAAAGAAGAAAACGATAATAATTGTTTTTTTCCTGATGATTTAACACACAAGAGTTCTTTTTAGTGCTACTGTTGCTGCTGTGTTAAAGCATCTTCTTTTCTTAGGCATGCCAAGAGTGACTGCAGAGAGAAGAAAACAGGGTGTCTCTTAACTGTGCTTTCCTGTGGCTGGCAGTGGGTTCTGAGCTGAGACCTGCCCATCTGCCTGGTGCTTGCTAACAAGGCTCCCTGACATGTTATTTTGATCCAGGTGATGGAATTGGACAGAGCAGCTTTTGTGCAGGGATTTGCAAAACTCATCTCTTTGCTGTTCTACTCCAGTAGAAGTTGAAACAGGTGTGCTGGAGCCACTGTGCTCATTGTTATTGGTTTTTGAGTTTTTTTTTTTTTTTTTAAGTTTTTTTTTGTTTTTTTTTGGTTTTGTGTTTTTTTTTTTTTTGTGGTTTATGTTCCCATGCATTATTTTGTTTTATGACACTCCTTATTTCAGGCTGGGGTAACCTTCATCACCTCAGGACATGCAAAATGGTTGGTAAAAGATTTCCAGTAGTTTCTTCCAATTAACTACTGGTTAATGGGGAAGGACTGGTGTGACAGCAGGGTTGGTAGGTGTTCAGGAGTATATCTGAGCAGTTTGATCCTCTAATTTGAGTTGCATACTGTCTGGTTTCAGCCACGAGACCTGCCTTTTCAGGAGATTTTTGTTTTCTTCCACCTCTAGCTGAGAACAGGTGACGCACAAGGCACGCTGAATGAAAAGGCAATCCAGCAAGGCCAGTGAGATGAATTCTCCTAAAGGACTCCTCTGAGGGCTAGAAGGAAGAAGCCTGGTGGCACAGGCTATTTTTTTCACCTTTCTTTCTCTAATGTTCTCAGTCATTCCCTGGCCCCTCCTGCTTGCATGAGAAAAAACAGTCCCTCACCTTCCTCTTACTGCCCAGTGGGTGAAAAAGGCTTGATCACAGAATGAAAGAAGAAGCAGGAAGAGGAAAATAAATAGCTGAGTCATTGCTGAAAAAAACCCACAGCAAAAACCTTCAGGAAAGGAGAGGACTGGAAGAGCTATGAAACTTTGAGAGAAACAAATGTGGAGTTGTACCTTTATAAAGGCAGACCCTCTCCATCTGCAGAGAGAGCTACAATGGCTCCCACAGAGGATCTGGAGGGTACCAGGCAGCACTTGCCCAGGGACAGTGGCAGCATTCAGTGGATTCCAGCTGCTGAGAAATATGTGGAAATTACATGCTGTAAGTCAGCTAAATAAACCAGGCGGAAAAATGGCTGAGTCAGAAAAACTGGGCCATTAAGTTCAAATGCATTATTAATTGGAAAACTGCTTAACACAGCTGGAGATCCTCTGGGTATGGGTAAACAAAAATATGATGATGAGAGAACCAATTAAAACACTAATTAGTCCTTTTAGGAAGTTGTCCAGGTCTATTAATGATAACTCTTAATCGTGAGCTATGGAAGAGACAAGTTATCTATATTGCTGCTGCCTTGAACATTAGTCCTCTGTGTGTGTGTGTCTTGCCTTTTTGTGTCTATACAAAAATCATTAACTCAAGGATCTGCACACTTACCAGAGGCAAGTGCAGGTTAATGAAAAATTAGAGACTTGGTCTTCCAACTACCCCATGGGTAGTTCAACAAAGAATTATATACCGGGATATAATTTATGCAGGTCCATTTTCTGAAAGGAAGGACTACCAATTCTTCCCTCTCATTCCCACAGCAGCAGAAACAAAGCAGCAGCACTGGAGCTGAAACTGTTTGCAAGAGTTTGCATTAAGTGTTAACAACCAAGTAATTATCATTCCAATAACTATAATGAAAAACACAAGGTCGTGTTTCCAGAAGATTATGCTTTGCAGAGATGGAAAGGGGTTTCATGTGGTCCATTGCCCTGATTTACAGAATATAGCTTGTAGACTGAGGAATTAAGCAATTACTGAACTGAATGTTCTCTTGATCTTGGCCTCTGCAGCTCTGCCTTCACTAATAAAAGCAACTGTGGAATGAGTAAGGTGAGGGAAAACGTTGATGTACTTGCAAATAAGAACATCAACCTTCTTGATTTCTATGTGGAGCTATTTTTCTGTTTGAGCATATCTAGAAGAAACCTTCCTGTGTCTGTATCTTCAACTGTAAGCACCTCCTGAAAATAACAGCATTTCAAAGTACAGTAAATTTGAATGAGTATGTGCAAAGGGTAATTTCTTCTGCTCAGAGACAATACAACATCTGCAACAAGCAGCAACGTTATCAGGACACCCTCTTGCATATTGGTGAAAATTTTCTCAGACCATCATGTTGGCCTTCTGTGTCTCCCCAAATCTCTGATACTTAAGCTTTCTTTGAAGCAGTAAGTTTTATACTCCTGACACTAATACAGTTCTAGGTTGCCATGTAAGTTGCTGGGCAGATTTTCATGAGTGCAGGAACTAAACTGCACGTTGACCTTTGCAATCACCCCTTTAATTTGCAAACTCCAGGGCAGGCCACCAGCCCCTTGCTTTAAATAAAATAGCTATACTGGCTTGAATCCTGCTGCAAGGAGGTGAAAGGAATGCTCTGTTTATCTGATGACTGAGGCTTATTTCCTTCTTTCCATGACTGTATAGTTGGACTTCTAGGTCCTTCTAATGCATGGCCTCAGCTAAAATTGCACCGCCTGTGCTTCAGTAGCTACCCAAAACATAAAGTCTAGAGGTGCTCTTCAGAGCAGTTTTCTTATGCTGTCTGGTGTTTTTAATTTTGTACAAAGTTCTGTGGAGTCCAGCAGGATGAGAATTTTAGCCTGGATCTCACAGCTCTTCTGAGAGATATTTGAATACATCTTTGCATTAATGCATTTGAAAAATGCTAAAGATAAAAATTTTGCAACTTTTGAAGCAGAGCTACAAAGATGCATTTTTTAACTAATAACTGGGCAAAAATATTGAATCCTTAGACTTTCCTCATATCTGATATGTGTAATGTACCTTTCATGTGGAATAACCATTACTGACAGGGTTGCCTGGGAACAACAGCTCCTCTTCTTGCTTTGCTGCATCCACGTGCAAGGGTGCAAGAATCCCTATTATAAACTTCAGCTTAAGTTGAAACTGGGTGGGATAAGTCATCTCTAAAGAATATCTGTCTGTTACTGGTAACTGAACACTTAGTTTAGAGTAGATACCCAGCTTTTAAATAGATGGTTCAAATTAGATGAAGCAAATCCAGCCTGGAAGGTTTCTGATCAGCTGAAGCTTGTGCATGGAAATGTGTGTTAAATTTTCCATTGTTGAGATTTAAAAAGTATTGGAAAAATCAAATACCAAATAACTGTATAATACCAAATAACTGTATAAATGATAATAGCCTTACAACAACCTTGCAAACCACTGGTTTGTTGAAAAAACATCATCTCGCAGCTCTTGTGTGGTGGAGATTCCTGTATTTTGCTTTCCTTTCAAGATGCAGCTGCAATAACAAGGCATTTAATTTTAATGTGAAACCATAATCTGTCAACCCTGAGAAGTAGGGAGCAGGCCCATATAAGATAACTAGTTCAACCTAACAATGATAAACATGTCAAGATACAAAAATCCGTTCTTCCCTTACAAATGAGAGAAAGATGTCATGTAATTAGAGATGTCATGCTATGCTGGGATGAGCAACATTCCCACAATTAATCATACCAAATACATTATGTAGTAGTTGCTGCTTGAAGACAAAGGAGGAACAAATACTCGTGTAAACATGCCAAATATGAACTCTCTGCCGATGTTGATTGCTGTTCCATATTTAGCATGAAGCACATCAGTACATGGAAGATATGCTCTACATCCAAGCAGAAGGATAGCTCAGAAAAGGGTTTATGATGCTGTAGGCAATGTGGCTGGTGTCTTTTCTAGGGTCTTTAGGAGACAGGTTGTTAGGAGCTCCCCCATGGACACCAAAGGAAAATTGGCCATCTCCTTGAATTAGGACTGCATTGGGGCCCTGGTTCAACAAGAAATGTTTGGCTGACAATACAGCAGCTTAGAATTTGAAGGCGAGTTCAGAAGTTCCTAACAACACTTCCTTTTTTAAACTTAGTGAATACAATGCAAAAGCCACCATGCACATTTGCTGGAATAAAAAACCAAATTAGCTTCAAGCTGGGTTTGTGATTCCTCCCTGACTCTTATGTTTACTTTTCATTAATATTGATTCCTTCTGACCTTCAAGTGCCTCTTCCTCATTGTTCTTGCTCCGCAGTGAATAGCTTACTGGCAATAATATTAATAGCAAAAGAAAGTGTTAACAATAGAGACTACTTGCATGGAGAATTTTCACCTTGTGAGTGGAGATTTTTTTAATCAGAAAACCTCATTTGGAGACTACAGATGACATACTGTGTGACCCTGTATATAGCAAAGCTGACTAGTATTGCATGAATTTTGATATCATAACAAATGCCTGACAAGCAGTGGAGAGACATATGATATATCCTGAAAACGGCTCAGACATGAGATCGATACATAAGATTAGGAAGCCATAACCTCTAGGTGAACCATGTGGAAACAAGAGGAAGGCTGAATTCAGTGAGTAAAATGCTTGCTTACGTCTAGCTGTGAAACGAAGAGGTTTTGCATTGAATCAGTTTTTGGCCTTGCCTTTTTTCACTGCTTCTCTTTGATTTCCTTGTCAGCAGCGAAGTTTCCACTCCCATGACCAGCAGTGATTTGTGAGTGCTACTGAAGATACTTCTCCCTTGGCATCTGACAGGGTTTCTGTAGCTGTGTTGGTTCCTTGCAGTCCTTGGCCCGTGTTTACTTCTCCTGTCTCTCCCTGCCCTCATGGGAGAGACAATGGCAATGGCAAAGGTCGCTTCCTCAGTTTCTGAAGTGTGTATTCCATGAAGGGATGCATTGCCTTGGGAGCTGATGGGCTCCCCTAGGTGTGATCAGAACACAGAGATCCAGCCTCCTGTGCTGGGCACACCACATACCCAGTTACACATCCAGGCCTTGATGTTCCTTTGCTAATTGATTTCTGCTCCACATGCTACCCTGCTCAGTAAATGAAATTCTAGAAGAAAATACTGTTTTTTCTTCTGTTTTCCATGGGGAGCTCTTGTAGTATAAGGAGTGTGAAACAGCTTGCTCTGAAAAAGCTGTGCCAGGAGTTCTTTTGCCTTTCTTCTAGGGTCAAATTTGGTTTTTGTTTTCTTTGTTTTCATTTTAATATTATGGAAAAAGTCCTCTTTCCATATGAAGCAACTAAAGACAGAAATCTTTTACAGTCCCCATACAGCTGTAATAAAATTTGCATGAGAGAAGAAATTGTGCTTGTTTATTTGGTGCCCTTTATACCCCCTATGGCCTAGAGCAAGCGCATCTGACAGCAATGATGAGCTGTGGATATGGGAATAACAGTGCTGTAAAATCTTCCCCTAAACAACAGTACTTGTGGTCTGATTCATAACTACAAATGCCCTGGTGTGGCATCCACAGCACAGAAACTGTCTCCAGGAATTTAAAAAAAATCGTGGCTTGAGTTTAGAGTCATGTTGAACATGGAAATCCATATTAGGTGTGATTCTTTGAAACGTATCAGGCCAGGAGACAAAGTGTGATGGATGCCCCACTTCCTCAGGCTCCTCAGAAGAATCCTCACCCTCTGCTATAACAGCAGCTACTGTGAGCTCCCAGCATTTGGAAATCATATCACTAAAGATGTGGATGGAAGGCTGAGAGTTTCCAGAGCCTTTAAGAAGTGTTCTACGAGGCACTTAGATTCCTGTGTTATTAAGATGCTTTTGAAGCTTTTACCCAGGAGAGACTAATTTTAGGTACCCACTTTTGAGAACCTTAGCCAGAAGGAAAACATATCACTGATAAAAGTTAGACTGAGTCTGTGTTTTGGAAATCTACCCACAGTTATTTACACTTCTGTGTATTATCTTGCATTGGTCACTTTTTTTTGTATGTATATGTGTGGTTTGCTTGTTTTTTGTTTTGTTTTGTTTTTTACAGTGCACCAACCACAAACCTCAGCTCAGATATAACCCAACCAACCAACTCGTGTGTTGGGACCCCATCCTGGGGGCATGTTTTGTAGAAGATGAGCACATACAATTTAAGCAACAGTCTCTTGGTGCACAGATGCACCATAGCCTGTCAAATGTTACCTGGCTCAGTTCTCGTCTCATGGCAAGTCCATAGCAGCTCTTTGAGCATTGAAGGTGATGTGGTGAGTGCTCAGTATCAAAGGCACCAAAGGCAGTGAAGAAATCTGCTGTTACAGAAAAACTTGACTTTGACCTTTCCCCATAACTAAGCTTTTTTATTTTTTTTCTTCCTTTACATTCTTTCAAGAATTGTGAGGCCCCAGAGACTTGAGGGAAAATTCATACAGCTCAGGTCATTTTACCAGTCTGTGCAGCCATTCAGTCAGTAATAAACACTCTAGCAGGGCAATGATTATTGGAATAGTAGGGGGCATTCTAGCCAGCAAGCCACATGAAAATGATAGACAGTTGCTGAAATCAAGAGAACTACAAAGCAAAAGAACAAAAGCATAAGTAAGTGAATCAGTAGGCTGGGCTCAGAGACGTGACATACCAAGTGCTGTGCCTCCTATAAATTTGGTGAGTTGATGATTTACCATAGCAGGGCTTTTCAGTAAAGAAAATTAAAACTTCAGGAGGGCTCTTCAGTTCCAAGAAACAGCACCAAGAGAAACATAGCCTTTATGTCACAACAGCTAACTTGGTATTAAAAGCATTGATACCAGTGAATGAGGCTGGAAGAGGCTGCAGACTCTCTCATTCCTATTAGGGTTTAAAAGCACCAGTGCCAGATCCTGCAGTTCTTACTCAAGCAAAGCTCCCATTGATGTGTTCTTAATCTGGAAAAAGTCAACATGGATATTTATGGAGCTGTAGTGCCTAGGGGCTCTAATAAAAACTGTGCTAGACATTGTACCTATATTTAGTAGCAGCCAGTTCATGTCTCATAGAATTTGTGGTCTGCACAGACAAGACTGATAAAGCAGATATGGGGTAGGAATTGCTGTTATTCCTGTTTTACAGTTGGGAAGTGAGGGTTAGAGATTGCAGGGGGATTTTCAAAGGCACATAGTGATGTTGGATATGTATTTCCCGTGCATTTTAAAGGGAACTGGACATACAGATGTCTTGGTTGTGTTGAAAGGATCAGCCAAACACAAACACCCCAGTTTTGGCGGGATGACGGGAAGTCTGTGACGGATGTGTAATTAGTTTAGATCTAGACATTCCAGGCCAGTCTGCTACACCAAAACCATCCATTTTTGGGAACAATTTGCCTCAAGTTAGGGCTGTAGAATAGACAATGGCTTCCATCAATGTATGGGTATAAAAACAAAAAGGTAGAAACCAGAGTGAGAGTGAAATGGGAACCCACAGATCCTTGACTACTTGGAAACCTCCTTTGTCTTTGGTTCATGTGGTTGCTTATTCTAGCCTTTTGCAGAAGCCATGTGAACCCCATCAGGACTTGAATGCATCACAACTAGATACCTGAGCCCAGGCTGCTTAGCTTTAGAGAACACTTTTAAGTGAAATTTGGCATCTGTGCCTAAGGCATGTAGGTCCATAGAAATGTAACCTGTCACAGGAATTTCCAGGCCAACAACAACCACCATCCCTTGGAAAGAGACCAACAAGGCAGAGAAAAGAGATTGGAAAATTGGAAAGGGTTCAGAAAAAAGCTCACCAAGACATCTGAAGCCTAGAAAATCTGCCTTACCTTGAGAGCCATCAAAAGCTCCATGGAAAGGAAGATTGCAAAGTGATTTAGTAGAAACACCTGTAAGGCCAGTGACTTTTGAAAAGAAGTAAGATGATTTAATTTTAACTTATCTTACCCCTCCCTGTAAGATTCTGTGACTGAAAATACCTTTGGACAAATTTGGGGACAAAATCTTATTTATTTTGTGAATGATTACTTTCATCACTAGAACATCAGATTATCCATTACTGAAAGACTTGACAGAAAATCTGAAGCTTTTCTCCAAGCTGTGGCCTTAGCCAGGCAGAAGTGAGACAAGATGGTCACTGCACTTTTTAAACTCAGAAAGGCAAATAGAAAAAGAATTTTATCAGATACTGCCTAAAAATTCATGTAGTATTTCTTTAAGGTTGCATATTCTTTGTCTTCATACAAAAGGCTTCTTGGATTGGAGCTCTTGCAGTGTCCTGCAAATTTATTAGCCAGCCATTTCAGGCTAATGAAGTCAGTCAATGTAATGGATACAACATATATCTAAATATAATCACATTAAAAATGCAGACTCTCTCCTAACTTTGGATGAGATCTGGAGAGGCCCCACCCAGAAGGAGTCTAATGTATTTAAGTTACTGAGGGGTCTGATTTTCAGAAGCCCTTGGTGTGTGGTCATCCCTCTGGTGCCATTTGTGTCCCAGCACAGGTCAGTATCCTCTGCACTGGCATCTTTGGGAAAAGTGGTCTCTCTTTCCTGTTCCTGAGCCCTCAAAAAACCAGTCCCATGATTTGCAGGTGCTCTTTTCCAATGGGATTCAGCTGTGAAGAAAAGTCTGCTCAGTACTGATGTTGCTTACTTGAGTTTCCAGCTTTGGGTCTTTAAAGACTCACTACTTTCTAGTTCTAATTTGAATAGAAGTTTGTTTATATGTGAATATTATATTTTTAAAAATCTGATAAAAATAACAGCAGGACATAGTTACAATAAAAGTCCGAGTTAGCAAAAAAAGGGGATTAGGTGCATGAGTGGAAATAATGAATGACGCTTGTGAATACAGAGCCATGGAACTTTTACTCTGTCCTTTTACTCAAAAAATGCCCACTGTCTTTAGTGGACAAGCCCTCGATCCTAAACAAACTACTGTAACTTGTCCTCTTAATGCCTTTTTTCCCCCCTCTCCTAATGGATCACCTAGAAGATAGAAGGGCAGAGTTTAACTGCAGGGGGAGAGGGAAACAAAACCCAGCATCCCCCTAAATACCCATCCAGCATCTCATGAATATTGAGAGACAAGCAGGGGCGCCGTGCGCTGTCAGCTGCTGGGTTCCCCTCCACTTGCCTCCTCCCCACCTGTTCCCAGGCCCGTCTGCAAGTGTGAGATGGGATTTCAGGGAGCGGCATCATCGGGGACGAGGCAGTGGGGCTGACACATCCAGGTGCAGGGAGAGGGAGGGGAAAAAAAAAAAAAGAAAAAAGAAGAAGAAGAAAAGGCTCGCGTGTGCATGTACACAAATCAATAAAAAGTGTAATGCATCTTTCTTTAATTAAATCCCACCCTTGAATTGGCCAGGCAGCCCCGGCTGGCGGCGACCTCTGCCCCCCTCCAGTTTGCTGACTGGCACAGCTGTTAGTAAATCACCTGCTGGTGCAGCTCTCCCGGGCTTTAAAGGTCATCTGTCAGCGACTGCTGGGGAGAGATAAAGAAGAAAAACAGAACCAAAAGTCTAAAAAAAAAAAAAAAGCACTTTATGAAAGCAAAGCCATTTGACCATTTGAGCGCTCCAGCCTTTCCACTGTTTACCTTGCTGGCATCTGGGGGCAGGGAAGCTTTATATTCATTCAATTCCCCTGACTCTTTTGTATGCATTTTTCCAAGTTTCCAGCTACTTTTGTAATCCTTTTGTTTTAAGCTTTTCTTTCCTGCAGGGAATTCGTACCTCTGCTTCAATAGCACTGCTGAGTTCCCAAGAGTTACACACAAGCCTCTGAGGGAGGCGATGATGCTGCTTCTGGCAGGGGGAGCAGGTGATCCTCTGCCTCAGCACTCCTGACCCCACCCCTGTCCCCCAGCACCGTGTCATGACCTGGCCAGGTGTGCAGGACAGTGGTTGTGGTAAGGACACATAGCATATTTCCCAGGATTTGGCTGATAGGAACTGCAGTCAGGAGAGGCCTGGAGGATGCCCCCATATCCCCTGCTCTGCCTAGGAGCTGCTTTTAAGCTGAGGGGCTCTCCCTGTTGGTGCCTGCCTGAGCTATGCTACCTCACTGATCTGGAGTCCAGCCCTGTGCCTTGACTTCCCAGCTTGATCTCCCTCTCTCCCTCTTCACCGACATGGACTTGGCAGGTGATTGAGACTCTTGGTTGAACCTGCTTTGCTGGTCTGGCTTGAGTCCTGTGGGACTGTGTCCTCCTCAGTGAGACTATGCTGGACTCATTATGCCCCTTGGGCCTCTCCCCTTCTCACACAGAGAACCCTCATACATCCTTGCTCTCTGCTCCAGATTATGTCAGGAGCAGCCAGAAGAAGCTGTGCAACCTCAGCCTGCTCTTTCTTTTCCAATAACCTGTGGCTCCAGGGCCACAGTGCTTCTCCAAGCCATTTACTTCAACCAGAACTGCCTGCTGAGGGCCATAGATATGATTTCACCCAAACCAGAGAGTAGGTTGGGTGGAGAGGGGAGTACACAGAGCAGCTCCATGCCAGAACATGAAAGAATATGATTGTCATAGGTGATTCCTTGCCACAAACCACTCCTTCAGCTATTTATGCTTGAAGGGGATAAGCTGCTTTTATGCTTATTCAACAGTTTCATTGTCACCTTAATTTTCATGCAAAATGTTGTCGGTGAAAATCATGTTGTTTTTGCAAAATGGGTACATGGGCGAGCCCGAAATGATTTGGGAACTTTTTTCCACCTCATAATTACAGATATATTTTCAATAATTTACCATTTTATTTCAGCACTGAACACATGACAACCTTCTCAGACTTTGTTCCAAGTCAGCCAGCACGTGCAAGTTCTGCTGCAATTGCAGTTTTTTGCTTTGGGTTTATTCATACATTAAACTCAAAGGGAATCTCAGGGATCTGAGAAGCAACTCAAAGTAATGCCATTCACAAAATGGATTGGTCACTGGGCACCTCCCTCATGTCTGTGTCTATTTGTGTCCAAACTCATGCATATTCTGTGCTGAAAACTATAATCTGCCATTTTAATACGTGGGTTTTGCAGGCCACTGGAAAATTTTAACTCTAATTCAGAGCTCCAGTAAGGTTAGTGAAACTAGGGTACTTTTTTTAACCTACTAAATGTTTATTCAGAGACATGGTAAGAGACATCAAGCCAAATTTATATGTGGTGTAAGTCTATGACTCCATTAAGCTCATATCTGCATTGAATTTAGCCTGCTCTGAGCACAGACACATCAAGTACATGACCTCTTGGTGGTTTGCGTCTGCAAAAATTTTTATTCTTGTGCCTAATGCTCTTCCATGTAAACCTGTGGAGGGGAATGACTGTCAGCTGCAGCCCTTTGGACTAGATCCTGGTTGATGCTGAAGGTTATTGCTAGCTTTCCTAATGCAATAGCCTTCCTTATCTGGAAGACAGGCTTAATTGGACTGTTGTGTGGGGAAGAACATGATAACAAAGACACGACAGCACATCAAGACAGTAAAAGGGACATACTTGGTTCTGAGGGTGGAGACTTTGTTGATCTCTTTCTGTGCTCTGCTAGTCTCCAACCAAAGCAGCAGTCTCCTGGAAGTTGGCCAATGAGGTTGGTGGAGTCCAAGAGTGATGACATGCATGGTGTAGCCAAACTGAAGAGTCTGGCACAGTTCTGATGTGTCACAGGAGCTGTCCCTGGCTCTTCTTGGCCTCCTGACCTGCTATCAAACAGATGGAAACTTGTGCTTACAATACCAACCATTAGAAGTAGAAAGGAGGAAAAAATCAGCTGGCAGGATCATTGGTTTAGATTGAAAGAAATGAGCTGTTTAGTGTTTCAGAAAGGGGAAAATTCTTGGAAAAGAAAACAAAAAGAATGAGGACACTGCATCAGGCAGTTGATGTGCTACAGGAATAGTGCATGACTGATCCCCCTTCCCCCTCACCCTGATGATGTAAACCCCAGCCACTACAAATACTAGCCTAGTTGAAGGGCCCTAGTGACCAGGCATGGGATGGCTCTGTCTCTGTGTCAGAAATCGTATGAGCTTCTCTCCATAAGCAGAGTTGGGGTAATTTGGATCAAAACTCAGATCCTACTTGTGAAGTCTCCCTGGTCACCAAACTTGAGGAGCAGAGAAACTTTGTGTTACACTGCAGGATGGTGACAAAGGGCAGCTGTAGGCAGAGAGGGATTGACACACTGCTTTTGCCTGCTGTCACATCACCTGTGGTGTCAGGGATGATGGAACGATGAGCTGGAATAGCCTTAAGCAAATCATTGCTCACTCGACAAAGCAGGAGATGTGGTCAGAGCCCGTTCCTGCCTCTTCTGCTTCTCAAGGACTCTGAACATCTTGGCAGCAAGTGGAACTCATGGACATCCAGTGCTCTGCTTATGCTGCTGGAAGCATTTCCATCTTTCAGGACCTGCTTTATTGAGCATTTCTTTCATCTTTTGGCAAAGAAAACTGTTTCTTAGACCTTTTTGGTGAGGCTCCTCTAAAACTTATGAGTTGGCCAAATGTTACTTCATTTGAAACACTGGGGACATCACTTCTCTGTAGCTTGCTCCTTAGGTAAAGCAGGTGTAAAATGCTATTAGGCTGTTTGTCTTTGTTTAGGCTCTCCTAAGTAAAGATGTGACAATCCAAGGGAAATGGTAGTGAAGGAGAAAAGCTGCATTTTAGCTAAGCTTGAATAATGCTCAACAGGTATTTTCGAAATGTGAATTTTCTTTCCCTACTAAGGCTGAGATGAGTCCCAGGCAAATGCTTCAAGGCATTGTTCTTGAAAATTATGATTCATTGGTTAAACAAAGAATGACCTTTGCCTGTCTGATTGGACAGACAAGATACAGCAGTTACATTAATCACAGAGCTCAAAAATCCCCTTCCCCTCACTACTGTTGTTAGGTCGGTCCCTTGCACACATTTTCACCCACCCCAGAGGGAGATCAAACAGCATAATGAAGATGAGTTAAAATTCTGTTCACAAACCCACATGTACCAAATCCAAACCCCAAGACAAATGGGTTTTCAGCCAGGAATCTTAGCAGAGACATTGTACTTTTACGGAGTCGTTTGGGAGCCACTGTAAACCATAATGAAGGCTAAACACAACATTGTAAGCATTTTGGCAAAACAGTTCACTACAGAGAAGATGCTCTTTGCTGTTTTAATCTTTCATGTATGGCAAGCACTGTTTACTAGATGATGGGGAGAGAGCTGAAGAAAGCACATGCACATCCCCAGCACCAGTAACACAAATAGAATCCAGAGCTTGTGGTCCTCTGGGGACTACGAAAAGCGTAAGGGAAAAGGGATAATGAGCATTAGTTAATTAGACTTTTTTCTCTCTTTCAGTTTTGAATATTTCCAGCTACCTTTAACTATCTCTTGACTAACACTAGAGGTTGCTTTAACTAAGAAAAGAGGTTGCTTTTCAGGCAGGCTGAGGTGAACTCAAATCTTTTCCTACCACAGAGGTAGCACAGTACCATCTTGTTTAGTTTTGCTGGATGGGCTCTGGTGAAGCTAAAAATGCTGCCTGAGAAAGATCTACACCTGGGCCCTTCACTATGCTTTCCTTGGGCCATTACAATTGCAGCAACACGTTCGCTTTCGGAATACTAAATAATGCAATTTTTATGTTTGGGATTCTTCACCCAGTGGCATTTTACTCCCTAACCCATGGTTTTCTTCTTAGACACATTGTTCAGACTTTTCAGAAGAGCGCTGAATGAGCCCTGCCATTTAGGGCTCCCTGAGATGCAGCACATCCTAAATGTATTTGTGAGTGCAGATCCTTCAGGGCTTAGATTTGAAACATTGGTGAGAAGAGGCACAATGCTCATAGCTGATGAGCTGGGAATTAAGTTGTTGTGGCCCTTCTGAGATTGGAGGGAATTACAGCACAGGGTTATCTGGTGATACCAGAGCAAGGCAGTTGGATGGAAAACATCCAGAACTGCTGGACAGACCCACTTCTTAAATGGACAGCTGTATCTGGAGAGTCTTTTCTAACTTTTTATTCTCCAGAGATAGTGTGTCCCAGATGAGGCAGCAAGTTTCTGATCTGTAACCCATATCATCTGTTTTGGTGGCACAGTTACCTTTTGTCAGGAATGAACGCTCACAGCTGATGAAAGCTAAACTTTTTATCTCCCTCACTGCTGCAGCCTTATGATACCCAGGACTTTAATCCCACACAACACTTAAGAAATATCATCATTAAAGATCTGAGTGTACACGTTTTGAGATAAGATTTGTTTGTGATATTATTACTGACTGTGTAATTATGGAAATGAGAAAATAATCCCCTCGGGCTTTACTGTAATGACTTCTGAGCATCTTGCATCATCATAGGCAGACAGCAGACTTCAGGATGCCATGCATTATTAAAAGGAATGTGGAAAATCTTGTTTTGGTTGGTGTTGATATCTCTGGTAAGGGAGGACACCATGTATCTTCCACAATGAAATTGGATCAGGTAGAAACTATGTGATCTTTTTGAAAATAAATAGCTAATCTTTACTTGATCTCCTGTACTCTTCTCTTTTGATGCTTTGGTAAACTGCATTCCTGACAGCTGCCCCTGCTGATACTGTGGCCTTGAGAGACCTTGACTGACTCCCTGGTCTATGCCTCTGTTCCAAATCAAAAGACAACATGGGATGGTTGCACATTGCACATTGCACATACACTGGCTGCACAGTGCTAACAATTTCACTGGGCCATATTATTTCATGGCACTGTGACTATTTTACTGATGTGAGAATAGGTGCTGTAAGAGTGAGCTTGCTGAATATTCCCTGCTCAGTAGCTGAACTCCCATCAAGGAAGAATTAATAGGGTGAACATCAGAGCACTAATGTTAGTAAAAACGGGGATAAACACACATACATGGACCTCCCTGGCAATACTTTCTGTAATTTCGGCTTGTGTTAGAGCCACCACCAGGATTGAACACTTGATATCACACTCAGTTTTACAAGGGGTAATAAGGAGGACCCTGGGGACTGCTGACCAGTCAGCCTCATCTTACTGCCCAGTAAGATCCTCCTAGAAGTTACGTTGAATAATATGGAAGATAAAGAGTTGATTAGAGAGGGTGAATGTGGCCTCAGCGAGGGTAGGTCATGACTGACTTATCTAGTGGTCTTCCACAACAGAGTGACAACTGATGTCATTTACCTGGGCTCTTGTAAGGCCTTTGATAGACTCCCCCATGACATTCTTTCCTCAAAATTGGAGAGATATCGAAGAAATATTAGATGGACAAGAAAGTCTGGATCGTGGCATTCAAAGAGTTCCAGTTAAGAGATCAATGTCAAAATGGAAACCAGTAATGAGTGATGTCCCTCAAGGGTCTCTGCTGGGACAAACACAATTTAATATCTTCATCAGTGCCTCAGACAGTGGGATCAAGTGCACCCTCAGCAGGTTTGCAGATGACAGTAAGCTGAGCTGCAGCTGATAGGCTCGAGGGGAGGGATGCCATTCAGAGGGACCTTGACAGGCTTGAGGAGTGAGCCTCTGGGAACCTCATGAAGTTCCACAAAAGCAGGTGCAAATGCATTAATATGCAGTTTGCTCAGTATACAGAGCCACTTTTGCCCAGAACAAGGGTCAGGAAGGCCATGTGGTACTTCTGTGTACTTTTACCCTGGGCAATCAGAAAGATTTTGCCAGATTGCAGCTCTTGTCTTAGCTGTGGGTGTGGATATTTGCTTAAGTATGGCTATTCTATGTTGCCTGTATTTTTTTTTACCATTAATCTCATCATATGGTGTGAAAATGGGTGTCTCCCAACAGTCTTCTTCCTTCCTCATTGCAATTTGTTCAGACCACACCCTTACCTCTCCATTTTAGCAACAGGGATTGTTCCAGTCTGAATGTGTTCTGCCACACTTCGGCGTCCACAGTACCAGCTGTAAAGCAGATGTATGACTAGCACTGCTGGATTTTAAAACCTTTAAAGGCTCAGGTTCTGGCCTTACTGAAGACTTGCTGGGGAAACCTTGGCTTGTGTTTAAAAAAAGCAGACGAGCACACACACACACACACTGGCACACATTCTATTTTTCTGAAGGGACCATTGTGTATCCCTTTATCTTTTCCTCCCACCCACTCATCCCTTCTGACATGTTCTGTAGCTGAGACCACTTGTATTCTATTTAACTGGATTTTCCAGGCACTTCAGAGTAGTAGGTGTTACTGTATGTATAGTGCCTGAAGACTACTATTGAGGCTCAGTAAAAAGTAAAATACTGTTGTGTTCCTTGGTCCACCCACACAAATACCTGCAGTGTACCAGGAGGAAGTGTCACCTTGTGTTGGCCACAGCAGTCCTTGAGCCCTTTTGCTGAAAGCTGCACTGCTCATCTTCTGAACCCCTGTGGCAAAGAAATCTCCAGGGAGATTTTTTTTCACCTGTGGCCGATGAAACAATTCTCACCCTTGGTGTCCGGTTGCCCATTTAATTCTAACTGGCCTGAGTCAGTGAGGTTTTATGAAGGACCACTGCAGAAACCCATGACCCTGACTGAAAGCCAGGAGCATCTCAATGCTCTGACAGTGATTATTTACCATTTTCCCGTGTTACATGCTGTATTTGGTCATGTTCAGTAACTCTGTAGTAATCAGACAAGATGGAATGGCAGCTCGTCAGCTGATTTAATTAAAACCACATTGCTTTTTTTTTTTTTATTGCCTCTCACACATCATTAATATTCTGTCTAAGACGCGCCTGCAATCTAAAGATTGGAATCAGTCTCATTGTGCTCTTTCCGAGCTTGAATTCCCAGACACACAAACCTGGGAAAGAGTTTTAAAGGGACAGGTAATAGTTAGAAACTAATTTGATTACATTGAAATGGACCACTCATTTGTCCAAAAACCGCTTATTAAGGGACCAGTCTTTCAGGTTGGTTTTAAATGCAGCGCAGGCTTTGCTTTCACGGATATGACTGGGAATAGAATATATTTAGGATTTCCCAGGAATCAGGTCTTTGCTCTGCAGACTTCAGCTCATTCAAATTGTTGGTTATGCAAATATATTAAAAAGACTCGAGTAAATAACACTGCACCCTTTTTAGCTTGGTTTATTGTTTAGGTATTTAGCAACAGTGTTGCGTTGTCCCTTTTCTGAAGTGCCAGGTAAGATCCCTTTCACGGTGACAGTGTTAAGGAAACTTCCCAGTCTGACCGTTCACCAAATTCTCTTGCAGTCACATTCCCAGGGTGAGAGACTTTCACTGCAGGGATCGAAATTCCTTCACAACGGGCATCCCCACACACCCTACACGTACAGTCAGACCAGCTTCCCTTACTGGTTTGACTCCAGCTTTCCCATAGCAGATATCTAGTTCCGTAAAGCCATTTATTCACGGCGCAACAACACAGAAACAGCCCGACCTGGTGCCTCCGAGAGGATCCCCAACAAAAGAACCCCTGGGTTATCCCCTCACAGTCCACCCGCACTCAAATCTCTCTCTTCCGAGTCTTAGGCTCCTTTTCCCATCTCCCTGTCCATCTACCTGGCTGGCATCACCCACCTTCATGCCTTTTGTTATGCCGAGGATTGGCAGTTCACAGCCTTTTGTCTCGGGGTCCCACCCAGACCTCAATGTGCATCTCAATCTGCAGTTTTCCAACCAGGCTACCTGGACAGAATGTATTCCTCAACAACAGTACATCAGCCAGCATATGCACTCGATTTAAAACCAGATTACAAGGCAAAAAATAAACCTAGCATTTAAAATTATATACAGCAGTTTATTTTAACAGCGATTAACTTTCATCAACAGTCTGTGCGTTTCTGTTTTCTTTAAAAAGCCCTGCCACTCTCAATCACAGCTGCAGCCCTCCTGCAGCACCCTGCTACTCAGTGGCTTGAACCCAGCTTTACAGATAGTTCACAGCCAATTACCATACAGGTTTCTTATGTTAAAACTAAGGCAACTGGAGTCAACAACCGCTGCTGAATAAAGGTAAAAGCTCGAGAAAATTTTGCATAACAGTCATCAGCGTAGCTGATAGCTATTACAGTGTTCTTGTGCAGAAAGCCTACGCAGATACTATCTCTCTTGCCTGTCTGTTTCAACATGCATCTCGTCTCATTTGCAACGCTTTGCTTTAATTAGCTGAAGTCTTTGCTTCAGTCTTTCATATGTCAACCAGCCTGTGTACACTTCCATATTTTTAATCAGTAGCCTGTTGTCTTTACTTTGTCATTCACACTAGCATATAAATCTGCCCTTCTTATGATCCTCACTGCTTGGTAGAAGTCAAAACATGCTGTTTAATTTTCCTGTTCACTGATTTCCATTTGTTTCATGTTCAAATGCTGGCTCTTTTCCCCCTTTCGGGCATGCTGTGAGCATTAAACATAGTGATTAAATGCCAAAAGAACACTTCTTTTCCCTTTCTGTGCCCACAAATGGGTCATCCTAACCCTGGGTGGGATGCCTACCTCAACAGCAAGCCCTGTGCTTGTGTTCTCAGCCTAAATAGGGCTATCTGGATGGGACTGCTGTGGGCTGGCAGAGGTTAGCTAATGATGGCTAATAAAACAGGTGCAAAACTTATGTGCTCTCCTAAGGTCGTGACTGGCTTCTTGCCGTTTCTTCTCTCTTTTTTTTTTGTTTTGTTTTTTGGTTGGTTGGTTTGTTTTGTTTCGTTTTTTTTTTTCTTTTTATTTAATCTACTACAGTAGAATATTTCATTTCACCCATGACACAGCTGAAGACACCAAGACTTCAAAATAATCTCATGTAAAATAATGAGAGAGTGAGTGATGTGGCTTTCCACCAGCTTTCAAATTTTCTTGTCCTCTGGGGGGGAATCTGAGGTTGTCTGTAGATGTCTGACAGGTGGGGTGGCTGGCCCTGGCATCCGTGCCTGTGGCTGATCCCCCAGCTGAGTCTGGAGCATGTTCAGGATGTCATCTAGCTTCTGGTCCATCTGCATGACCTGTTAAGGAATCAGAAAGCAGATGAGCTGTCAGATGGCTGCACGTGCTTCTGGTGAAAGGCATTCATAGGCCAAAAGCTCTGGATGGCTAAAGCCTGGCAGGGAATATGGGCATTTGAGAACCTCCAGCTCCCTTGAGTTTTGTCTAGCCTGCTGCTCTAGACCAAATGACACTACAAAGTCACAGGGAAGGGTGTGAAGCCATGTGAAGTGGCAGCAGAAAGACAAGACTCTGCTGGCCCAAGGACTTGACCACTTGAATCCACCATTTTGTCTCTCAGCCTTTTCCCAGGGTTGTTGATGATGCATCATGCAAATATCTGCCCTGAAACTCTCACTCTTCAGTTTATCATGAATGTTTTTTTCCCATTACCTCTCCCAGTCTTCGACACCCTCCTTTGTAGGACATCATGCTTTCCATTACTGTCTTGGGAAATGAAACAGCTCCCCTCCCTTCACACTGTAAATAGATGCTGCTGTGATACATGCTACAGTCAGAGATTCTACTGTGAGAAAAAATGAAAGAGATTTTGTTATGAGCAAAGTTATAGGTGGAACGAGAAGTCTGTAAGATTGGGGTCCCAGGACGTGGACCCCACCCAGGGAACTTGCAGTCGGAAATGGGATGCAACTGCAGGGCTTACCCTCGATAAAGACTTTTTTAAAGGTCTTTTGAGGAAAACAGAACTCAAAAATACTATATAAGCTGTATTAGTGAACCTAGTGGTGCGTGTTCATCTCTGTCCATGACGACGCACCCAGCTTGCTGTTATGAAATGCTTTTTGCTTCACAGTTACCGTCTTTGCAAATTAATTATGGAGTGGGAATATTTTCTCACAAATCTGGGGGCTTGTCCCCTTATCTGTATCATAGTGTAGTGTAGAAGCCCCTACTTGGGAAAATGGGAGTAAATATGTCAACCACTATGTACAAAAAATGTTGTCCCGTCTACGTGAGCTGAATAAGCGGGGTTTGTTGCCACAAGCAACAAGATTAGAAATGTATGTGCACCTGTTTAAAGCAAGACATTGGGTCCTCATTAAAACATAGAGGCCACAATGGGAAGAGCCATGTCAAGTTTTGCTCACTACAGAAACAGCAGTCAAGACCTGAGAACATGGGTGGATGCACCATTCCAGGGTAAAAGGACCAGTTCAACCTCTAGGAGAGAAATGGACCACAGAGGGAAACTACCCGAAATTTAGAATAAGCAGAAATTAAGTTTTCTTGCAGTGCTGGCTGAAATCCTGATTAATGAAAAATGAATTCCTGCTAAATGAGCAAAGAAGGCCCAGAATCAGAATCTCACCTGTGCTACTACCTCAGACCAGTCATCAAATGACATTGTTCTATACACAAGTTTGACAATTCATGTGATCTGTATTTTTGTTTTATGTACTTTCAATGTGAACAAGTTGATTGAATAAGAGAGGAGGTATAAAACCAAGCCCGTCCCTGTGTACTCTTTGTAAAAATTGCAATCCTGAAATTTTAGCTAAATGTGGCCACTGTAAACTAGGAGCTTTTTACTGTAGACCCGAGCTGCACCTAAGAACCAGTTTGCCAGTGGGCAAGTTGTGGGAGAAAGTTCAAGAAGAGAAGAAAGCAGTATAGGACAGCCAGAAGTTGTCATGGGTATTGTCAACAAAAAGAATTATTTGTAGGAGATTCTCAAGGAGTGATTAGAGTAATTGAGATAGGCCCAAAGGTTGCCTTTAAAGGGAAAGATTTAACTCATTTGACAGGTATCCCAAGTACATTATAATTGAAATAATGAGCAAATATAGTCTTGTGGGAAAAAAACAAATATCTCTTTTTCATCCAGAGCCTGACAGCAACTCATGTAAACAAGACCTCTGACTGCCAGTGAGGAGAAACTAAACCTGGCTGCAGAATGCAAAACTGTAGGCCATGGGTAGCTGGGGACAGGGTCTGTCATATTGTGATGTTTCTAGTATGGTTTGGATGCAGATCCCACACAAATATCAATAACTGCACCAGTTGTATAAAAACCACCAAGGTTGGTCAAGCAATTATGCAGACCCTAGTATACCATACACACTATGAATGTAGGGGGGACAAATTAAATACCTGCTCACATAATTACATAGATTATGCCCAGTGCAAGGTAGGAAATAGTATAACTTGTTATAACCCTAAGATTAGGAAATGAGAAAGCTGTCTAGAAGTAAGATCCTTTTCAGAACAGGGAAAGGTATTAGGTCACACGCAAATACTTGATTTAAGTAAACCTGACTCAGTCACATTTGACGCATGTGAGGCTATTGATTTGAGTTCCTGGCCATGAAGAAGATGTGGTACAATGGAATGGGTAAAAATGTATATGCACAATGACAAATATATGTGTTCACCTCAGAGCAAATGCGACAATGGTAAAGACTGGAATTATTGCAACTCTTGGGATTGTGTCCTATGGGCCACTTGGCAAAAGACAAGACAAACTGCCCTATTGCAGCATGGAGTGTCGCTTCCTAATTGTAGCTGAAATAAAGTATAACCCATTGAACTTCACTATTATGAACCCAAGTCAGTGGAACACTCTACAGAAATCAAGCAATTGGCTATTCAGATTGCAAATTAATAGAGAAGGGACAGACCCAGGAACATTGATATTTATGAAAGTTAAGATCATAGAACATGAAAGCAAAGAACAAGAATTATTGTTCCATTCATTTTTATCAAGAAATGGGAGGTGGAGCTCTTTTTGAAATACCAGACATTACTCAGAATCTATTTGTAAATTTAGCAAAGAACATTGCAAAACTTCTTAATGTGACCAACTTTTATGTATGTGGGGGCATTAATATGGGCAAACAGCGGCTTTGGGAAGCACAAGAAGCAAACCTGACTAACCCAAGCCTATGGAGTGCAACCAGAAGTTATGGCAGCCAGTGGCCTCTCCAGATTATCATAGGATATCACTGCTGGCAACAACAAGGGATGATGAAGTCCAAACAGGTGGGGGAGTTTGTTTAAGAAAATAGGTGGGAATGGAATGGGATGCAGTGGAGTACATGGGGGAATAGTTCCATAGATTTAGGTATGGGAAAAGATTACACCCTTAATAAAGGATTAGGAGACCCTTGGCCTGCTCCTGCGGGCGATTACTGGATTTGTGCCAACACAGCCTGTTCAATTTTACCCTCTAATTGGACAGGTACTTGCCTTCTTGGCATAATACAACCAGGGTTCTTTTTATTGCCCCTACATCTGGAAGAAAAACCCGGAGTCCCTGTCTATGGAGACCTAAACCAATGTAGACGAGAACTTAAAACAGGAAACTGGAAAAATGACGAATGGCCACCTGAAAGAATTATCCAGTATTATGACCTGGCCACCTGGGCTGAAGATGGGATGTATGGATACCGCACTCCAATCTGTATGTTAAATCGCATTATCTGACTCCAAGCAGTAGTAGAAATAGTAACGAACCCTACAGAAGACGCACTTGTAAAAATAGCTGAACAAACTGCCAAGCTAAGGACTGCGGTTTACCAGAATTGACTAGCATTAAACTATGTTAGCCCAAGAAAGATGAGTATGTGGAAAATTTAACCTAACCAACCGTTGTTTACAAGTTGATAATGAAAGAAAGGCAGTGGAAACCTTAGTAAAAAAAAAAGAAAAAAATAGCTCATGTCCCAGTACAAACTTGGAAGGGTTTTGACAGGACTTAAAAAATGGTGGAATGAAAAATGGTGAAATTTTAGTGGACTAAAAGGAATATTGATGGGAATTGTTGTGGAATTTGGGATGTTGTTTTCGTTACCTTGTATGCTTCCTCTTTTGTGTAGGCAAATGAAGCATATAATTGGACAAACTAAATTTGAAGCCACAGTAATAGAAAACCTGAAACTGCATCACCAAATTTTGGTGATGAGAGTGGTGGGGTGAACCGAAAGACTAAGAGAAGCCCAGGAACTCTTGACTCACTGAGGAAGAATGAGGAATCTAAAAAGACAACATTGGAGCTCATAAGAAAGAAAGCAAGAAAAGGAAAAGGGGGAATTGTGAGAAAAATGAAAGAGATTTTGTTATGAGCAAAGTTATAGGTGGAACGAGAAGTCTGTAAGATTGGGGTCCCAGGACGTGGACCCCACCCAGGGAACTTGCAGTCGGAAATGGGATGCAACTGCAGGGCTTACCCTCGATGAAGACTCAGAGCCTTCCTCCCAAGGACCATCAGAGACCCTCCCCAAAAATCTGCTTCCTGGAATCCTAGAGAATGCAAACTGCTTCCCAGAATCCTAGAAAAATGCAAACTGCTTCCCCAGAATCCTAAAAAATGCAAATAATTTCTCCAAGAAAAGTTTGCAGGGAAGAGGTCAGAGAAGTCGCTAAGGGGGTCATCAGGAGGGTCGTCAGGAGGGCCCTTCTTTCCTGGAAAACAAGACTCAAAAATACTATATAAGCTGTATTACTGAACCTAGTGGTGTGTGTTCACCTCGGTCCATGATGACGCACCCAGCTTGCTGTTATTAAATGCTTTTTGCTTCACAGTTACTGTCTTTGCAAATTAATTATGGAGTGGGAATATTTTCTCACACTACTAGATATGGTGTTTATTCCCATGCATTTTGAGGAGGATAGCCTACTGAAAACCACATAATAATACCACTGACTTCATTAAAAAAAAAAAAAAAAAAGAACAACCATTCTATAGGAAGCCTGATGTGCTAATCCCTCCTCTCATTTCTTTGCCTTCCAGTTGAAATTTCTCAGGCATAGTCTCTAGGCAGAGGAATCTTTTCTTGCTGTTATTATTATTACTAAGCAGGGAAAGGCAAATCTAAATTTTTGAAGGGACACTGCTCTCATACTTCCTATTGTTTTTTTAAAGTTCCGACATTTCCTAGGAGAACACAGCAAGCATTATCCTGTTGTGCTGGTAGGGCTTGTCTTCACTGCAGATGGCATCTCACTTACCTTACCATCACCCAGCAGGACACGCTGGGGGCTGCTGACTGCTTTACTTTCCTCCAAAGGCAAAATTATGGCCAGCATCATATAATCAACTGGGATCACTTTTAATGATGCTTGAATACAGTACAGCTTTGTGTTATAGATGAGCCCAGGAAAAATGAGCATTTTTAAGAACATTGAATGGTTCACTTTACAGTTATCTGCCATGAAACCATGAGCCTCTGCAAATTGTGATCTGTCCCAGTGGGTCTCATAAACTTTGATACGAAACCTTTTAGAGTGATATCAGATCTAAACTGAGCTTTCATTAAAAAGGGAGACAGAGAGAATGAGAGAGAGAAAGATTCCAGCCTTTTTCCATGCAAAGATAACTTTGGAAATAGCCATTGGCAGCATGGACTGAAAGCTTAGCAGCCTGAGATTGCTTCAAACACCAAAACAAAGAAAATCACCTTATTCACTTTCACCTCCTCTGTCTTTTCTCACTCCAAGTGTTGGCTCCCCTGTGGGCCCCTCAAACCTCAAGGTACCAGGAGCTTATTCAAGTTGTATATTTTTGGCAACCACTATTCTCTCCTATATGCAACCTGCTGGGAGAAGGAGGAGTGGAGTATCTCTCCTACCTCATAGAGGGAGAGATGTGCTGGTCTCTTTTCCATTTCTCCTTGTATGACTACTACCTTCTGGCAGAGAACCCCTTCTCTCTCCCTGCCTCTGCTTTGGTGTGGGTGTGGTGTGAGGCAGTGTTTTCAAGCAGCAAGAAGGGAGTGTTTAGGACATGGGTTAGACAGCACAGACCTTTACTATGATTTCTGCCCCAGTGTTTTCAGGCGTGTGGCCAGCACTGCCTGAGCAGTTGGTCACCCATAGAAGCACTGAGAGTGCTCTTGCCTTGGGCACAACAGCTACATATTCTCAGCATTAACTTGGTTGGAAGTCTGGAAGTCACTAGTGGTTTAAGGGTTAAGCAGCATGGAATTAATTTTAAAACCACAGCCTTTATTTTCTCCTCCATTCTTGAAAAGCCTGTTTGGCTGATGCTGGTAATGACTCAACAGAATCTTTCTTAAGCAGAAATGTTGCTGCAGAGCAGAAACTAAAGCAGAATTAATATACTGCAACAGGGTAAAAAGAGGTGTAGGCAGGGAAATGGGATCAGGTGGATGAAAGATCTTTTGGGGCTTTCTTTTGTAAGGCTTTGTGGATTTTGATCTGCACGCTTGATCTTAGATAAGCTACGCCTGCATGTTCCATATCATTTAAACTTCCTGTATTTCTCTGTATTTTGCCAACGCAGTGAAAGAATGTAACAGGGAATAATTTTATGCACTTTTCTTTCCAGGAGAAAAGGAGGGTGGAGAATGTAAATATTCATTTGTAGGGATGGAAAATGAGAAATTCGTACATAATTGAGTAGATTACAGTATGCTTCTGTCCCACCTTCCACATGAGGACTGGCAAATATTTCCTGAACATCAAATAAAACTGCTAAGTTCTCCTGTGTCAACTGTACACATGGGAGGGTTTTAATGATAATTTTTGAGATTAGAAGCAGGACCCTGCAAAATTAAGTGACCCATAAGAAGATGTGGTCAGTGGCAGATCTCTTCTAATCCTTGGATTTGGATTTTATACATGGGCTCAAGCCACCACTTTCTGGCTTTGGATGCTCTAAAGTATGCCTTACTTGCAAAAATGCAACTAGATTGGTAAAACTTTAGTCATAAAGACAAATTCTTAAGCACCTTGTTGAATCGGAGAGTATTAAAAAAGAGTCAGATTTGGAGGCTGGTTAAGTGTGATTCAGGAGTGACAAAAAGAGCTGTGGACATTTCAAGGTTTGACTGAAGTCAGTAGGATAACTTGCAGGGTTAGAAGAATTTTCAGATGGGTGAAGATTTTTTCATGGGAGGGTCCTGGTTTCTCCAAACCCACCTAGAAGTTATTACTTTCCTTAAGCCCAAACAGAAGGAGTTGCCGCTTTTGAGTAACACACCCAGGCAAGTGTGCTGACAAAGGGTTAAATTGAGCAACATGTTTTTCAGATGAGTAAAGTGAGAAGCCATCCAGAGCTGGCTGCAGAGTTTCCAGAGAGATGTGATACGGCCCTCGAAGGCTCAGTGGAGACAGGTGAGTTTGGCAGCTGTCCATGGGCAAATGGCAACAAAACTTCTGTTCTCCCACACCACAATAGTGCTCTGGAGATGATCTATAAAATTGTTAAAATGCTTTTATATCCTTTCAACTGCCCTGTAGAAAGGAGACTTGCAAAAGCAGTTCAAAATATTACACTGTTGTTATTGGGACTGTGAGGTGAGCTGAAGGAGTGTTGAAATGTGTATTCATTCTAACAACCTCTCCCCAGTGTGAAAGGGGGCTGGAATCCATGGTGACATGTAGAACTGTTGGACAAAGAAAATGCCCTGCAACCAGTCCCAGTGAGCCATAGCAAGCCATGAAGTCACTAAACCAATGGGACATCAGGTGTCCCTGCCCTTCACCCTGAGCATCAGGTTGGCTTTCAACACCTCTGCACTGTCTGAGGATACTTTTGAGCCTCTGTTTGTGAAAGCTGGTGTTACTTAAATACCTTTTTTTTACCTTTGCTTTCTCCTGCTGCAGAAATGCCTTGTGGAGAAGGACCCTAGGAATGGCAGCAGGATGGAGGAGGAGAACTGGATCATGCTGGGGATTTGCCACATGCTGGACAGATTCCTAACTCCACTGACAGCTTTTTTTTCTGACATGTGCACACACAGACCATAAACAAAATGCATGTGTGGAAAACTCAGTTGGAGTAGCCACATGGTCTCCTCCAAATTTTCTCACTTTAGGCCAGATAAATCCCTCCCCGCTGGTTTTGTCTATCTTTTTAATATGATTTCTGGAGGCTGGGAAAGCCACTATCAATTATGTGCACAACACACTGACTTGAACTATTTCCAGAGGAGAAGCAGAAGGGGAGGATGGTCTGCTGGAGCACTGGAGTAAATCTGTAAACGCACAAACATGCTCATATGTTACTAAGTCAGTGAAGCTTTGTATCAAAAGCTAAACCCCATAAATCAAATAAAGTTGCTGTCACCTCCTTAAGGTTCTGCTCTGTCCCTCCCTGGAGCAATCCTACATGGGCTGATCAACACGGCTGAGCTGTGCAGCCTTTGTGCAGTTGTCTGCAACGTGTCTGGGCTGCTGGTACTGGGGATGCAGCATGAAATGGAGGGGGGAGAGAAGACAGCCCAATTTGTGTTACCAATCAAAGTGTCATGGAGCAACAGCAAGTTCTGCTTTTGGTTAGGCTGGATTGACTTTGGCTTCCTGCTTGCCTCACTCATATGCAGAAAGCTGTGAAGCTGTGCCCACAGGACAGCCCAAGGTGTCATAACAGGAGCAGAGGATGGAAGAGACACTGTGTGGTTGAACCCTGTACCCTGCTATTGGAGCCACTGTACGATGGGTGCTTTGGTTCTGGAAGCCTCACAACACATCCAGACTTCCTCTCCTTGACATACAGTCCTCATTCCACAACAAACTGCAAACCTAAGCGTGGAGGACCAAGAACCATCAAAGCCCAGAGGAACACAGGAGGTGAGCAAGGACACTCCCAGGGGCTGTGCATGGCGTTATGATATTTTCCAGCTGGCACTGCAAAGTCGGCCACATTTGGGACCAGAGCTGCTGTGGCCATGCAAACACAATATCCCAGCCCAGGGTTTCCAAACCACCAGAGTCCTCAACTCAGCCAACTGAACACTCCTTCTCTAGCAGCAGCCCAACTCTGAGCTCTGGGGTTTACCACCGTGTAGACCATTTCCTCTGTTCCCAGTCTTTCCTGCAGCTCATGGCTCCCTAGGTAGCTATAATGAAGCAGAATCCACTCACTGCAGCTCTGACTGGATTGGAGGGCTTTAACACCAACGGCTGGGAAAAGAGTCATTTGATGGGTGAGGATTATTTTGCATGGATAGAAGAGTGTATATGAACCTTTGTCTGCCATGAGCTATTCTAACTGCATGTACTTGTTTCTGAGTATTCCCAGCTTATTATTTGTGATAGGTCACTGGAGGTCTAGTTTATAGGAGAAAATGGTATTAATTTAGTAAAATCAGATGTGATTTAGTTGAACTAGTACAATCCATTTTATGGTTGCTTCCATTTCTGACTCATGTGACATACTGATTTAGCTTAAGCTTGTTATCCAGAAATTTGTGCCATTTCCTCATATTGACCAGGTCTGTCACACAATTTTTCTTCTCATTCCAGATGGTGGACTGATTTGATTAGATCCTGTAAAGCCTATGTTTAGCTTTATATGCACATCTGGTCTTGTAGCTTCTCTCTGCCTAGAGTTACACCCAATTATTCAAACGAATTGCCTATTGTACGGTTCGAAGCCTGAATTGTTTATTTTAGGAATCGCTTTATTTTTTAGCATGTGAATTTATTGCTGTCCAGAGACTGATGATTCTAGGAAGGGAAATCTTTTCTCTACAGCACTGCATGCAAAACTGCCTCCCCCTCACCTTGCTTGTCCTGTTAGAGAAATTTCATTGAAGTGAAATGCTGAATCCACTGAAAATTTTCCTCTCAGCAAGGCCAGACAATACCAGTGTTGATGAAGCCTGTTGGTAGCTGTCTGTGAGGAAGCAAATGGCCACACCAGCCCCAGAGACGGCAACTAGCTTGGGGAGATTTCTCTTTTGAAAGGTGTGGCTCCAGTGCAGCCTCTGAGCCTGGTCCAACAAAGTGCTTATGGATGTGTTAGCTTGAAGCATGTGAAGAGTCTTGCTGAGTTCACCAAATATTTAAGTGCTTTGCTGGAGTGGAGCCAGAATGGTCAACATTTTGCAGGACTATACCTTTAGGATAAGCTTTTGTAGTCTCCTAAAGTACTCCCACACACATATGCCCAGGAATATATCTACATCACCATTTTTCAAGTCTCTGAGGAGTAATAATTGTCATCTATCATGACATTCTTCTTGAAATTACTTTGACATTCCTATTAGCAGAGAGCTGGGAGCAGGAGGGCTTTGATGAACAGGTTCCCATTAACTATTTTTGGGATGAGTTGCAACAGATTTGGAATTGGCCTCAGTTCTAAAATGATGCTATATTCCCAAAGCAATATTGCCAGGTGGCACGTACACAGGGAAACATCTCACTGTGGTACGTCAACGTCTCACAGCCAACTGCCAGCACTCCCTGCCCCAACACTGAGCCCAGCAGCTCCTCGTTTTGTTCTACTGAGGGTGCAAACAGAACAGAAATACCAGCTTCAGTCAATGGGAGCTTTTGGCAGTATCCTCAAAGGTCAGATAAACAGGTACACGAGTAGAAGCTAAATAAAGCCCACTTGCATGACAGCCTGTTGTTCTGGCAGACCCAATTCTTCATGAACACTGAAAAATACATAAACTACCAGAATGTCTCGTTCTACTTATTCTGTGTACCCCTTCACAGATATTGGTTGTTTATTTTCATTCTGTGAAACTTATCTAGATAACATCCCAATTTTCCAGGCCTCCCTTCCTTTATCCCAAACATCCCCACCCATTCTTAGGTCAGGTGTTACAACCTTTGTTAGCCTAGAATATAGTAATCTTTATTTTAAGTATAGCTTCATTTATTTTGGTTTCCATCTACCTTTCCTGTTTAAATGAAAACACAAAGATCTATCCCTCTTCACTTTGTTCCAGGGGTATTTCCTGTCGGTGCCCTTTCGGTGAGCATTATATTTTTGTATTTCCCATGCCACAGTTGCACTGATGAACCTTCACAGTAAGACCTATGCCTATGGTTGCTACTTCTGGTGTAAGATGCCGTTTGCTTAATTACTAAGCAACCCTCAAGAGTTGAGCCCTGGGTTTCTAAAGCTGTCCTGGTCAGCACGTAGATTATGTGTTACTGCTTTGGGGAAGGCGTGATTTATTTTTTTTTAAAATTAATCCTCGCTTCCTAAACAAATGAGATTTAGATGATGATGTATCTTTTGTATATATTGCCACAGCAGCTTTGAAGTAAGCTGACCAACTTCAGACATTTGCCAGAGAGTCCTTACAGATGAAAAGTTCGGACAGATTTCAAAAAGTCTGGCACTTGTGAAGAAGGCAAAGACATCCAAATTAGTGCCTCACTGGAGGAAGGGCAGAAGAGGAAGGTGAACTGTATTATTAGACCCCGGAGAATCCACACAGGATGCCCTGACCACAGGAAAAGCTTTATTCAGCTCTTGCCCCTTATTAGCCTCGGATAATCAACCACAAAATACAGAGTCACAGGAAACCAGGCAACATAATTTCTACTGCTCACAGAAGTACTTGTTTCTGGCAGAAGAAATTCAAGTGATGCCACTCTTTGGGTGGACACAAGAGTAAATTATCACAGCTGCCATTCTGCAACAGCAGTTGGCTGCTGGCTGCGTTGGAACTATTGTGAGAGTTTGTCTCATTGTACCTGTTTGTATATGGACCTGTCTGTCTTTGTATCTGCAGCCAGTGCTTTGAAATGTTTTGGGTTTTTTCCCCTGATTTTCCCCCAGTAGGTAAATTAGACTTTGCATAACTCTCTGTCTCCTGATTTACATACACAAATGGTTATTTTTATTGTGTCAGGACATTTTGTTCTTCACCCTTCTCCGGATCCTGCTCAGATCCTCCCTGTAATCTTGCCATCTCTCTTTGCGACATCGCTCTTCAGCCACACCCTGGATGACGCACTGCCATTTCTCAGCTCATTGCATTGTGTGGCTACAAGTCCTGCTGCAAAACCAGTGTGGAAAGAAACAACAGACAGAAATAACAAAGCCAGTCCAGCCTCAAAGGTGGATCTACAGCCTCTGTGAGTCACGGTGTAATTTCACAATAAAGCAACCTTGTAAGTTATGCTCCGAGATGCTGATTAATTTAATTTTTAAATCTCTAAACAATATTGGACAGAGAGAAACAATAAAAAGAAAAAGCAACACGGAGTATTTAGATGGTGCCAAAGGAGCACTGAGAAAGAAGTGACCTTATCCTTTCACTAGATGGGTGTGATAACTCAGCATTTTAGGTGGGTGTGATGAATTTGGTGTTTGCATCTCACCTAACCTTTTGAAGAGATGGTGTCAAGCCTTCTATGCTCTTATTGCTTTGCCTTTACTTTGGCTTTTTTAAATTCAATTAAATCTCCTCCGTTAGAACAACATCTAACCACACCAGCCTCATGGCTAGATAGGGTTCACCAGTTCCTGTAAGAGGGAGGACACTTTGGACTGTACAGGAGGTGGTTGTTTCTTTTCAGCTTAGTTGCAAGGATTACTTACTGATATTGAAATCAATGGGAGAATTCCTTAATTCAGCCCTACTGACCTGACATGTAGTTCAGGTAGCATCTAGTTAGCACAGCTGATGGACTGTGTATGACAAGGTAACATTCACAGGCTTTATCGCAGGTGTTGATGCACAACTGCCCTCCATCCACATACTCACACACACACTCACACAAAGCCTTGCTTCAAATTATCACTTCATCTTTACTTATAGGTTGGCAAGAAAGGCAAAGTGAGAGAGAGAGAGAGGGAGTGTTGTTATTGGGAGGAGCACAGGCATTATGGTGATGGTGATCTAGATAGCAAGACATGTAGGTACTAGAAAATTTCCAGGCAGTTCTTGTAGGACTCAACCAGGACTTCATAAACCTAAGATCCAGTCTACACCCCAGCACAGCCTTCTTGCATTGACAACAAGTCATTTTCTGGATGAGCTCCATCAATATTTGTTAACCACATGGATCAAATAATCTGCCATTTCATATGTTTCTGACATGAAATCACTTGAAATTGGATAGGTTTGAATCTTGGTACAAACCAGGAGACAAAGACCTACAAAAGGTAAGAGTAATCTAATATGGGGTCTGCCATGTTGGCTGTAGAAAGGAAGAAAGTTGTATTGGAAAAAGATCAGTCCCTGGTGGAAGAGGACAGGAAGAGAGAAGATCGGTCCTTTGCCTTTGCTGTTGTTGGCTCTTTGAGGATTGACATGGACATGGCAGAATGAGGCTGGAAGTGTGGCATGGTGGTCATGCTATGAAGAAAAAAGTAATCAGGAAGTGAAAAGTTGATTGTCTAGAGATCAAAGGTGTCCCTGGAAGGTCATTGTCTGGGCCTCTATTTTCAGCTCTGTGAAAGAATCGTCATATCATTTTAGCCAAATCCTGTAGCTAAACCAAGGCCTGGTCTGTGTGCAGATTTGTGCTGATGTCAGAAAAACCAAGCCTACAACATGCCTTTCATTGTTCCAAGGGAACCTGTGCCTGGGCCCCCATTTTGATGCACCCTATTTCAGTGAAAGTGAGGAAGGAAGCTGGGTAGAAGCCAACTCCTAGGGGTCTTGGAAAGTGAAATCTGTACCTTTGTACTGAACAGGGTAAATAAAAACTGCTTGCTATGGGACAAGTCTCTAGGGTCACCTTTATGTAACATGTTCACTGAAACTCTCACACCCTTTGAAGGATACCACAAGACTTGCATAATGCACACGAGGCAATTTGAGAGAGAAGTTACAGAAGCACAGTGTGGCGTTATGTATTTAAATAGTGAGGATTACAAAACACCATTGTTTCCTCATTAAAACACAGAAACCCAAAGCAAGTAAAATATTATCAGACAGTGCCGATGGAGGGTGTAGCAAATCTTGGTTCTTACTGACTCAACTATGCTTTGCTGAGTCCTTTGGTTTTAGCCTGTCTGGTTTATCTGTCATTTGATGGATTTTATTGGCTTGCTTATGTATATCACGCCTGATTAACAGCACTACCACATGCAAATTTTTAATGAATTCTTGAAAAAGTCACGGTGGACAGATGAAATCTGGTCTGCCTTGTCCAGTTTTGTGTTCAGTCACACCAAGCCACAGCATCAGTCCCAGATGAGCAAAAACCACAGGCACAAATGGCGCAGGAAAAACAACTACACAGCAAGAAATGGTTCATGACTTGAGCTGAGATTGCTCAGCACCTGGAAGGGTCTGAGCAATATGTGGGACGTGACAGCATAAATCAGGGCATAAATTTGCTATAGTTACAGTACTGTGTGTGCAGAACATCAGAAGAAATTGCAGGAAGAATGAATTTGACTGGATTTGTCTTTTTCTCCTTCCCAAGCTAAAGAATTTATTGCATAATATGTTTCTGTAGCTGAAGATATGTCCATGGTCGTTTAAAATGCTGACTGAGAATAGAAGACTGAGCAAAGCAGTTTTTCCAAATCCAGAATCTCAACAGTGGACATTTTCCATTTCTTTTGCACTTGAAAAATAACCGAGAATTTTGAAAAATCAGCATGGCTACATCCCCAGGGGAGACTGAAATAAAGCATTAATTAAAGTGAAGAAAGGGAGGTGTCTTATTTGAACTCTGCTGAGCTAGATGGATTACCTATGAAAGCTGGCATTGACAGGACGGCTGTATGAAGGAGCCTGTGGCAGAAGTACCGGTGTCTTACACAAACAACAGGAGACAGGGCGGGAGATGCAAAGCCATAATTGCCAGATAGATTTCTTCCTCATGCTAAGTCAGCAGAAACCTGCTTCAGTTTTCTGTTGCAAGGCACTGTGCTGTTAATTAAGGAAAAAAAAAGTCAGGTATGCTTACTATCGCCTTTACAGCTCTTTTGGCCTTACTCTGCAGGGAATACTGCTGGGGAGAAGGATGTTTTATATATATGTATTATTTTTCTCTAGCATGTTTCTTCTTTTTCATATATCATTGCAGAGAAAAAACACAGCAATAAAAAGGGACATGTATTAACATGAACGTGGAGCTGTAGGAATATGAGAATGGCCTGGTGAGATTTCACTGTCCCAGCTTTTAGTAAAATAATTTAAACTCGTGCTGCAGTTTCATTAAGGTTTTGGGTTACTGGCTTTATTGAGGTTCTAGAGGTAGAACTGGGAAGCCATGGGGATCTTTACACAACTTTTTGCCATGAGGCAATCATATATTTTTCAGGTCAACAAGCTAAAAACCATTAATAAAATAGGAATAAATTAAAACTCATTAATAAAATAGGTACCAGTTGGGAGTACTGAGAACCCCACGGATTTATTTGCTGAGCTTCACATCTACTTATAGTAGAATCATAAAATCATTAAAGTGAGAAAAGACTTTCAAGATCATCAAGGTCAACTTTTGATTTACTTTTACTCACCATGAACTATGACTTTGATCTACTGACTCAATCTATTCTATATGTCTAAGCCATACATAAAAATGCCTGGGTTATTTTTTGTTCTGCAGTATTTCTTGTCCCTTCAGAGTAGACTTGTTTAACTCCATATGGAACTAGTTGTCAGTGAGAAGGAAAAGAAGATACTTATCTTATTGCTAATTAATACTTTACAAAGCTTTTATTTCCATGTTTTGATGCATATTAAAAATGCCAGCTGGGTGCTTGTCTTTCTGCACCAGTAGTGTAAACCAAAAATGACCACCACCATGAATCCATGACACTGAGGTTCTAGTTTTGGCTGCCTGGCCACTGTGCTTGGCTTCCTTCACTGCACGCCCAGCCCTGAAACCAGAATGAAAGAATGTGCTTAAGCCCTGCTGCTGATGAAAGGGCAGCTGCTGCATCCTCCTCCCCTCCCTGTGCTACAGTGCTCTGCAGTCTGGCCTTGGTTGGACTCAGGAAAAAGCCCAGGACAGCTGTGCAGCACAGCAAGAACTACCCATGCTGCCTCCAGTCTGAATCCCAGGGCCATGGATGCCTTCTCCTCCATGCTTACATTTCTCTTTTACTGTTTCTGAGTAACACAGGAATGAAGGGAAAAAGCAAAAGCCCTAAGTGAAGAGGATCTTACGCTGTGCTGAGGCACTGTGTATCCCACAAAAATATGGGGTTCCTCACCCTTTTTGCCCTTACCTCTGGTAGAGTCAGCTGAAATGTCCATGGTAAGGCACATAACTGCTTTTTTTCTAGGATTTTTAGCTATGGTTTTAATTACTGTTAATAAGGATGTGGATTTTCTGTCCTGCAAAAAGATTAAAAAAAATTGCCCAGTCCCCTAGACCTGGGTAAAAGCAAATAACTTCTTTGGCATACAATCTAATTTCCCCCATTCATTATTTGCTAATAATTTGCAGAAGACAAGAATCACTGTGAAATACATGTCCCCTCCCCTTTCATTTTAAAAACGCTGAAGTACCTCAGTTTAAACCTTCATTTGTTTTTACTTGTTATTCCTGAGAAATTTATCAAAATCAATATGATTTCTTGAAGTACAGCAGATCTTGCAAATTTTGCCAGAAATATAAAGACACTTTTTGATGTCTGGGAGCTCAGGAGCCAGCCTTGTTCAGCCTATAGAGAAGTCTGGAAGACCTGCAAGCCAGAAGACAGGAGGTCTCTGCTTCCCAAGTTGTTGGATGCCCTGGTAGGAGGCACCAGGGTTTAGCAGTAGAATGGGCAAGTTCAATTTGGTACTCCCCACTTCTCCTGGTGATGTTGGTGATGTCTGCATCTCCTCTCTCATGGCCAGAGCTCTTTATCACAGGCACAGAGTGGAAGTGGCTTGATTAAAAAAAACTTTGTACAATGTATTTATGGGCAACCAGCTATTTACAAAGCTCTCCTATGCCCTGCTAGCCCCAGGTAGATCCCCACATTTACCTACACTGGATGAAGGGCTTCCACCAGTCTGGGGGCTGTTACTCTTCCTCTCTGATTTTGGCCCTGGTGCATGGTGTTGCCCCACTTACCATCACAGGCATCATTGCTATTTTGGGGCTTGAGAGGAGCAGGACCATGTGCACAAGGGGGTAAGAGTGAAGGCTTGCATACCTGTGCTGCCAGCCAAAATGCTCCTCCAGATCCTGTTCATCATTTCCCTTCCAATGGCTTTCCCCAGGGACTGTGAGCAAGGCAAGGGATTACTCAGCTGAAGGTGGTGTCAGTGCAATACCCTGGGTCAGAGCAAATGCCTCAGTAGAAGGTTTCAGACATGGCTCTGTTTACCCACATCAGCTGGGCATCACCAAATGTGGCAATCTGAAATACTGTTTAAAAGCTGGATGTGGTGCTTATGAGTGGATCTTCACGGGCAGCTGGGGAAGATTAAATCCTCCTGTTAGCCACAGGGCAGCATGAAGTGGCAATTAGTATGTTAAGCAGAGCTGAGAAAGTTTTTGTAATGAAACCAAAAACTTTGCTGGTCCCCAAATTCTGCAAAAGTTCCAGAACCTTTCAGCAAACCTGGATTGACCCTTGGCAGATTCATAATTTCAAGGAGGAACCATTACAAATACCCTGGTTTGTGCATGATTTTGAGCCTAGACCCAGCCACGCTTGGCACTTTGGGAGTTTTACTTTGGTTTTTTTTGCATACAAATCCAAAACACAATGTAGACTCAGCGGGGAGGAACCACTGCAAACCAAAACTGCTGAGTTTTGCACAGCTCTAATTATAATCTCTTCACAGTCCTGGTTTTATTTGTTATTGTTTGTACTGTGGTAGCAGCGTGGGGCTCCAACCAGTTTTGGGGTTGCACTGTGGTAGGTGTTGTAAAGGCAGAAGAAGGAGGCAGGATCCCCAGCCAGAAGAGTGTATAATCTAAATAAACAAAAAAGATAAAGAACGAGGGAAAGACATAAAACACGTAAGCAGAGTGATTGGGGGGGTGTTGGCAAGACAATGCTTTTCTTTGTGTCTCTCTCACCCACACATAAAATCGTGTCTATTTACCCTGCAAACTCTTTGGGGTCAGGGCTACATTTTCTGAAACGGGTAGGGAGATGGGGTGCAAGAAATGTGTAAGAAATGAAGGTCTTGGGGGGCATCAGCAGGATCAGCAGTCTCCAGGGCTTCCACTGGATTTTGGCAGCGAGGGTGGGAGCAGGAGGAAAGTGGTGGGGAGAGTGGCAGGGAGGACAGAAGAGGAGATGGACTGCACTCCTTAGCTTGGGTCAGGTCAGAAAACCCATTGTAGGCACTGTGACAACCTGGGGCAAGTCACTGAACCACTCCATGCTGCAGTTTCCTCCAGGGTGGAGCAAGGCTAAAAGTATTTCCCTATATGGATAATTCTTCTTCTGTGTAAACTGCTTTGTGATACCCAGGTGAAAGGTGCTGGAGGAATGCAAAGATTTATTTTTCATAAAACTTCTCACGTATTCTTTTCATTGCCAAGTCAAGACTGATGACAGGAATTTGAGAGATGCATTTATCTCTCTCACTATCTATCTATCTATCTATCTATCTATCTATCTATCTATCTATCTATCGCTCTCTCTCTCTCTCTCTCTATCTATGAATATAAAAATATATTTATGAAAGTGGTCAAGGTATATTTTTTCAGAATGAAGCCTTAAGTTAGATTTCCTAAATCTATATATAGGATAGATTAAATGAACAGCCACTTTTAAAATCAGGACATTTCTTTAAAACTGAGTTCAGAAGTCTAGCTCAAAGTTCTTACTTGAAACTGTTTAGCCACACGCCAGCTGGAAATTTCATATCTTAAAAGAAGTTTGTACTGTCTGGTTTTGGTTTTTCTTTTTTTTTTCTTTTAGGATTTAGGTGAAGGTTTGGGCCAGTTATTTTATCCCAATTATTCACCATTCTGCAACTATTAATTAAAACAAACAGCCCTCTGAAGCTATTTCTCACAATGGGAAAGATTTATATCTTGAAATTGAAGCTTGTTTTTTCATTGCATCTATTTTCTACACTGCATAAACATCCAAGTTTGTTATTGCAGCAATCACCAGTGCGAGCTCTCAGAGTTCCTTGCCAGGCTTGTGATATTTATTGTTTGTTAAGCTCCAGCTCCTGGAGTGAACTGATTAGATGAGAACCTCAGCTTTCTGTTTAAAAAAAAAAAAAAAAGATGTAACTTTGAGAGAAATAGGAAAACATGAGCAGAATGTAGAGATGAGGGTCCAAACATCAGGAAGGCAGGCAAAAAAGAAAACCCCACATGTATTATTATTTTTAAAGCCTAAGGACACTTAAGCCAACCTCCCCCTTATAATTTGGAAGAGGGGGGCTGACTCATGGCTTCTGGCTGCCAAGGCACGGCCATGGCAGGGGTTACTCATTGCCTTAGAGCTGCCCAGAGGTTTCTCACCAAGGGGCTGCTCACCCCTCTGCTGAGCTGCATGTGTTTGTATCACTGAGTGCTGGGCTCCAGCCACTTCTATTTTATTTTTAATTTTTCCTTTTGAAACAACTTTACTGAGACATTCTTTTATGAACATACCCCGCACCAGGAATTACAGGGGCTTGGCAAATAGAGACAATAGGTCAGTTCCTGGCACTCCCAAATGTGAGAGGACCCCTTTAGCTTTCAAAAAAAGAAGAAAAACAGAACTATTCAAAAGTTTCAGCTGCCAAATAGTAAGTCTATAACTATGTAAAGCAAATGTAAATATTATATGATGAAATGCATTTTTTAAAAAGCCCTCTTTTCTCACCGGTTAGATGGGCTTTATATATAATGGGAAGATTCATTCCTGAAGATAACTCCAGCCTATGAATCAAACCTCTGCATATCATGGTTTAAAATATCTATTTTATACAATACAGCAACAGAGTCATCACTTTTACCTCGGAAAAAGCTCATTCAGCCTCCTGATTTATGAAGGCACTGCTCTGCTCCCTGCCTTTGGCACACAAATGGGGATCTGTAGCCAGCTCTGGCTGGACCCTGCACTCACCTGTGCCACTCACAGGCATGGAAGTGAGCATGGAGAACAAAACCCTCTGCTTTCACAGTTACCAGCCCTAAGGAAACATCCTGCTGACACCCAAGGTAATTCCGAGTTGTTTTTACCCAGTTTCTTCTTCCACATGGTGGAGTCTAGGCTGGACATAGTAGCATTAGTTCTGAATGAAGCACCTGCCTACAGGGGTTTGGGTGCTGGGGAGGATGGGAAGCTGATACCAAAGCTTTACATAAAACCTCTTGACAATAGTTACAGGTGGATTGTGCTGCTCTCATTTTTTACCACAAAGAAAGCAGAGAAAAGAACAAATCCCCATTGACTTTCCCGTTCCCTGTGAATGGCTCCCTTCCGTAGAAAGTGCACTTGCAGATGACTGCAATAATCTTATTCAAGCCAGCATAATATTCAGCTCATTGCTTCTGGAAGTTCTTCCTCCTTTGCCCTTGTGGGTACTACCTGTAGCATGTGGTGAAACCCTTTGTACACAACAGGCAGAGTGGGTCCTAGATGAGGCAGTAGAGAAGAACGTGGTCTTTTCAGCTCCCTGAAAGTACAGCCTGTGGCCATTTTGCAGTTTATATGGTTTACATTTATTCATTTACATGGGTACAATTCACACCCCTCTACAGGATGCAGTTAAACTTAACTTCCAGTTCAAAGTGTGGCTTCAGGAATCAGGACAGCTATAGACCAGCAATAGATAGAACAGTTACAGCTCAGAAGAGAGATAAATCGCCTCTTTCGGGAGTGAATAAGTGGCAGAATACCCTGAAATTTCACTATTACCAGAGAACCTTGCATTATGAATGTGGATCTCTACTGGGGCTAAGGTTATGCCTGCAATAATAAACTGATATTGTCCTTTCTGTTTCAGCTTACTTTGTAAGCCGATGGAAGACAAATGTTGGACACACTAGTACTGTCAGGTGCTCCAGTACACTTCAGGAATGTCACTCTTTCTATTCCTGCTGTTAATTCAGCAACACAGCCTGCCAATAAACCACAGCAATAACTGCCTAACAGGTCATCACGACTACACAAGAGGAGGCAGTTTGCCAACACCAGACAACTTAGCCACCAACCATGGCTGTTCCCAGATAGCCAAATTCTCATGGGTAATGGCAGTCCCTTGCATGTCTTATGTCTTATCTTATGTCACTGGGGTGTGTCCTGGAGCTTTCCTTACTTTCAGAGTCACAGCTGATCAACACAAAGGTGCAGGCTGATACAGTCCTACTGCTCTGTTTGTGCTGTTCTGGTCCAGAACGAGTCATCACTGGGGTGTCCACAGTTGGTGAAACCTAGGTCAAATGTCTTTGCTCTGCCTTGTCCCAGCCTGTGTGAGCTGCTAGGCAAGGCACTGTCTTCTCAAAGTTACAAGGTAGGGCTGAAGTGGCCTCCAGGCAAATCATCACATACTCAGTGGTCATGTCCAGAGAGATGCAATGAAAGTAAAAACTCGAACAAATGGGTACTTGCTGGAAGAACGGACAAATCAAACCAGAGATTTCTGGTTTTTTTTTTTTTTGCAGACAGATCATGAGAAAAAGACAAGTTTCCCACAATAACTTGGATAATATCCTAGTACAATGCTCCAGTTTGTGGGATGTGGCTTCACAGAAAAGCTCATCACCTAATGCAGGCAAAAGGATTGTTGGCACAACCATACACTTCAACTCAAGCACTGCTCGAGACTTTGGAGGCTTAAACTCAAGAATGCCACGCCCAGAAATATTCTGCTGCAAGGACAAAGTCAAAGCGATTTAGGCAGATTTGTAGATTAAAATGGAAATGCCCTCACTGGACTGATTTCTTAATGCCATTTTATTTCATCGTCCACTTTTGAAGAGAACTGTTGTGTGAGCAAACAGAGCTTCAGTTTTCTTGTTGAAACTCCTGACGCCAGTGACCCTCCACTTCCATGCACAGCAAAGCAATGTGTAAGTCATAGGGTCAATTTGTTTACCTTGCCTGTGGCAAGATTTGGGTTCATCAGGTTAATTTCAGTAGTTGCTAAAAGGTCTTGAATTTTTTTCTGGTGTCATATGGCTTTTGCCTTTTTTTCGGAGTAGGGGGTAACCATGAACTGTTCAAAACATACTGAAGTAAACAACATTTTTCTGCATCAAGCTCATCCTGCGAATTAATTAATTTGCATTTCTGGCCCTTTCAAGTGAGGAGAAGTCATACAGATGTGAGCAGTAATGTAAGGATTTTAAGGGTTATGACTCACATCATCCAAAATTGATACCAGGACTATAGAAAAAGGAAAAATTATGACGGACGTGCTGATGTTTTGGGAAAAATGGGGGATTTTTAGTAATAAAAAAATTCTAAAGCTGCTATTATTTGTTTAAGTTCAAATCCTCTGAGCACATCCACGCTGATCTGTTGTGAATTGCTTCTTTGTTTTTGGTTTTATAAAAGTTGATTTCATATTGCTGATTCATCTACTTGGTTTAGACTACTCTTGTTATCCTTTCAGATAATGAATCATTGAGTCTGCAAACAAGTTTGCTGTCTGCTACCATCAGCTGATTTACATCAGACTTCTTAAATTGAGTAGTTCTAGTTTTTGTGGTTTGTGTGTATAGGAAAAGTAAGAACTTCAGGAAAATAAGAGCAGCAAAACACTCTTCTGGTCAAGAACCAGCATGTCTTACATGTTGTTAAGGAGAATTAGTCCTGTATACAGGAACAAGTTAATTCTGAGATAATTCTTTCAATAATTTACCATTAACCATGGCTATTGATTCTGCAGCCTGACTTTAGGTGAAATTACTATGTAAAAACCCCTACAGTAGCAATAGCAGCAAAGTACAGTGTTTTCTGGCAGACTCTGCAAGTTCCTTCAATGCAGGAAGCAATTGATTATAAACAACTTTTATTTTAATCCCTGTTGGACATATTGTAAGAGTCTAAGAATAAGACCTGTTTTTCTCAAAGCCTTCCAGAGAAAAAAGTTCTTGATATCCCAACACAATATCAAAGAAATCAGCAAGTGAAGAAAAATTATCTGTTCCTGGCAAGACATCAGAACATTTCCCACTGGTTTATAGTTGTCTAACTGATCACCAAAGAAAGAGTTTTGGTTGGGTTCAGGCCTTCTTAGTGCCAAGAAGGTGTTATTGATTCTGAGACACCTGGTATTTTCAAGTATGCCAGCCAAAGGACTGTTGAGGGACCATAAATGGTCCTTACTATGTGAAATGTGTTATCTCTGGGCTATTTTATGGATAAACTGGTCTTTTTGTGAGCAAAATGGCATGCTCAATGCAGGCAGCTTTTATGCACACAGAAGCTTCTATTTGCACATTCACACAAAAAATGTGCACAAATATATTTCCTGTGAAAACCCCCCTGATGTATAATTCTTAAAAATACATGAGCCCATTAATTTTTACTTTGCTCATCATGAGCATATCACAATGATTTACTTTTATGGGTTTTTTTTAGGTAAGGACTTAAGGAAACCAGCTATCCCGTGGCACTGATGGCTGGATCTGTGGGTTCTCTCTCTCCCTTTTTCTTTTCTTCTCTCTGTCCCTGTCTCCTGCCTGCCTGCTCTGCTGTCCCCGGGCCAATGACAAAGGGTTGATTGAGCAACAGTGGCCAAGGGATAACTGTGGAGGCTCCATGCAGCTCTGGTCCCCCAGCAGTGGGGGACAAATGCAGCTGCCCCATGGGTCTGTGGTTTGCTTGCAGCCATCATTGTGTGCTGAAACTGGGGTTTCAGACTGAGTGGGGATTCAAAGGAAAGGAGCCAAAAGCAGGAAGGAGTCTTCTGGATCTAAATTAAACCTGAGGGTCAGCTGCAAATGCTTCAGATCTCCTAGACAGTCATGAGGTCAAGCTGCGGCTGGGAAAACGGCAGCCACGGCCAGGGCTGAGAGGAGGGCTCAAGAGGGCTTTGTGCTCAACAGTGCTCCTGCTTGTGAGAAATAGTGTCTCTGGGAGGACAAGCATGGGTATTTGGGCAAATCTCCCTTCATGGCAGCTTAGACTTTAACTCAGATGATGCTGTAAGGCCATTTCCATCTTCACAAACGGACTTGTCATCCAATCTGAGTCAATTTATGGTCCACATTCACCCTTCTTAGAGACTAGCATGTACATACTTCTCTAAGATCACCAAAACAGTCACTTGAAGGCTGTATTTCTCACTGCTGTACCCCCTGCCTTGCCATGCCCGCAAACCCGCTGGGGAGAGGAGAAAAATACGTCTGCAGGGAATAATTCCTTCAGACAGAAAGGATGCAGGTCTTTCCCACTGTGTTTTCATTACCTTTGTTCCTTCTACTCTGCCCGCTTCCCTCCAATCATCCCACAAGTTGTCAGGAGAGCACCTCAGCTCCCAGAAGCAAGGAGCAAATGTTGTCTTGGCAATATGCAGCTGTTAATGAAACGCCATCCAAGAGCTGGTGCTCGCACAGGACTCTGCAGAGTTCCTGGGGGAACCATAACACCTGGGCTAACTCTGGTGAAAGCTCACTGGCAATGCAGGGTGACTGCCCTCCTGTCTGCTCCCCACAGACCTTAGTCCTGATCCTCATCCCTCCTGAACTGGAAGTGCTGATGCTTTTTGGACTTCTGCACTTCTCTACCTGGGGGTGAGCAAGCCCCAGCACAGCTATATGGGGCAAGCAGGGTGGCTGCTCCCATGACTGCTTTGTGCATGCTGGGCTTCTGAGCCACCCCCCAGCACAACCCGCCCTGAGTATGTCCCAGGCAAAATACTGGCAGTCCCAACACTCAAAACCTGTCACTTAAAGGTCATGATCCCACAGAAGCGATGTCCTTAGTGAGGCTGCAGCCCATCTGACTTCAGCAGAGTGGAGATTTCAGAAAAGCTCGGCTCTGACAACAGACAATGCTTACTTGAAGTGTTGCCAACAATTTCACAAGTTATTATTTCTGCAAACTCCTCTGCCATAGCTGCCCCGTCATCCTCCTAAATACAAATGTTTCTGTCATCTGTCACAAAGAGTCCTGCCATTTTACTGCAGTGGTAGGAAGCCCAGACTGTTGAGACAGGAGCTGGAGTTTGGCAGGAGATCTGTGTGAATAAGGAGTGAAAAAAAAAAATCCCTAGGTGGAAACATGCCAGCAGGAAAATTACACTGTACTGAGAAAGCAGTGGTGCAAAACTTACGAAAGCAAGGGGCCAACTCCCCTTCAAACATCTGCCCTTCTGAGAGCAAGGTAAAGGTGGGTGATCTGCTGGGAACTCAGCTTGTTTGTTGTGAAAGCCAGTTCACAGTGGTCACTGCTGCCAGGCATGGCAGGGAGTTTTGTAAATGGCACGAAGCACATTCCAGCTCTCAGAGCTGAACATGGAGTTTTGTAGTTTACTGTGAATGCTGACCCTCAAAACTGGTTTTAACTGTATTTCATTCTCAGAAATTCAACCTGCATTCCTCATGACAAAAATCCTGAGAGGAGAAATTCAGCTGGTGATTTTCACAAAACTGTTTCCTATGTAAAGAATGTCTTTGCAAGGGATTTAATGAGATTTTGTTTTGCTGAACAAGTTTTTTCATATATACTAGTCATTTGAAATAGTAAATGACCGGGTACTGGATATGAAATATGAAAATAATGGAAGAGTTGAAAAAAATTCTGTAAATAGTTTTGGCTGAATTATACTGCTTAATGATTTCTTTTTAGTGATGTAAAAGATATTCAAAATTTTCTACTTTTCTTTTTAAAACAAAATGCAGTTAACACACTACATCTCCAGCCTTTGATTCTTTAAAGTTTTTTACTGCAAGTGTGTTTATTTTAACCAAACATTTTTCTAAGGAGTTAAAAAAGTTAGTTTCAAGTTTTTATTAGAAGAAAGAGAAAATTGATAAAATGTTATCAATTTAGTGGGAAGCCTCCCCACTCCTGTGTTCCACTCATAATCACCTTTTTTTAAAAATCAGCTCAGCAACAACAGCAAATAAAAGCCTGAATCCCAAGCATCTGGGACTTAAACTAACAACACGGCATAACAAAGTGTGCAATTACACTAGATTTTCGCACTTTTTAAAGAGGCAAAAACTCTTGGCTGTTTGTCACATCGTACAAGCTTGGAGAGGGGTCTGGGACACCTTGGAGTGGCTGCTGGGGGGTGCCCAACCTCCCACCCAGCTCGATGGGTGCAGGCACAAGTTACTTGCCCTCCCTTTCCACTTGGGCTTTTAACATTTAGCAGCTGGCCACAGTTTTCATACTTCTGTTCAGGATTTAAAATGACATTTTTATTTGCCCCCCCACCCCCCAAAAAAATTTGAATGTGGCTTAATCTTTCCCCACTCCTGACCTGTGCTTTCTTTAACAGAAATAATGTTTAGGATTCAATTCATACTCCACCAGGCGAATATAATCAAAGTGACTGCAGGCTCTGATATTGGGTGGAGTGTGGGGGAACAAAAAACAAAGGGAAAAAACAAAACCAAGCCACTCCTTACCCCCTCAGCCCTTTCCTGGTACAGAACAGATTGTTTTGTACTCCATTCAGCTGGTTTGGCTGCAATGGTTTTGTGCACAGGTACAGTGACCTGCTGCTGCTGCTAAACAATCAGTGGAGCCCCTGTGATTTTGGGGATGAAACTCCCCAAGGAAGAGTGGATGGATGTGTCTCCCTGGCTCAGTCCAAGGCGATGGCTCCTTTCTGCCTCTGATCTGCTGTGCTGTTGTACGTTTGTGCATGCTGGGGTGTGTGTCCGTGTGTGTGTGTGTATTACTAGGAAAGTATTAAAAAAAAAATAGGAAGAAAAAGGAAACATTTTCAGGGACTGCCCAGGAACCAGTGCAGGAGTTGCTAGAGCAGTGTGCATACGCTCGAGAGGAATCCCTTTCAGTTCCTCTTTTCTTCAGCTTTATTTAAAAAGGGTTTGAAGGCTGGTTTAATTACGAAAACCAGCTCTCTAGACACCAAACAAAACGGCAGCCCAGCCTAAGTTGGCACCAGGACAGATGCATATTTTGCTCACTTCTCCATGCCAATCGGCGGTAGCTCATCCAGTATGTCAATCCAAGTTGGCTGTCTTAAATCCAAGTTTAGTGGCCTGAAAATATCCTGGTCTGGCTTTGTTTCATGTGGTAAACAGCTTGTTCAGTCTATTTCTTCAACGTTCAAAACAAAAATCAACCTCCCCCCCAAAAAACCCCGTTACTACATGTTATGGTAATAGCCTCTCTTTGCATTTCACCCCACTGCAGGATTTCCCTTTTTTTCCCCCTCTGTATACACTGACCATGAAACGCTGGCAAAACATACTGCTTTTGAAAAGATAGGCCTGATTTTGCTGAGCACTGAGCTCTGGTGAATGGATTCAGAGTTAAGACTAAAACAACCGAGTTCTGCAACAAAAACGTTTGAGGCTGTTTAGCACTTGCAGCTTTGCCAGCTCCTCCAAGCCTGGCCATCTCCTAGATTCAGTTAGAATTGGATACAACCACCTGTGGGAGCAGAGCTCATGGATGGGGACTTTGCAAACCTGGGTCTGCTCAGGGCTTTGTGGAGCCCAGTGGCTTCTTGGGGTTCTGTCCTCCCCATGCCCTGTAAGGGTTTTCAGGACAATGTGCATAAGGCAAGAATAGCAAGCAGTAGCAGGGAGGGTTTATCGTGATTTACCATTGATGCAAATTCCCTCCTCCTCCTTTCCCCCCCTTTGCCATTTCAGTACAAATAAAGGGGCCCAAGCTCCCTACTCAGCCAACAGGATCGGGACTGCCAAAAGAAAACAAATCCAGTGCAGGGAGGCTGCCCACAAAACATGGCTTAGTCAGTATTGAGGAGATGAGAAAAAAACAAACAGCTTCCCAAATGCCCATGATGCAGTATGGTTTCCTCGATAATTAAATTCAAGCAAGGACTCATCTCTCTGGGTTTCTTACTGCCTATTTCCTCTCAAAGGAAATTGAACATCTCTGAAAACCTGAAATTGGGTCTCCACTTGCCAGCTTTCTAAGCAGAAACAACAGTTTTCCACAGGGTACAGCTAAACCCTGTGGAGACGATTAACAAGTCACAAATCTAGTTTCCACCTTTCCTGATAGCTTTGCAATTGACCCAGTGTTTACCAATAAATTTAAGGGTCAGTGAAGAAGAAAAAAAGATAGATAGAATGTGAAGGGATGAAAGAGATGTATACCTAGTGAAAAAAGGAGATTTAAAATGTCAGGGAATCTAGAGAAATCCCTAGGAAATCAAGAAATATCCCCAGCTGTTGCCTTTCTTCTCCCACCTTCCCAGTGAGAAATTATATGGTGTTCAAACAAGGCAAGAACGTGCCACCTTTTAATTATGATACTTATGTGCTTTATGCGGGTACTTCATACAGTGGAAGTGCTGGGCAAATATTAACTTTGACTCACTGAAACCTTTGGTTTAAAACAAACGAACCTGGGAGGTGTGGGGAAGCAAACACTGGGGAGAAGACGCTCAATTCCAGCTATTTACCCCATCAGTGAGCCTGCCTGCAGAAAAAGATACTGCTGGATGAATTCAACTGTGCTGACAGCACTGCAAAGCCATGTGCCATGTGCTTTCTGCTCCAGTGCAATCCCCTCCTTTGTATTTACATCCTGAGACCATAAGAACAGAAACTGACTGACTGACCATCTTGGTTTGGGCTTTTCTGAATATGCTTTTCCTCTTGCAAACTGCAAGGCGGGGACACAGTGAGGGCACTGCATCTACCTCAGGGCAGTGTCACTGTTAAACTTGGCAGGTTTGGTTAAAATCACCAGCAATGGGCGAGCAGCCCTGCCCTGCCTTGCCTGCATGGCTGGGACAGAGAGGTGTGGACGCTGCATCACTTGGGAATATGCCATCCCGTTCCCCGAAAGCAGAGCATTTCTGAGAGTTGGGTTATCCATCCTGATGCTGCACTGTAGCAGGGACAGAGGGTTTTGGGGACAGGAGAAGGTAGCCCAAGCAGCTCTGGCCCAAGCACCATGCAGGCACAACCCAGGGACTGCCACCCCCACCATCCAGCAAAGCCTGGGCAGCACAGGCAGGGTTAATCCTGACCACAGCACACACTTCGCCTTTCCCCTCTCCAGAAAGAAAATAACATATTTCCTGCAAAGGGGATGATGATTTTGCAGTGCTCTAAGCAGCTCTCTCAGCGGCCAGGGACTTTTCCAGGTATATGGGCTGGCAGTTTTTGCAAGCCTGTGTTTTTCCACCAAAAAGCCCTTCTCAGTATCTCTTGGGTTTGCACGCAGTTTAAATTGCTCCATTGAGGAGCACATGGATTCATCTGGCTTCTGTACTGACCAAATAGGATAACGGCACCGAGGCTTATGCTCCCAAGGGGCATCTGTCTGTTTGCAGGCAGTTATCAGGAAATGCACATCAGCACATATAGGCAGACACATGCGTGGATTGGGAAAGTGCCTGGTTGCTGGATAAGTCCGGTGGAGCTTTTATCTCTTGGGAAAAATGATTCATGGTACGCTGCCTGCTGAAACTCACAGGCATTTTATTTCTTTACTGCTTCCCAGTAAAGCTGCTCTTTTTTAGACAGTTGAGGAGGAAAGAGGAGGAGGAAGAGGAGAGGAGGAGCAGAAGAACAAAGAAAGGAGAAAAGGAAGATGGGCATTGTTTGCAATCTTGTTTGAAATCTTAGCAGGGGGACTTGGTGTTAATTCACTGAAATTGGAAATTCTATGCTCCCACCTTTGAGAGGGGGGACAGCAAAGGGTGAATGAGCAGAGATCAGCCCTTGGTGGGAAGTGGGGGTTGCTGTGTCACTGTCAGGCAGCCTCACTGACCCAGTAAGCTGTAGGCAGTGTGGGTTTGGAGGGCCAGTCCTTGTCAGCAGAAAGGGGGCAGTGGGAACACGTCTCCTGGAGGACTGTGGGACCCTCAGAGGTACAGACACATCTCCACCACAGGAACTGTTTGATACTAATCGGGAAAAGGGGCAAAGTGTTGCATCAATACAGCAATGCAGCACTACAGTGTTTAACAGGAGGCACAGACATCCAGAGGACAGGGAGGTTTGCCAAATGGAGGCTTTTTCTTTCTCAGCTATACCTGGCTTTCTTTTTTTTGTTCGGATGCTGTCTATCCACAAAGGCTGGCCCCCATCTCTGCTCTCAAGTTTCCCCCTAGGATTTAGATCTTAACACCTCCAAATGTAACTTGGCTTCCTTCCTAGAAGGAGCAGGCCTGTGGGAAAGGGGTTGCACAGTGGCAACACTTTGGTTCAGGCATGGAGAACAAATGTGCAAAACTTTTCAAGCCCAAAAGCCAGGGTGGATGGGCATTTGCCATTATACAGGAAGGGCAATGCAATGTCACTCAAGGAGCTTCAATTCCCATAGCTGCAGGAATTGGGCTCCCTCTCCATTTCACATCTGCACCAATGGAGAGGGCATAGTGTTCCTACTTTGTATAATAATGCCTTATTTGCACAGTAATCTCATCTGTAGAAGGGAAATGTCTTCTCTGGCCCAAATGTGAACTGTTGAAAATCTGGCAGATCCCATCCTAGAGGTGGCTGCATTTCAGTGGTGGGAAAAGGGCTTTTCATATTGTTCTGGCACAGTTCTTGTAAACTGAACTTCTATAACACTTCTCTTTGAGATCCATGGGAGTTTTTGCCTTCTCTAGGTTTGCAGTGCAGGGCCATTAGCTTGTAAAACACTAAAAGAATGAGTGAGAGGAATGCTATAATGAAATTTGTCTCTCAGAGATTTTTTTGTCCTTATGTTTGGTTTCTTTTGAGATAATCCAAGTTGACTTTGCATCTCACACTAAAATCTTTTTCAAAACTGTCTGCACTCAACAGGACACAACTCACTTGTACAGTTATGCCAGCAAAGTGCATTTTTGATACATGTGCATATGCAAATGACTATTTTATGATGATTTTCTTGTGTAAATGACAATGATTTTGCCTGCTACTTAGGCGTGCCACTGGGTGCCATTTAAAAGCAGATCCTTTCCAAGGCTAAAGTGAACATTCAGCATGCAAACTTCATAAACCAACTTCAGCAGCCCTTTTTTCCTGCTCCTGCACTTGTGGGCACTTCTTTCTGCTTGTCACACTGTAGGCCTGTCTAGCTGCCTGTGTGGCTACACAGGAAACAAATAGAGGAAACTGATATAAGCTAAAGATAATTCAGAAAACAAAAATGGTTATTATTCAGCAGGATCCATTCCCTGACCTACTCCATTGCATGGTCCCATGAACAGCTGTGCTGGCACAGTGAAGAAGGTGGTGCAAGGATGGGATGAGGTGGTCCAGGCTTCACAGAATCACAGAATGGGTCAGGTTGGAAGGGACCAAGGTGGGTCATCTAGTCCCACCTCCCTGCCTAAGCAAGGTCATCCCAGAGCACATGGCACAGGATTGTGTCCAGACAGTTCTGGAATATATGCAGTGAGGGGACCCCACACCCTCTCTGGGCAATCTGTTCCAGTGCTTGGTCACTGCACAGGGGAGAAGTTCTTCCTCATGTTCAGATGGAACTGGGTATCAGTTTCTGCTCGTTGCCTCTTGTCCCATTGCTGGGCACCCCCGAGCAGAGCCTGACACCACACTTCATGTACTAATAGACATTGGTAAGATTGAAGCAGCTTCCTCTGCTGCTGCCTTTGCAGATGCAGCTTGAGCTCCTTTTCAGATGTTCCCATGATTTATTTCTGATGATTTGTTTGCAGGGTCTTTTCCAAGGAAAGAGCTCACCCTCAATGACTTAACAGAGGATCAGAAGTAAGGATTAACAAACTTAGATATGTTCAAGAGCTGCAGCTCAGGCAGTCCTCAGGATGATGCCCTCAACAGTGTGGCAGAACAAGGGCAGACAAAGACCCCATGGCAGCCTGTTCCCTCCAGCTTTCACTTGTACAGCTTAGACCATCAATGCCATTAAAGACAGGTTGTCCTGTAGTGGTGGCACACAGTAATTTCCCAGTTGGTGTATGAGATCTACTGCACAGCCTTGTAAGACCTCATGGGAAAACCACTTAGTTTGATCAACATTTTGTACTGCATCTTGTACCTCTTCTTATATAATTCCAGGGGGCGGCTGAGTTTTTACTGGTATAATAATACTTAAAAAACAAAAAACAACCCAAAGGAAATTAAACCACAAACAACTATATTCAAAAAACAAAGGGTCTGGCCGCTGCCCAAGAAAACAAGGAAATTTAAAGATAAAGCAAACTGTCCTTATTTCACCCTGTTGCGCCTGAGGATGGCTGGGGTTTCCAAAGAAGGCAAGCCACAGCATGTCCTGCTCTGCCAGGGAGCGGCCAGCAAAGGGCAGAGCCCTCCCAGCAGATGAGCTGGACTTTATCCCCGACTCCTTAATGGGAAAGTCATGCAGCAACGTTGAAACCCAGACATGGAAATGTAAAAAAACCTCTTAGCCATGTGTGCGGCTGGGATGGATTAGGCCTAAATGAAGCCCGGACTCACTGACAGGACATGGAATAGGAGAAGACTCAAATGGGATAAACTTCCTGTAAAATCCCTGATGGGTGCCTGGCTCCCTGGGACTTCAGCCCAGCTGAGGAGACGGAGCAGCAAATAGGCAACCTACACCAGAAGAGGCAGGTCACAGTCTGGGAAGGGTGGGATGCATGTCTAAAAGCCAATGTTTGAAAATCATGAGGTTCTGGAACAGTTGTGGCTTAGCTTCGATACTTCATCAAGTCAGAAAGAGGAAAATGGAAAGCAGCAACACCAGAGTTGTCTGGAGTTTTCCTATCCTGTGACACCACCACAGCTTACACAAGTGCATGGCCTGATCCAGCCTCCCAAACTCAAGAAAGGGCTAATGGCAGGACAACCCACTCAAACCATCAGAGTCACCTCTGCTCATGCTCAGCCTGAGTTGGGTTGTGCTGCTCAGAGGGCAGAAGGACAGTGGGGGGGGAGAATTAGTAAGGAACAAAAAGCTAAAGCAACCCCCTTTGCACAATTATTTGTTAAGCAAATACTTGTCTTGATTAGTGTATTTTCTGGTTTCATTATGACAGTACCTGGCAGCATGCATGGTCTGTGCTTGCAGTCCATGTTAATGACCCCCTTCAACCTTGTAACATCTTGGAGGAGCAAGTCTGCGATTTTAAAATTTTATTCTTTTGTGATACCGGTTTTACTACTATCACAGGCCTCCAGAGAAGCTCTTACCATTTCTATTCATAAGTCATTGTTAATTTAGCAAAATTTATTTTATTTATTTTTGAATACTTGAAATATCAAAGGATTTCCTCTACCTTTCTTCTGAGCCCACTTGGCCATGGTGAATGCCTGTGCTTTCATTTGTGATGAAATTAAAAGGCATAGGCGGTGGCCTTGAATGTGAAGATGTGCCAAACCATTGGGAAACAACATACCAAACCTCCACCCATGACATCTACATCGCAGTGAATGCTTCTTGCAGGTGCATGTCCTAGTACAGAATAAAATGCACACGTCTGATTTTGATGTTCACTTTGCTTGCTGAAATCGCATTAAACAAATGAGCGGCACTCTTTTTTTCTTTTCTTTTATCACTGTCACTTAAATTTAGGCTTTACTAATACTCCTGTCCTCACTTGGTCCCCATCAATATTATATGCTGTGAAGTGAACGTCAAGCAACACAGACAGTCCTTTCAAACTTGCAATGTCTAAAAGACAGAAATTGTTTCCAAGTGATCAGAACATTTTGCTGACTTTTGTTTTTGATACTGCACACAGGAATCAGAGAATCAGAGGTTCAGGTCTTAGAGCCTCCCTCATTTATAAGCACATTTTTTAAAGACAATTGGGTGCAAAGGCTACCTTTGCAGTTCCATTGGCAGATCCTGATGCCCTGGAATCCCAGGTTTTCTGGCAGTTTGCAGGGGAACTGGGAACCTAGAAGCCAGCTCTGAAGGAGCATTCATTGCTTTAAAAAAACAAGCTCCCCCTTAGGTTGCCAGCCAGGAGCCTGGAGAACCTGTTCTCCCCAGCAGGCTGGGAACATGGGGAGCTGAATTGGGCCTCCCATGTCCCAGCTGACTGCCTTAATTTCAGATTTGCTGATTATTCTGCGGTCTGGCTTTCTTTTTTGACATGCAACATTTCAAAAGATCTCAGTTTCAACCCAACATGAATAAGGGAAATTCGTGGAAGCTTGAAAAAACTTGGCAGGATGGAAAAGCTTTTTCTCACCTATCTAAAGTCTTCTGTTTTCTCCTGGATGAGAGTAGTGGCTTTTCAACCTTATCTAAATTTTTCCAGTAGAATTGAAGACTCTTGCATAGTGAAGTCATGAGAATAGCTTGCTTTTCTCAGTTATCTTTTGTTGAGCCTTCAGAATTTGTACACAGACCTCCCTGAGCTGGATACTGTATGGGGACTCCTATGTCCAATTCTTCCAGAGGGACTTTTTTAGTATGCTCCTTGAATGTCTATGTAACGTTATTGCCAGTTATGTAAAACTACACCTTTTTTTATTTTGCCCTTAATGAATCAATGCACCTAGCAGGTGAATCTGTAGCACCATTTAAGAGCCTTATTATGTAAGATGCTGATGTCCAGAGTCCTACCAGTTCTTAGCAGCTACTAAATAAGAACACCTTCTCCAGTGATTCCTAATCATATGACACTGAAGGAGTGTAGTGCTGCCCAAGCCTTTTGGCAACTGTGCCTTTCTACACACTTTTCAGTGGTCAGTTGACAATGCAGGAAGCTATTAGAGAATTAGTTTGAACTGGATATACACACAAGATAATGTTGCTAAAAGGTGCTTCCTCTTCAAAGTACTTGTGTCCGGTAACTCAGTTTGCTAGATAGTTTGCAGTATGGACTTTCCCAAAGGAAGCCTCCTTCCAAGCTCCATCTGTGAACGGAAACTGGCATGGAGTCCTCCCTGAGGATGCCTCAGTAGGGAGTGTGCACAACTGTGTGTTCACAGTCATCAGCTATTTGCCAGCCAGCCAGCCAGCACCTTCACTGCATTTCCCAAAAAGAGAACTAACGGGATGGTCATCTGTTTTACCCTGACTTTAATACAAATGTCAGAGAGGCACAACTCCAGCATGTAAACTCTCTGCTTTGAGCCAGGGCTCCAACTCACTTCATGTGTGGCTCTGACTCACCGGCAGTGCCTCTGCAACTGGGTGGTGGCCGTCTGCTTGGAGAGGATTAGGCAGCCACAGGTGGCACCACCTGCTGCAAAGCTGTCCTGCCCTGGCTTACTCCCTTAATGACTCCTAGACATTTAAGAGCTAGATCAGTTGCTGAAGAGAAAGTGGCCAAGGGGACAATGGGCTCCTTGTAGTTGTTCAACAGTATCACTCGACTTCAGCATTGACTGGCATTTGGCACAGCTTGTCGGGCTGGATGCAAATGGTGTGAGCGGTTGGCTGTGCCTCTCCGGAAAGTTTGCAGACAGAGTTACAGGTTTGTGTTGGTCTCTGACACAGGGTGCAGCTTTCTCCTTGCCACAAAATCCACCCTTCAGGCAGCGATGTGAACTACTGCAGGTTCTGTCACAGCCCCTGCAGGTCAATGGTGTATAGGAGCTGCTTTTCTTTATTCCTGTGCTTTTGTTATTGTGCTTGCTGCTGGTTTGGGTGACATACATAACTAAGCATGCAGGAGAGCCTAAAACCTCACTAGAGGCAAGATGCTACACACTAACAGTGCTGCTACCTCTGCCTGCAGCCTAAGGATTTAAACCAGTGGAGCCATCTATTGATAAAGCCATCAACAAGTGCCGTCACTGTCAGTGCTTACCACAAGTCCTAGCCCTATTTTGAGCAAGGGGACTGGCTGTGGAGGCCAGTACTGCCAGGTGACATATCCAGAACTTGCAGCTCTGATGTCACTAGCATCTTCTCTAATGATAGGCAGGAATGGCTTATGGCATTTATAAAAAATAAGTCCCATGTAGAGGCCAATCTAAAGTCTAAGAGTCTCATTGCAAAGCTCACCTATGTAGTCCACTCTCTGCACCTTATCCCTTAAAATCCCTCGAAGTGTAAAAGAGATGGGAGAACCCACGCCAGATTTCTTGAACTCTACACCTTACCTGGCTGGCTGCTCAACAGCAGTATCTTGGGGTCCAGAGGATTGCTAGGTGAACTTTTTGTTTTTATTCTGATGCAACTTCTTTGTATTTTTAATCAGGGCCCAAATATATAATGAAAATGAATGCTGTATGCCTGGTTCCTGATATGCTGCATAAGCATGTGCTGTTTGGCTTGGCTTTAAGAGCCAATAAAGTGAGTAATTTGAAAAATCAAAGTGGATGTGACTTCCTCTATCCAATGCAACAGAGGTCACTACCACAGCCACATGTCTTCTTAAGTCAGGCCATACTATGAGCAATGTCAGAGAGCCACGTATCTGTAGATAAACCACTGACTAAAGCACAAAATCTGTTCTAGTATACCACTGATCTAATTTCTTGTACTGTGCCATCCCATATCGCCAAGATTACACATGGAAAACCAAGATTAAACTGTGCTGCTGGTGGCAAAGGCCCTTCAGTACCCACATGAGGAGGTCTCTAGGCAAGGTATGGAGTACAAACACCTGAAAGTCCAATCAGGCTCCAGGAAACTGAGAAGCAGGTATCTCTCAGACTTCACTTAGAACAGGACTGATAAATTTACACACATTCATAACTTCAAGCTTTATCTTCAATTAAAAGAAAGTGCAAGCGACTTTCACTCCACAACCACAAAGTGATAAGACTTCTCTAGTTGTAGCATACACACGTTAGTGGGAAACTATAGATATGTATATTCTGTCTAGTCAAGGTAAGCCAGGGCTTGAAATTTTTGAAGGGCAATGTTCATTTACAAATTCCAGAGGATCCTTAAATGATGAATATTAAGAACTCATTGTAACACTGAAGTCAGGAGGAGCAACTGGAACCATTCTTCAGAGTCTGTACATTAGATAGTTTACTTGGGATCAATTTGATTTCAGGTAAGCCAAACAAGAAAAAATGAATTTTCACTGTATTCCCTACAAGTCCATTTCTAAACACAAGGACATTCTGATTTACTAGAACACTTATTTGTGTGAGTCTGGAGATAGCTTCATCTTGTGGAGCTTTTTTTCAGTTTTCTTTATTTCCTGAGAGCACGTCCTACAACAAATGCTGCAAACCTAAAAACCTGCTGACATTAAAGTGCCTAGATTCATTTACTTCTCTGAATGTCATGTGGTGGAAAGACGAGACAGATTTTCTTGCCTCTGGCCTTGTCCTCTCTTTCTGATCTGGAGATGTCTGCATCGCTAAAGCATCTTGGCATTTGCTTTATCTCTTGTTTGCACAGATACTCTTCTGATTAGTACTTTATTTTTTGTGGTACCAGATGGCTGGATATTAAAAGGCAGAAATACTATTGCAGGAGACATTCGTCTTTTCTGAAGAACACCAAACAGAACTCAATGCTGACCTACAGCCTCCAGCTGTCTGGTAGACTAGCTGTCCCAAGCTGCAGAATAGCCATCCTTTCTGTAGTCAACCTCCCAAAATTCTCATGCACTCACACACTGGCATATCAAGCAACTTTGTTCACTTCAGTGCTGATTCTTCAAATTACTTAGAAGTACCTAATGAGAATCAATGAAAATTGTAACAATATTTGTAGGCCTTGATTGAGGACTATTCAGTTTCTACAGCTGGTAGGTACAAATTCTTATATTTGTTTGTACTGTGGGTTTTTTAATAGTGTCACTAAATTCACAACTAATGTCAATCAGGAAGGCAAGAGGAGGAAAAAAATTTTCTATGATCACACGACAGATTTAATGGAACAGAAACAATGCATGACTTCTAAATGCTCATATCCTTAATGCTACATTGATATATTAGAGTTAAAAAAGAAAAATTTCTTAAAGGCTCAGCCATCCCTCTGCTACCTTCAAACCACAAGAAGGAAAGAGAAGCTTTTGTGTTACACAGCTTAGTATGACTTACGTTGCACATCTGACAGGAATCAATTTTAAAAAGTTAAGCATTAGCACTTTTTTATTATTTAATCTACTTTTCATTATTTATTATTATGACTCATTATCCTTTATTATCATCACTGCTTTCTTTTTTTTTTGCTACTATTTATTTCATTAGAACCTAGAACTCTCCTGAAATCAGGCAGCAATCCTTTTCCATCTGGAGGACCTCACTGGGGCCATGCCTTTCATCAGAAATAGCTGCACAGGAGTGCAGCAACAGGCTGACTGTGCAAAACCCAGTGGTTAAGGCATGCACTGAGAGGAGGTCAGTTTTCTCTTTTGCCCAAGGGATGGAAACTCGCGTCTCTAGTGGTGACTGCTCTCACAGCTGGAAAAGAAATTGTGCCCCCACTGACTCCAGCTAAATGCATCTTTCATTGCTGGAAGTCATGTGGAATAGGCTGAGTAGAAAGGCTGAGAATGACCTTACTCTCTCAGGACAGCCCAGTGAGTGACACTTGGAGGGGAGAAGTGTATGTCTGGCCCCCCAGAGAAGCCAGATCCCCTGTACCCAGAGGAATGTAGTCATTGTTGAAGCAGGAGTCATGCCACTGCTGTCACCCTCTGGGCTCTGAAGGAAAGCCACACTGACCACAGAATTTCATACAGAGCATCATTCAAGGGGCTTGCTCAGAGATTGCTGAATGAATCAAGTCATTTGTGTGAAATATGTAGAAAAATGCCACATCTGTGGTCATGATAGGGCTTAAGATTGAGGCAGGCACTGAGCAGCACAGTCCAGTCAAGATGGGGGCACTGCTGGGCACACCCCAAAGCACAGATTTAAGTACATTTGTACACTTCTGTGCACAAAGCCGTGGGGGCTGGGTATAAGTTTTGAGTGGGAGCTGCTAAAGTCTAATTTTTGGTGCCAAAATCCTTGCAGAGTTGTAGATACGCCTACAAAAACCCCATTTAAATCCACAAAAATACATTTGTTAATGACAAGCATAGGCTGCTAGTGCTACACTAACCAGGGCTAGTTTGGCCAGAGTGCTTTGTATCAAGGCAAGAGCCTGAGAGAGAGAGAAGGAGAAAGAGAGAGAGAGACACTATTGAAACACCCTGTTGTAGAACAAGGCTACACCCTGTCTTTCCTGTGACAGCCCTGACAGGTGGACAGAATGCATGATATGAAGGATTCTCTATCCTCTCTTCACCTGGCTGAACATACTTAAGGGATAAGGGTCAGGGGTGACAAGTACCTGCCTGGCATGTCTCCTCCATGACTGTCCCACCTCCCCACCTAACATGTCCCAAACCCAAATGTAATTGATAATTTCTTATTAAAATAACGTGATAAAACTTCTTTTTTATTATTATTATTATGTGAGTGTGTTGCAGAGGGAAGGTTTGGTTTCATTAATACTTATCTACTACTGGTGTAGACATGCTTGGGTGGCCTCACAGCCCTCTTGCCTGCTCACTAGGATGATAGCTAGAGAACCATGGTTCTCTAGTATGGAGTTGTGGCCGAGGTTAAGTCAGCCCGTGTCCTACACACGGGTAACGATGGGAGGAGAAAACTTCCCACCCTGGCTCAGACTTCAGATTGTTATCCATTAATGATATTTAAGTTAGACAAGATGGAATTCCTGCAAGAAGTCTGAGGTCAACCAAGAGACTTCAGGGTCTTGGGACTGTTGGTTAATGGGATCCAGAGCATAAGTAGTGCTCTCCTCTGTCTTTCCAGTTGCAGGCAATGGGAGAAGAAACAGGAAGACCCCGCAGATCAATACCTGGCTTTGAGCCTGGTGTCACTAGCAGAAATTTTTTTTAATTATAGAATAATAGAATCATTTAAGTTGGAAAAGACCTCTCAGACCATAGTAGGCATCCCCAGGCTTATCTCTAGCAAGTCTGATTTTATCCCTTTCTTCCTTCAAACCTAGTGTAAAGCTCTTTCAATGAGCCCTGCTAACTCCTGCATAAAGGTCCTTTTCCCCTTTAAGACAGACAAACCCCATCTGTAGCCAGCAGGGGAGACCTTAATCACTCTCCAATGCTACCTGAGAGAGGATTGTGGTGAGGTGGGCTTGGTCTCTTCTCCCAGGTAACAAGCTTCAAGCTGCACCAGGGGAGGTTTAGATCAGCTGTTGGGAAAAACTAATCCTCTGAAAGGGTTATCAAGCATTGGAACAGGCTTCCCAGGGAAGTGGTTGAGTCACCATCCCTGAAGGTATTTAAATGACCTGTAGATGTGGCATATAGGATCACGCCAGCATCAGTGATGGCAGCAGCAATGCCCTTTGATTTCTAGGATGCCCATTCACGCTCCTACTCTCCATACCCCAGGCACTACACCTTACAAACTAGAGCTCAAAATGCATACCCTTATTTCTCCAAGAGTGAAGATCTTATTGCTCACTCCAACCATGTTCTCACACACCTAAAGCACATGACACCTCCCAGTCCTGCCCCTCAGACAAGGGCTCATACTACCTCTCTTGGAAAGAACAACTCTAGAACTGGCAGCAGCAAAACAGATATGTGTGCAGATGCCAGAAAACATTTTACATTTGTGTGTCCCCTTAAAAACTGCAAACCAGCAGAGCTGGAAGCACTGGTACCCTTCCCTAACTCAGCCTTAAGAAGTGGCTTATATACACATTAGTGAGATGGAAATCATGGGATGGGACTACCAGTGCTAATGATGAAATCAGATCATCCTGAATGGCATCACACAGCATGCAGGACGACCAGGGGTCAGGCCAACCAACATGGTTTTATGAAAGGCAGGTCCAGCCTGGCTAACCTGATCTCCTTTTCTTACAGGGTGACACACTTAGCAGAGGAGGAAAAGGCTGTGCATGTGTCTACCTGGACTCCAGTAAAGCACTCGACAGTGTTTCCCACAACATTCTCCTGGAGAAACTGGCTGCTCACGGTTTGGACACGTGCACTCTTTGCTGGGTGAAAAACTGGCTGAATGGCTGGGCGTGGAGAGTGGTGGTGGATGGAGTTATATCCAGCTGGTTGTCACTCACTAGTGGTGTTCCCCAGGGCTTAGTTTTGGGGTGATCCTGTTTAATACCTATCCACAATCTGGACAAGGGGATCAAGTGCATCCTCAGTAAGTTCACAGATGACACCAAGTTGGGTGGGAGTGTTGATCTGCTGGAGGGTAGGAAGGCTCTGCAGAGAGATCCAGACAGGCTGGATCAATGGACTGAGGCCAATTGTATGGGGTTCAATATGTGCTGGGTCCTGCACTTGGGTCACAACCCTCTGCATGCTACAGGCTGGGGGCAGAGTGGCTTGAGAATTGCTCAGCAGAAAAGCTGGTTGACAGTGGCTGAATTCTTTGACCACAGTTCTTTGGCCAGCCATGTGCCCAAGTGCCCAAGGAGTTATCAAGAAAAGTGTAGCCAGCAGGACCAGGGCAGTGATTGCACTGGTGAGGCCACACCTCAAATCCTGTGTCCAGTTTTGGGTCCCTCACTTGAAAAAAGACATTGAGGTGCTGGAATTTGTCCAAAGGGCAGCAAAGCTGATGAAAGGTATAGAAAATATGTCCTATGAGTAGCAGCTGAGGGAGCTGAGGGTGTTAGTCTGGAGAAAAGGAGGCTCAGGGGTGACCTCATTGCTCTCTACAACTACCTGAAAAGAGGGTGTACTGAGGTAAAGATCAGTTTCTTCTGCCATTTCTCAAGTGAAAGGATGAGAGAAAATAGGCTTGTGGCAGGAGAAGTTCAGATCAGACATGAGATAATTTTTTTTTTCGTGCAATAATTCGTCCAGGGAGGTGGTGGAGTCACCATCTCTGGAAGTGTTCAAGAGACATATTGATGTGGCACTTGAGGATTTGGCTTAGGGGTAATTATGGTGGTGCTGGGTTGATGGTTGGACAAGATAATTTTCAAGGTCTCTTCTACCTTGATGACTCTGTGAATTCCTCCCCAGGATCAAATCCTACTTGCTGTTTAACAGTGCCCAGCACCACCTACCCAGGAGTGAAAGGCAGTAAATGAAGAACACTGTGTTCAACAAAGATTAAAGAGTTGATGTAGACATGCTGATATATTCAGCTACTAATACTGGATAAATTTGGTGTAATGCCTTGTAAAATCTATTTGTCACTTCCAGATGCTTTTGCTTGTAGCTAGTTACTGAGCTTGGGGGGCTCAGATGTAAGTAATTAACATCCTGGCCCTGTTAACATTCCACTTTCCTTCATTCTGATGAAGTGTCCCATTGTAGAGCAGACAACAATGAAAAGCATGCCCATTTTCAAATTGTTTAAATATATTAATCATAGAAGCCAGGGTGGATTTTCATTAATCATTTTTAAACTTGTGTATGGGGGGAGGGAACTGTGCAATGTAACTGCCAAAAGCCCTGACTCTTTTAGTAACTGTGTATGAAATTAAAGGAAAAAAATCTTTAGCTTAGTGACCAGACCAAAACATATTTTTACAGCTGCCAAGGTTCTCACTGAAGATATAAACCAGAATCTAAAGGGATCCTGTGTATATGTGTGTTGCATTAAGATATCCTACTTACAATGGCACTAACATCAGTTTTGTTGGAGGCTGAATGGTGGAAGGAGAGGGCAAGGCTTGGCAGCAGTTGCACTCTGGCCAGCTCTGCGTTATACACCCCAACAAAATCATTTAGGGAGACAAGTTTCATGTCACAAATTGCTGTTTTATTTAGCATGTGTGTAATGGCTAAGAAGGGGCTGGATTCTCTCCTGTGTGGATGAGGCTGGGGCTGGCCTGTGAGATGTGCTTGTGTGAGCAACCACAGAGACACATGGTGGTTTTTCATCATCTCTTTCCACCTTCTCACCTCACCCCAGTTAGTGCATGGAGGGAAAGTGAGCTCTGCTGCAGTGATCCCTCCTTTAGGCTATGAAATCTTTTAAGGAGTCTCTTCTATCCCCACAGTGCCCCAAGAACAGTCTTTTGCTAGATCAGAAAATGAACAGGCAGTCAGAAGCTCAGGCATTGGATAAAATTCAGTCTCACCCCTTGGATGGTGAGGCTGGTGTAAATTCAGCTTCAAGGGCTACAGAGAAACAGTGCAAAATTGAAACTCAACACAGAGACCCATCTGCTCATGCTTTTGGTAACTGTAAGTCTAATACTTAAAGGAGTGCCCAAACGAATAATTTGGAAGTGACTCTGGGCTGGTGAGAACTGCCAGATTGGTGGCACTGGGATCTCAAGAATCATGTGAAGACTCAGCTGAAGACTCATGTGAAAACCATGCACCTGAAAATGCGGGTTCGTAGTCACCTTCTGCTGATTTAAAACTGTGATGAAACAGAAGGAGGCTGTACTGCCTTAGACCATGACACAGCACCGTGAATAACACCATGTCCTCTGAGGTCAGTGTGTTTGCAGTATGGAAGCCTTGGTGAACAGGAGGGCAGACCCACTAACACATCAGGTGTTCCTGTGTGTAGCCTGGTTGAACCTCAGCAGTTGTTCTCTGAGTAACGTTCCCTCAGTATTTACCAAGTGTCTTATTTTTTGTGCAGACTGGTGTCAAGTGTCACATCCCCTCCAGCCCCCTTGGCAAAGCAGAAGATGGTCATCACTCTCTTAGACCTCACTGATGCTGTTAAAAATTGTTGAAGCCACTATTGCATCCACAGGAGAGCTACCTTCTGTCTGCTGAAACCAACACAGGCATTAACTGTGGAAATACTTAAAAGTCTGGAATTTGTTTGTCTTTTAGTAGCTAGACTTGATGCATTAATCCATTGTTCACAGATCTGTCACTAAGTAATATTTTTAGTTAAGTAAAACAGGGAAGGCAGTAACTTTAGGTCCAAATCCAAACTTAATTGAAAGATCTGACTTTCTATAGTCTGTCTAAACACTTCCACCTATAGAATGAATTTTCTTTCATAGAAGCATTTTCTTTCTTAAGGGCCATATTTCCTTTTCATTCTGTCATATGAGCTCCAAGAACGATCAAAGTCTCAAATAGAATCACAGCTGAAAGTGGTTACAGAAAACTGGAGATAATAAAACAAATATTAGAAGACCACTAATATGAGCAGTTTTCATAAAAAATGGGCAACTGGGAAATATCTTTGCAAGTCCCCTTTTAAGTTCATTTAGTAATTTTATTGCATGAGCTCTGAAGATTTAATGTCATAACTCATAAATACCATAATGTTGTTTCCACTTAACGTAGAGATTTTCAGCAAATTTTGCAAATAAACGAATAGCTTCATGACATGTATTAAATTCAAACTGAACAAGATGAAGATACCTGAGCAAAAAACAAAGTACTTAATAGAGGAATAGTCACAGACTATAAATAATAGCTTATAAATTGAAGAGTGTAAATCACAATTCATAAATCACAGATTATAAATCATAATTGTCCTTCAAAATCTCCCACACAGACTTTTGAATTTCCTTTCTGATACTGACAGCCTAATTCATGTTCAAGTTATCACTTGGCACTTGCAATAAATTCTTGAGGTGAATGCAAAAAGAAATATTAGTTTGTTCTAATAATTATGTTAGAAAATGCTGTGCAACATTTGAAATATACCCTTTCAGATGAATGGAAATCAAATGCAGCCCTCTTTCTTTACAGTCTATTTATCCCACTTCTAACAAAAAAAACTGCAAAGAAACATGAAATGGGTCAGGAAGGGCAACTAGCATTGTAACATATTCCTGGAGAAAGGAATAATTTGGGTTTTTTGCTGCTGACTGAATCTGAAGCACGTTTGAAAAATTATCAAGAGTCATATGTCTAAAATTTTCAAGGAATATTCATTCTAGCAAGCAAAATGTCTGCCTCTGAGATGATCTAGAGGATGCAGATTGGCTAAATTATGTCAAGCCTTTGAAAACCTGGATATACTCGAACTTGGTGCTTGGAGAAAAGGGCCTTAATGAGTCTTTGGTATCTGCGTCTATTGTTCAACAGAACATCTTGAGCTGGGTAAAAGATGGATGTAATTTGTGAGGATCTAAACCCAAGGCAGCAGCTCTTGCCTTTGTATGCAGTGCTTCAAAGACTTCCTGTGAACTCTTGAAGATCAAGGAAAAGGGAAAGATCAAGGAAAAGGGAATGAATGTCTCAGTCTGACCTGCCCTTTGGCCAAGCTGTCTGGGGAGGTGACATGAGGGGGCTTTTAATCCATTCTGCTCTCCAACCCAGCAAGGGAGCATGAGGTCCTTGGACTCGTGTGTGGGTGATGTTGCTTCTGCCTTTGCCAACCTCATCACAGAGCATCTGGGAGGCCACGTGCTGCTGCTGGCTGGGGAGTGCACTCTTCTCTCCTACATGCTAAAAAGGGAAATGTGCTTGAAGGTTTACCTCTGTTTTTTACCACCTTGGCTGGAAGACAATGGCCAGCCACTGAATGAAAACATAGGGCAGGACTCAGGAGTAAGAAATAACATGAATTGACTCAGCTTAGGTCAAGTTTCTGGAAGCCCACAGCTCTATCATTTTGCAAACAGTGAAAGTAATCAAGAAAAAAACCAAAGTTGACAAAACAAATGTAGTTTGCAGTCCATGCCTCGCTTGACTCTGTGCAGCCTGTAAAGGGTCTTTTTAATCCCAACAGCAGAGCCTCACCACTGCTGGCAGTCCCAGCTCTGTTCCTGCTGCCAGGGGAACGATGGGGGAGAAGATATGAAACTACTGAATATCACAGGAAATTTTTAGTGAAATATTCTGAAAGATGATTGGCTGGAACACATTACACAGACTCAGCAAATACCTAAAATTCCCACTGGGTTGGATTTGATGATGAGAGGGCCACCTTGAGGAGTGACAGACTTAACAAGCTTATAAAGTCCTAAGAGATTTTTAGAAAGTATTATTAAGCCTCGGTGAAGACAAAAATGGAAAAAAAAAGGCAGTTCTGCTCACGTCTCAGGATAGTCTTGCCTCCAAGAGTACACTGTTTCTGTCTACTTAAATATCTTTAGAGTGTGCTGTTCTTTGTTTCTATTTTGCTTTGCAATTGCCCCCAAAGTGAAAAGTACTTCAGATAAAACAGAAAAAAACTGATTAGCAAGTTCTACCAAGTACACAGCATCCAGCCTCCTGAATTTAGACCAAGCCAAGAAATGTAATGGAATTTTTTTCTCTGTATGAAAACGGTTATTGTCACAACTTCAAAGCTACTCAACCAGTTTTATGCATACTTAATCTGCTTTTAACATTTCACTAGTATACTCAAAATCTATTGCTGGTATGTCCAACCATTACAATAAACATGCAGTGTTTGTGTTGGCATCTAGGACTCAATTATGCATTTGCTTGTTTGCTTTTCGTAGCACGAGTAAGCTATGCCAGTTTTCCTGATACTTGAAAATAAACAGAATGGACAATCTTGATCCAGTAAAATTTGATTGTGGGGGTTCTGAACAACTAAAAAGCTGTGTTCGTAGATGATAGAATGGAAAGTGCATTCAGTCTTCACTGCTGTGATTTTCTGGTGTACAACCATAATAAAACATTGTTAGTTCTGATGGAAGATGCAAATCTGTTACTCTGATGGAGTCTGTGGGAATAACAAAAAGCCTTTGTCTCAGATGTGGAAAGATCACCAGTGTCCTTTCTGAACACCACTGGCCCTCTAAACCAAACACAACTGTAGTCTCAAATTTTTTATGCAACCTTGGGAATAATGGCAATGAAAGTGCATGGCCAAAATCCCTATCCTGCCCTGGGAAAGCATTTTAAGAAAGCTCACTATCTATGAGCAGCACATACTGCAATCCTATCATAAAACAAATGAAGTCTGAGCTTATGGTAGCCCCACATGTGCCAGGCCTCCTGAAAAGAAAATGAGAGAGAAGACAGGTTCGGTTTCCATTAGGGAGGAAACAACAACAGCAAATTATCCTGTACAGAGCTGTGCAGCTCCTGGTACCCAAACCAGTTCACTTAAAGCCAGTGTGACTCTCTGCTCTCTTCTGCAACTGATAGTCCCTCTGGGTCTTCCTTAAATGAACAAGAAAATCAGTCTCTAGGTTCTCAATCCAGATTTCCCTTCCACGAGGTGAAAGATAAGAGCTGTTGAGGTCACATAGGCTGTATTTTTGTTGCTATTTTATTTTATTTTATTGAAGGAGGGCTAGCGCGGGGCAAGGGTTGCTGGGGTAAGTGCTGTGCAAGCAGAGGACAAAGGCTGTTGCAGAGTGATGGGGCAGTACCAGCCCTGCAGCCCTGGTGACAGATGCTTTTTTGTGCCATCATTGAGGAAAGCCAGCTAGGTCTTGTTTCCATTTCGCCTTAGGAAGAAGGGGTTAATTGCCCCCATTTTTGCCAGCTGGGGAGGCGCTGAGCCAAAAGAAAACTGGGAGGGGAGGAATGACAAGTAGCTCTTCAGAGTGGGAGGGGAGAGAGGTTGCCAGGCCTAGCTCTTTGGGTTTGTATTTCTGTTTTATGTTCTGTTTCGAAATAAAACACACTGTTACTCTGCAAACTACTGTGTTTTATAAGCCAGCCCAGAAATACAGCCTACGATCTCATGGAAAAGTCTAGGGGCACACGTAGGAATATAAAGGCAAAAGAAGACGGGCTGTGGTCTCAACAGCTACTTGTGCTGGCAGGAGCAAGAATCTGCATAAAAGCAAAGCTAGGAAAACATCCATTTGATATACTTTCCACACTGCAGCCTGAGTCAGTCAAAGCTCTTTTCGTGTTCAGCTCTTTTGTTTCAGTCCTACTACTGCTTATTCTTCAAATTGACTATTTGCTGCAGAAATTTTGCTTTAATTTAACAGGCAGCTGGAGCTTATTAAACACGATTTTCTGGGGTAGTATTTTATATCAGTACTTGATAATGGCACACCTGTAAACACCCTCTATAATGAGCACCTTTAGGCATCCATGGAATCCGCCTGCTGTGGTTGGCATGGTGGGGATGCTGGAGAACAACAGTGCAGCAGTTTAAGCCAAAATTTTCTTCAATGCATTTTTCCCCTGCTTCCTAATCTCTCCTGACATAATGTTGAAAGTTATTACTTAGCTGCATAAAGAAAACCATCTGTCAATTATTTACCTGCTCACATGTGGGACCAGGTACACAGAAGCTTTAATGCAAGCTGAGGCCACTGCTGCCCAGCTTCTGAGAAAGCAGAAATGCAATTGCAGTCATCTGATTCAACCATCTATCTAGGGTAAGTCAATAAAAAAATCTGTTCTCCATCAGAGGATAACTGAGATTCCTCCAAATACCATTTTTGACAGCTGAGTGGCCCTTAAACTTCTCTTGAGAGCTCTTGGAAAATGAGATTTTTAGCAGTTGTAAATACATATTTAAGTGCACATCTTGCTGAATAGATGTACAGAGATTGTTCGTGCTCATCTATGAAGTGTATCCTCATGTTGTGTAACAAAAATGCTAATATCTGAGTTCCAGTCAGCATCCAGACTGCTCCTGTCATAAATTAAAAAACTTACTGCTTCTGCAGTTTTCCTCTCATGAAAATTGGACTTTCCAGAAGTATTTGGTGTCTGCTGAAGTCCAGTCCTGTCACTATGATTTTAACAACAATTTCAGCTGAACTAGACTCCAAATAGAGGTCTTTGGCTATGTGTGCCTTGACTAAAATGCCCATTTTTTTGCCTTACATCCTGCAAATAACAGGAAATTGTACCAAAGGTTTTGTGAGACTGCTCAGAAAGGTCATCTGGGAAAAAGTCACTCTTGAAGAAACTCATGACTTGTAGGCAGATTTTTGCTAATCTTACTTCACATTAGACATTTTGGTTAGTAGACTTGAGGTCTGTGGATTCCTTGTGGCCTCTCTGGTGCTTAAAAAGAGAAAAAACAAGACTTCTTGTTTGCTTGTGTGCTTGAATGTGCTGTAGTATAGTCTACACTGGATCCTGCCCCCCTGGGTTCACGGAATTGGAAAAGGGACTGAAAGCCAGTGTTTAAGAGAATCCTTGCTTAAAATTAAGAGGTATCTTTTGATAAACAAAGATTCTGCCATTTAAAAATCTGGCTCATGTTGTTAACATTTTCATTTTTGCTACAATTTTTTTTGCCTCTGATAATTCCTAAGGAGAGGCTTGCAGTTTTGAAACACAGTTGTCTAAAGCTGGGTAAAGCTGGTTGTTTTGGTGTGCCTCATCTGACATTTACCAAAGGAAAAAAAGCCTAATTTCCAAGGAATTTATGCCACATATCAGCAGCAATATTGCCAGACATGGGCAGGGTTAAAACACTTGCTTAATAGATAATTCCAGGCATATGTTACTCACTTCCCTGTAGAAGATTCAGGAATATGTTTTTCCTCCAACGCTCCAAAATGGATGGAATAATAGAACTCTTTCCTTGAATTATATACTCACAAATCATAGCAGTTATAACTTGAACTTCCAGAAATAAAGTGCTAAAGATTTTGTAGAAGATAAACTGGGATTACATGTGCTGTAAATAGTCAGCATTCATGCAGCAGTGTGTCAGCTACTGGAATAACTGTGTGCTGCCCTTAATTTGCAGATGCTCTTTTATCTGTGGATGCTCCATCTTTTCAAGGAAAAAAAAAGAAGAGGAAAACAAAGGACACTTAGTGTTGGTTACAGTGAGATCTGTCAGGTCAGTGACGAGCATTTTCAGAAATCCCAGAGAATGGAAGCTAAACTGCTTGTTGTGCTGGCTGAATAGGAAAAATGTGGAATCTATAGAAGCCAGAAGCAAAATGCCCAGCTTAAGGCAGCATTATCAGCAGCTGTTTTTTGGTCTTAAATAGAAAGTGCTTTTTAAGGAAGTCTGTTGGGAATACTCCTACAACTAAGTGAACCCATAACAGCGTGCTGCTGATGACTAAGTAAATGGAGATGGAGGAGAGTTCAATGGTTCCCAAAGGAGTTGCCATATTTCTTTCCAGGATTTCTTGGACAGAAGTTTGAGCAGTTTGTGATACCTTCATAAGAAGTATGGTCCTTGTGAGACCCAGTATGCACACGTTGCTCTGATGTTTTGGTGTGTGCAATGCATCCAACACCTGGCACACCTCAGGCTGCACCTGTACTCATCACACAGGGCTAAGCCTTGTGTGGCACATAGTCATCTCTGCTGTTAAATTGCAACATGGTGCTGGCTCCGTTTGGGCCCAGTGTTGTCCTCCCAGACAGGAGCACGTGTGTGTTGGAAGATAAAATAGGATGAGTGAGAAGTGTCCTGAGTCCATTGGCAGAACTGCAGGAGAATGGGCCCTGCACTGTTGTGTGTAATGTTAAAAACATGACCCCTGTGCACAGCCTGCAGAGGATGTCTTTTGCTGCTCTACAGGGGACCTGTCTGAGATGTGTACTGTGGGATGTCACAGAGAGTTGTACAAAATCTCCAGATTTTCCTAAAACAGAAACAGAAAATTGGAAGAATTTATATAATGAGTATTTCAGGATTTATAACTTCCTGTCAGCAATTTTTTAACAATTTTGCCAGCGTCCGGTGTTGCTCTTGCATACAAGATGCTGCACAGTCAAGGCAGCAATGAAGAAATCACTGCTTTGCTACAGCTTAAGCATAAACTCTGTTTACAGCTCACAGTACAGGGATGCTCAGACCTAACCATAGATGCCAGTGTGTTCTAGATCCTCCTCTTTTTGGTTCTTAAAACTACTTCTTCCATTCAGGACTGACTTTTTCTAAACACATTTCCTTGTCAGCTTATAATTTCTTTTTCAGAATACTTAATTTTTACCTGCAGTGGGAGCAGCTTGACAGCACAGAGGACTACTGTCGGGGGCACACATGCAGCAAATGCCATTGGAGGCAAGTCAGCCCTTTCAAAGACATTTTTAAAATATCATCTCCACAGCCGCTGTGGCCATTTGTTAAAAACAAATGGCATTTGGAGACTCTGGAAACCAGGGTCAGCCATTAGGTGGATCTAAAATATGTGTCATCTGTTTAGTGTTGTATCCCCTTACGCACTGTCTTTTTTCAGAAGGCCAGTCCCTCGAGATATGTGAGATCAGAGGGAAACAGGAGACCCATCTGCAACCTGCTGATTAGCCAGTCATCAACAGATTATCTTGTACAAAGGGATGAGGGTAATGGGCTGGGGCCAGCTAAGTGCATATATGGTAGTGAAAGCATCAGTGCCACAAAGATGGGAAAGATCAGACGATGTGACTTCTGGGGAGAGCACCTATAAACAGACAGAAAAAGAAGGGTGGGATTGTTGGGTGAGTCACTCTGGAGTACTTGGCATCGATATAAACCAGTGAGTTCAGTCTGGTCTTGTGGTTTCCCTTCTTTTTGGGCAGGGATCTGCATAAGCCAGAGGAGCTGCTGGGTGTACGGTATTTGCAACCGCTTTATTTTCTCTGGGCTAAAAATACTCCACAAACTTCGGTTTTATTTTCCATTCCTAACAGCTGAGCCCTGGTCTGGAGGGAATGAATGTGTTATCCCACTGTGAAAACATCTAAACAGGTGGAAAGGACAAGGGAGGGTAGAAAGAGAGGGTGGAGAGTCTGGTTTTAGACAGAAATCCTGTTTCCTTTCTAAAACCAGAGTGAAGGTCCTGTAGGTTATTTTAGAGCTAAAACTTGTCTTCACATTTCTTCTATTTGCTTATGAGAAAGAGCCTTGTGTTGGAAAGCATCAGGAGGAAAATAGTTATGGAGACACTGTCAGAGGAAAGAGAAAATTGTGGGCACGGTGCTGCTCTTTCAGTCGGACCCAAGCATTCTGCCAATAAACTTCATTTTTCACCTGTAACTTCTGTTATGCCAGCTGGAGTTTCCCATTCAGCTTCACCAAAGTGCTTTCTTTTATCTTCTGAGAAAGCTCTTTATGAGAACTATCTCAGCTCTGAGACAGCTCTGTTGAAGTGTCTCACTGCTGACTGGTGGTGCTGTTTCTGTAGCCATCCCCATGCCTCAGCACAGAAAAGGCTATCAAATAGGCTGAATTGTGCTAAATGTTATGTTTTCCATTTTTCAGTATGGAAATATTTTCCATTAAGAAGCATGATCCTGCCTGGTAAGACTCTCTTCATCCAAATCCTGTCTGGATTGCAAGTAAGTCTGCAAAAGCAAGGGCTAATGCACTAATCCATTCTGGTACTGTATGTCTTTATAGGAGCTTTTTTAGAAAAGAAAAATAAGAGTCCAGAGACTTGTACTATACAGAATGTAATCAATAAAGTTATTCAAAGTTCTACACAAAAGCACTCACACAGATCATTAGGGCAGAAACTTTAATCCACTGAGGTTTAGAAATGAGGAATTTCTTAAGTAGCACCTGAGATTTTTTTTTCCTCTACAAGTCTGTAGGGCTTTGTGGATTGTAAATCCTGTGAAAACACTTTTTTCAAATAAATATTGTGAAGGAAAAAATAAAAGGAGGAGTAAAGGGAAACCAAACTGAAATCTGATAAACAGCCCTAAGATTTCAGCCCTTTCAGGGATCGCTGACTATTGCCCCAAATTCTCCCCTAGGTGACAGAAGTTAGTAAATAATCATAAACACCGAGGAGGGAAAGTGGTTTGTGAGAAGAACAAAGCCATGCTGTTTCCACCTTTCCTACACCTGAGCCTTTGGGCAGGCTTTGAATTCCCTTAGACATTCCTCTTGCCGTTCATCCTGTTCCTGCTCATCATCTGAACAAGGGCTACACATCCCACCTGCTCTTACTGAGCGACAGGCTGGGGCAATGTGAGACCTGGCTTTGCCTTGCCTGTCCAACAGCAGCTTGCTGTCTTTCACCAGAGGTAGATTGGCCAGAGGAAGGCCAAAGGGTCAAGCAGGAAAGGACAGACTCCCTTCCTCTGTCAGGCAATACAAGCTTGGAGTGTGCCTTATGGGTGCTGAGACCATCGGCTGGAATGCACCAGGGGCAGCCCTGTGGTACCAGATTAGGGACACAGATGTGATGTGCTGGTCCAGCAGCCCCGCCCCAGACTGTGCCTGCACAGCCCTGCAGACACAGCCAGGTTAGGAAAGAGCCCCACAAGCCCCTGCAGCTGCTTTCCAGCACTTGGCATCCTAGAGATGGGTACCAGTTCAATGACTACCTCTGGTGTGCAGCTGTCTGACAGAGTGCTCTTGGCCAAGGAGTTTGGCCTCAGAAAGGACTTTCCCATGTGACAACTCTCCTGATACTGGATATGGGTTGTCCTGGTGAGCTGTGATTCCTTCCACGTCTTCTGAAAGAGGCGTGAGATTCACAAAGCAGAGGGATTATGGGACCCTTCCAAAAGAAATCTTTGGGATGACATGTTGCTCTAATAACTTCTACCACTGGTTTTTTTTTTCTGTGTCCTTTTTGGTCCAAAGCAGATGGAATTCTGAGAGGGAGACTAACATGTGGGAACTGTGAAGAAATGAAATGAATGAAAAGACACGTCTAGCTGATATACTATACTCATATCACCCAGGCTGCTGTATGTAAGAAAAGTTCATTTCAGGACTGCCAAAGGTTGATGGCTGGGAATAGCTGATTTAGGCTTGTTTGAGGTGCCATGTCTGCTTGAGGGTAAAGGAGAACATGTCACAGATTTCTTCTGCTTCACATAAGCCACGGGAGCAAAAGCAAATTGGCAAGTGAGTGTTCCTGCCTTCTGCAGATTAACGGAGTTTGTTATGATTCACTGACACTCCACAACACTAATGGCCATTAAAACGGATGCAGAATAAGAGCAAAAAAAAAAGAGTACAGGCAGAAGAACTGGTTGGGTCACCACCAACATAAATATTTTGACTTCATCCTAACTACAAGTAGTCACACTTAAATATTGAAAATATCGTGATGCAGGTGCTGATGTTGTAGCAAGCACCCATGAATTGCAAGCCAAGGAAATGCAGTATGGTCACTACTATCCCCAGCCACTGTCAGCAAGTGGCTGAGGGAGCAGAATGGAGAAAGACAGCTGAAGAAAGAAAACATGAGGAGGGGAAAATGATTTTGCTGCCTGACTGGTGGTTTCAAGGTTAAAGAGAAAAGATGAAATCAAAGTGCCCATTAATTCTAACCATTCTATCTAACTTAGTTTGCTAATGCTGCAAAACCACTGGTTCACTTTTATCTAAAATTGAAAAAGTGTAATTCAAAGCCTGTTCAAAGAGAATAATGAGATAGCCTGGAAGACCATTACCTAAAACCTAGTTACAATTATATGTTATCTGTGTGGACTCAGGTTTTTATTAGCTTGCATTTGCCCTCTGGGGCATCAGACAAAGGCCATCTATTTGTCAGGCTTTGGAGGAGTGCTAAAATCCAGCCGTTTTGGACAGGGCTGAGGGCAGGACTGCCATATCTCTCCCTGGGATTTCCTAGAGAGATGTAAGCATGCGTGACTTATGCAGCGACTTTACCCTGTGCATGCACTGCACCAGTGATTTGCAAATGCATGGCTATATTTCCCTGGGGTTTGTAGACATCCTTCTATGGGCTGTAGCAGTAGCTCTAACTTAGCTATAAGACTTAGAACCTTATCCCATGCAAAGGCCTAAAATTGGTTTCTTTTCCAGCTGAGCAAGATTTCTGGACAGAAATCTGGAATCAGACATGGGGAGAGGCAGGAGGGGAGACTACTCTACCTCCTGTTGCTTAAATACCACCTGCTCTTGAGTGCTGGTGGCTGCCTGATAATCTTGTCTGAGTTGCTGTCAGAGAATGGCTTTTTCAGAGGTAGTGTAAGTATGTTAAATCCAAGTAAGTTCATAATACATTGGACAGTTGGAAGCTGCTAATTCTTGTTTTGCCCATCAGAAGCCCAGTCTCTCTCTCTGCAGCTGTGATTTAGTAACAGGGTACTGTTTTGCAGTCTCATATTACTCTGTCTTTGAGTACAAAATTAATTCCTTACATAACTCAGTTGAAATTAATGGATTGATTGATACTGATGATTTGATGTTATTCTGTTAAACTGTTGCTGCCAAGACAGAATGATGTGTCATGGTATGTTTATTTGTATGCTGCTGAGCATAAGTACAAGAGTTGATTGAACTGTTTTTTATGGGAAGAAAAAAAAAAAGGATAATAATATCTTGACTGCCAGTACTCTTTTGTATCTTTATTGTCTTTGATTCTTTACAGCCTTGACTGGATTCAGTGGACTTTGGATCAGATAGTTACTAAATCATCTTCAAATCTTTACACAAATGACAATGGCAAGCTCGCTATGTGCAAATTCCTTAATCTTCTGGGAAAATTTTAGGTTTGCATTGTAAACCAGAGACCTAACTATCTCTGAGGCTGTTTCTGTCACCCCTATAAAATGATTATTTGTAACCCATCTGATGCATTTCCTTGTCAAACTGCTAATATGAGGAAAAGTAGATTTGTGTGTGATGCTCTGTGTAATGTTGGCAGCCATTGGCAAAGAGCGACTTTTAACAGATACTTTTCTAAGAAAAAAACAACATCTAAGATGTTCTCTAGCAGAAGATGATGGTGAAACACAAAAGAAAAGGATACTCAGAGATGGAAAAAGTGTTACTTCATTGTCTAGTGGTAACATACCACATGTTTAGGACATGTAGTGATGCCATGGGAGAGCAGAGGAGGAGATATAAATCTCTCTGCATGCCTCTAATTCCTGAAGAGAGCTCTGGAAGAAGCTCCTTGCCAAAAAGGTTTTAAGAAAAAAGGTGGAGAAGTAACTGCTCTAGTCTGGATTCAGATCCAGACAAGTTTAAGGTCCATGGTGAATAAAGACAACTCTTCTGGCAGGTGACATGGAATGGTGTCACTGTGCTGTCACCACGCTGAGCTGAAATCTCACATGCTCTGGCTGATGTGATCAAATGAGTGTTTCTCCCAATTGACTGCAGCTTCTCTGAAAGTATCAAGCCACAGTCTCTGGGGTGAAGGTAGAATCTTGCTCATTATTATAAGAGATTATTATATTTCCTGTGCCAGTCACTGGAAACCTGCCTGAAAAGACATTGAACCCTGTGGAACAACAGCCAGAACCTGGATCCCAAAATCTCTCTCGAAAGGCTGCACGATGGTAAGTGCTGGGTCATTCTGAAGCACTTCCAAGCCATGACTGTTACTTTTCACAGCTAAAAACCATTAAAAAATTCTGAGAGGAACAGAAATAACAGGGATGAAAGCCTAATCTTTGTCAGAGATCCAGACACTGACTGTATTGTAGTTCCAGCAATGGGCATGTGTCTGATTTAAAATCAAGGAGGCAAATAAAATAGGAGCACTCAATGTGGTCGTGAAAAACTGGGATTTAACCCTTTTTCAGCCTAAGCAGTTGCAGTTTGGAGTGAATAGTGACTGTGTATTTCGTGAAGGAGGAGCTGTTTTTGTTTTTGTTTTAAAAAGAGCATTCGGATCAATGGAATTTGAGCCAATGCTGGAAACAGAGCTGACAAATTTATCATTAACCAGAAGATTTGTATGGGGCCAAAGGAGGTTGGTACAGAGAGATTAGAAGCAGATTATCATCATGCTTTTAGTTTTATCTGTTTCTAGAAGCAAATAATTAGCCTCAGACACAACCAACTTCATCCTCAAATAAGTTTTAAAATATAAATTTTTGGTGTGAAAAGATTGATGAAAGTTATAGAAACTGTTATTTCTGCCTGGGAATTCAATTGATGTGGTTTCCATAGCACTGCTACATTTTTGCCAGGAAAAGCCAGTTTCAAGAAACCCATTTAGTTCCTTACTTCAAATCCTTCCTGTGACCTGCCTGAAGAAAAAAGGGGGGAAAAAAAAAAAGAGAGAGCTCTGACGTCAGAACCTGGCTCATTTACCTTCTGGAGCCTTGTTACGAAACTGAGAAAATTGCTGGTAATGGCTTTTTTTTTTTTGAGATAAAGTGGATCGATTCACCCTGTTTTCTGAGCTGTGATGGGAGCACAGCATAGCAGGAGCACTGGGAAGTGTGTGCTGGGTAGCCAGGGCTTATCTCACCCATGGAGAGATTGTCATGCAGGGAAATAAGCGTTGTGTAATTGAGAAATGGCATTCATTTGTGCTTGTGTCATGTGTGGTCCTCAATGTGGGTCTCTGATAACTTGGCAAATGAAGGAAATGCCCATGGTTTCTTGGCAATATCCAGGTTTCCTTATGATCTCCATAACAGCCTGAATATCTGATGTCACCTCTTTCAGCTTAAACAGCCATGTATGGGAAGCTTTATAGGATTTTTGGCAAAAATGGGGAAAAAGTGGTTGATTTTACACTGGTATGTTTACATGTATTTTCAAGGCAAGGAAGATTCAAGTATTTTCCTCATGCCCCGTTTCCCTTATCTTGCTTTGAAAGCCTCCACTAGAGAAATTAAGGACCTTTCTGGAGAGTAGGAATAATTTTTCTTTCATATTTGACAACTTATAAGCATTTATTGGGGAAAAAAAAGTTTAAAATGAAATACTGTCCCATATCTCAACATAGGCAAAGTGATAAAGGCAAATGAGAAATGAAAACTCTTTATACACTGGACTAGACACCACAGAGGATTTTTATAAGACAAAACTTTGTGCTGCTGGTATGTGCTACATGATGGGCTTTTTTGCCAAAGTTGAAAACTGCTGACTGTGTCTGGCCTCCCTCTTTCCTGGGAAAACATTTGTCCATACTGCACCTCTAGTACTGTTAAGTTCTATTCTGCTTCCCTATTGAGAGGGTCCCCACCTGGAAATTTACCTGTCCAGCTGAACACAAATCCTCAGGAGGCTGAGGTCTCCAATATGTTTGTGCCAAGAGATCATCTCTCATCTCCCCTTTAGTAAGGAAGAGGTGACAAAATGACAGACCTTGTTGCAGAGCTAGGACTGGAAGATGTGGATGGAAACACCTTTTCTGCAGGAGTGTCACCACCAGGGCTTTTAATTTTGCATATGACAGTGTATCTCCCTGGCCCCCTCTGGCAGCTGGATTACTCTTGATGACTTAGGACTTATCTAGTTCTTTCCTAGGCAGTTTTAAACCCAGAAAATACAGTTTCAATTGTTACCGAGAAATCCAGGGCAATGCTATACAGAAGAAGGACATTCTTCTCAATAAAACACAAGTTAAACCCCAGCTTCTTCTAAGACACTGGATGAAAAAGAAGCAGCATTTTTTCACAAGGATGGCTTGATTTCTCTACTCAGTGCCATCGTGACTCTTCCTCAGGGAAGATGACAGTTACATGTATGGTGTGAGATGAGGTAGGAGCAAATGGATCAACCCCTCTGGCAGCTCCCAATGGAGGGCAACCGCTGGCTTGTCCAGGCGGTGACTTTGGCAGGAGCATGATGCCTCCTTGGATGGCAAGTAGTATCCTAAAAAGAGAGGGCCACTGCTTCAAAGCTGTGTGGGTGCTTGGTGTGAAAATAAAACTGCATTTCTTCCTGGTGGCAAAAGTGTTTACAAACCCGTGCCCAAGTGGGGCAAAAAACCCCCCCAAAAATTGACACAAATGGGGCTGGGCATACGCCAGATATATGAGCTATTCTAAAAGTACGATGTGTCATGGGCTCATTATTCATCAATGCTTCATCACACTGAGTTTATGGTGGCATTAAAAGTGGAGAAAAAAAAGACGTCATTTACATGAAATGCTGGAGACACTCCCTCCACCCTTTGATTCCTTCAGTAAGCTGGAAGGAGTTTGTGTGCACATGAGAAAGTGTGCTATACAATGCCGGCCTTTATTCTCTTCTTGAATTACTCATACTGTGCAGTATGTAGCAAAAAAAAAAAAAAAAAGAAAAAGAAAAAGAAAAAGAAAAAGAAAAAGAAAAAGAAAAAGAAAAAGAAAAAGAAAAAGAAAAAGAAAAAGAAAAAGAAAAAGAAAAAGAAAAAAAGAAGTAAAAAGAAAAAATGTTTGGGGCTTATTTTGCTGTTAAGAAATAACAGTGAAACACTGAAGACAAGCTAGAGTGTGAGCGAATGCACCGATTGCTTCTGAAGTTTATTTTTCTAGTTTTTTTTTTTTTTTTGAATGTTGGTATCTCTTTCTGTGCTTCATGCTGAGTTGCTACTTTCCAATGTACACAGGACAACCCAAATTCCTTCCACCACCCCCTAGGTCCTAACCTCAACAAAGGAATGACTTGTCCCTCTGCACAGGGTTCTGCAGGCTGTTAAACAAGTGAGGTGGAAAGCATCAGCCAGAAGAAAGAAGCTGGCTCTGAGGAAGAAGTTGCAAATTTGGGCCAGCATCAGTATAAGGGATTTGGGCAAGGTGGAGAGCTTTGCACAAAACCCCAAATCCCATTGTAATGCAGCTGTCTAACAGAAGACTTGAGAGTTCAATAGCTGACCTCCTTCCTCAGTTTTTTTTTTTAAAGAAAACCTTCTATGTTTTCTCTCCTGACAAAAATGGGCGTATTTTAAAAACCAAGCCATGGCACAGAGCAAGAAGGAACATGGGAGGCTGAGTTCAGTGACCTTCAAATGGGACATTGCTACCTCACAGCCAGGGGACCACAGTCAAAGAGGGGCACAAGACCAGCTGGAAGGACAGGGAAGACAAAACAGGGGGTGCACGCCTGCACATTTGCGTCTTCTGCTGACGTCCACCCTAAAGAATTCGGATGGGTGTGTTTTGACTGAGTAGTCTGGCCATCAGCTAAGGTTTTAAGATCATTCGATTGCTCGTTTTGGAGGCTGTTTAGTTTTTCAAAGTTAATTTCCTAATATAGGCAAAACATCAAATTTTTTTTCTATTTTTTTTTTCCACATTTGTTGCGAAGACCAGAGCTTCAGCTTTTACTACCTATGGCACTATCCACCTAAGGTTTCTTCAAGCCCAACATAACACAATAGACTGGACTGGCTCCAGAGGAGTTTGTTTAGTCCCATATATAATTATTACCTTGTAAACAGGATGCACCTTTAAGTTATAATTTAAATATGATAAATGGGCCAAACCCAAGAGTTTTATTATCCCAGGACACAGTTATTACCAACTTAACAGGAAACACCTGCAAGTTATTGTTAAAATTAGAGGTGGCTGAAAAATGGGGAAATCATTTTGTGGAACAAAAAAATAGAATTACTGAAGTTATTGCATTCTAAAAGGTTCAAATATATCCATTTAGGCAAAATTTTGTGCATCATCTTTACTAAAATCTTGTCTTAATGTTCTCATTTGCAGAGAACCATTACATTTTTCCACTGAGAGTGTTCAGATAAGGGAAGAGTACTAAAAGGAAATTGAAAGCTACACGTCATTGAAACAGTAATCAGAGGTTTTGTTTAATGAAAAATGTAGAAATTTGGGCAGTTTGTGTGTCAACAATTTTTGTTCCCTAAAAGAAGACTATTTTCAACTGAAATAAGAAAATGTCAAACTTTTCTGATTATTATTTTACTGAGGAGTGCTTTAAGCACTTCTTTCTGCCCAAAGCTATTCAGGCCATGTGCTCTGGTGGAGGCTAAGCTGCCTCCTGGCCCTTGGCATTGACTCACCAGCTGGGAGTATTTGTCCCCTACACTTCAAAGCACTGTGGCTAAAATGTGTTAGGAAAGATCTACTGCTTAAATGCTACAGAACAGGTTCTCAGCCTTCATCACCACAGCCTGACTGTCACCCTAGCACTGGAGGAGGAAGTGGCTTCAAACCTGAGTCCTTGCTCCAAGCCTCATTCACACTCCCAGTTTGGAAGCTGCTCCATTTTCTGTCTCATCCTTCATCCCAAACATCATTCAGAGCAGAAAGTCATATGGGGGGCAGGGTTGAAGAGGCAGATCATAAGTTTTTTTGCACAAGGCAGGGACAAAAAACCCCATAAAATGATGTGGGAATTGGGCCTCAGACAGTGAGGAAAGTGGTCTCAGCAGTGGGAGGTGGGAAGGTCACTGTAGAAAGTTTTAGGAAAGTCACAACACATTGGTGAGAGGTCAAGAAGTGTGTATCAGCAGTACAGCTGCTGTATCAGCAGTGTACTCACTGTCTGAGGGGGCTTTCCCAGTAACTCAGGGTTGACGTGTTCTTTTTCAGAAAGTGTTTAATTTCTAGAAAATCATTTGAAGATTTTTATTTTACAGTTTTGAATCTTACTGTTTTACTGGATGTAGTACTATCGATGTCACAAGAGCTGCTGTAGGCCATTTTATATTAAAATCAGGAAGGGCAGAAAGATTTACTTTTCTCTTTTCCAGATTAAAATATCTACTGTGCACACTGCATGATAGGAGGGCACGATATACCTGGTCTCAACTGTCTCAACATCTGTTTTAAATGTTGCTGCTACGTTAATGTGCCATTGTCAGAAGTTTGTCAGATGCACAACCACAAATATGCATGTGTTTCAAATGACACCAATCAAAAAACCTTACAGGGATGACATGAAACACTTAATGAAAATAGTTTCCCAATTTCTGAAACAAGGTTGCATTAGAATAAGAGACCATTACTAAATTAATTAGCATGGAAAATGCATAATGAAGTTTTTTGAACAGATCCTCAGCCTGAATAGATTATTGTAGAGGCAAACAGTTTAATTCTGGCTTTTTAGTGATACAGTTTTTAGTGCTGCAAGTTTTTGAATTTAATAATACTTTTTTCAGTTTCAGTAGGAAAATGAGACATAGTTGGAAAGCTGTTTCATGAAAAAACTTTTAAAATAATGGGATATGTCTGTAAGAGATAGTTTTGAAAGTCTGTGAGTCTCTGTAAACTTCCATAGACCTGGATCACTTAAATATGGGACTGGGGTCACCAAGTCAGTAGGAGGCATTACAAATGTTAACTGACCTACACTGTCTACTCAGTCTTCCTAGACTGGATTAGGAATAGTGTATTTTGTAAAGAAACTTTTCATGTAAAATGTATTACACTAATTTAAAGCAACCTGCTGTTTGGAGAAAAACTTCTCCTTTTTGCAACACTAACAGAAAGGCAGAAACCAGAAAGCCAAGCTGACTGGAAACTGGTAAACAAAAATTGAAATTGAGTTATCACCATCCTTTACTTCTTGACTTATTTAGATTGTCATTTCCTTTTAAATTCAGATTCGCCTTCTAAATGCACAAAGGTGAAATGTCTTATTACTCGCTCTTGTTATATTATAATTATTGGCTTTTTAGTTTTCCTACAACTAAATGGTGAATAAGAGAAGTGACTCCAACACATGCTGCTTCTCTTTTCTCTGGTACCATCAGACTTTCCCATTGTGCATGCATAAGTAGGAGAGGACATGACTGAGTAATCAAAATGAGTCACTTTCTATCTTTAGTGAAATAACTCTCTGTTCAGCACTCCCCTTTGCCAAGTAGCAGGCAGCAATTGCAAGTAGGTAATTGCACTGCTAACACATGCCAAGTCTCAGATAAGAACCAATCTGGGTACACACAGAGTATTAACAAATTCTTCAAGCACTGACTCTGCAGAATAAGATTCAGCATTTTCATCCAAGATAATATGCTCTAATTAACCAGTGCACGGTACTTTACACTAAATACAGGGCTTGAATAGAACTTTGGGAATGGGATAATGGAGGCTTATTAGGTTAATAAAGAATCATGTGTTCCAAGGCTGACTTAAAAACACAATTAGGCATCCTTTAAAATAGGCCAAAGTATTTCAGATTTAATCAGTCCCCTGGAGGTTATTGAAATTATGAAATAGGTTTGGCAATTGATAAGTGACATCATTTATGCTGTTCAGAAAATGAAAATGCTCTAAAGAAACACCAGGAGTTTTGGTGTCTAAAAGCCACCTTAAAACAGCCTCAGAGACTGGATGCCTTCTGTCCAGCATTTACGCAGAAAACATTTTATTACAAAAGTGGGAACCAATCTCCAGTACTGTGTGAGATTTCTACAACAAGAGGGAAGATATATGTTATGCCATCTGGCTTCATCACGATCACATTATTTCCTGGGCAGATTTCTCCATCAGGTCTTTGACTTGAATTTAGGAACCATCCAAAATGACTTTGCTCAGAAACCTTGTGCAAACTGAAGAGATGCAGTGCATGTAATGGGATGAGGTTCACAGATTCACAGAATCACAGAATATCCTGAGTTCGAAGGGACCCATCAGGATCATCGAGTCCAACTCCCAGTCCTATGCAGGACATCCCAAGAGTCACACCATGTGCCTGAGAGCATTGTCCAAATTCTTCTTGAACTATGTCACCTTTGGTGCTGTGACCACTGCCCTGGGGAGCCTGTTCAGTGCCCAACCACCCTCTGAGTTAAAAACCTTTTCTGGATTTCCAACCTAAACTTCCCCTGACAGAGCTATAGCCATTCCCTCAGGTCCTGTCACTGGTCACCAGAGACAAGAGATCAGTGCCTGCCCCTCCACTGCCTCTCATGAAGATGCTGAAGACCACAATGAGATCTTCCCTCAGTCTCCTCTTCTCCAGGCTGAACAGGCCAAGTGCCCTCAGATTCTCCTCATAACACTTCAACTCCAGACCTTTCACCATCCTCATGGCCCTCCTTTGGATGCTCTCTAACAGCTCAATGTCTTTTTTATATTGTGGTGCCCAAAACTGCCCTGGGAAATCAAGGTGAGGCTGCCCCAGTGCAGAGCAGAGCATGACATTCCTCTCCTCCGACTGTCCAGCAATGCTGTGCCTGATGAACCCCAGGAATTAAGTCTAGACATTCAGCCAGGGGATGGTTCCCCAAAACAGCGACTTCAGCTACTTTGATGAGTTAATGGGGTCTTATAAAATACTTTCACAGTGCTCCTTTCCCACCAAACCTTGGGAATATGACATAGTTTTTTTCATAGAGTTCTGTGGGCTAGTTTTGGATCCCATCTACAATTTGAGTATCTCAAGTGGTCCATTACCTGTGAACCACTGCTACACTGGTCTCCCTGCTGACCTATCCTTAAGTCCACATGGCATCTACTTGACATCAGTGGGGTGCCTTCAGGTGGCTGTAGGTGTTGGGACACAGATATCCAGACACAGGGAACTGATTTCAAAGCTCTGTGCTAGATCTATATAAATTCTTGGGGTTGCTGGTGAGTGAGAGGCTGGACATGCCCCAGCTTTGTTCACTGGCACCCAGAACCCCCCGGTTCCCTGGGCTGCACCCCAAACAGGGTGGGCAGTAGGGGAGGGGGGATTCTGCCCCCTCAGGTGAGACCCCACCTACAGTGCATGGCTTCAAACTAATGGAGAGCAGGTTTAGATTGGATATTAGGAAGAAATTCTTCCCTATGAGGCCCTGGCACAGGTTGCCCAGTGAAGCTGTGGCTGCCCCATCCCTGGAAGTGTTCAGGGTTGGATGGGGCTCTGAGCAACCTGGTCTAGTGGAACATGTCCCTGCTCATGGCAGGGGTGTTGAAACTAGATGATCATTTAAGGTGCCTTCCAAATGAAATCATTCTATGATTCTTTGATAGCTGCACGTACAAAAACTCTTAGAGGACTTGATCCCATGGAATGGTGGGAGTTTACTCTCTCTTTCTTTCAGCAATTTACTCTCAGAAACTTGAAACTGTTGCTGGGTTGGTTTGACATTTGACTATGTTATCTGAATCCTGTGAATCTTCTATTGTGACTGTAGAACACAGTGGCATACACAACATTAATTGTGTTTTTTTTTTTAAGGAGTGATTTTTCTTACACACACACTCTGAAATATATTTGCTTTGCCAGCAGTCTATGTCATTATTTTTGCTTTTTTTATCATTTCAAATTTTTCTTAGCTGATTGCGTAGCAACTAATAAGCCAAAGCCCCAGGGCCTGATCATTAGGCAAAAATCTCACCTGAAATTGAAGGGAGTTTCAGCCTAAAGGGTAGGACTGTCTGTTGTGAATATTGAAAAAACATCATCAAAATGGATCACGCCATCATGTAGGCATAATCAGAAAAGCCAAATGTGTTTTAGGCTTTTTAGTGGAAATAATATTTAAAAAGAAATATACTGGAGGGGTGGGAACACATCTGAGAAAAGAGTCTGCAAGTAAAATTTAGCTTATGTGACTAGGTTGCTAGATTAACAGGCCATTATTTCTAGGGCTGGAGCTGGCAGAATTTAATTTTTGCTTTGCAAATCATCTCAGATTAATTTGCATTTTCTCACATTTTAAAAAATTACATATCATTCCAACTTTTTTCAGTTTTTCCTCCACTTATCACCCATCTTCCGCCATCTTAGCTGAAATTAAGCTCTAATTAACCAATAACTAATACATGAAAGACTGTAACTCTCAATAGCTGCAAAAAAAAAAAAAAAATCTTGGAACAGTCTAGAATGTCAAGGCACAAACTATTCTCCTCCAGTTATTCAGTGAGTATCACCATATTTCATTGCCAGCTTATCTAAAAAGTGTCGGAGACAGTAAGTACTTAGAACAAATCCAGGCTTGTAGGAAGATTCCCACACGCTTTGCACTGAACCCTAATTTCACTGCATATCATAAAATAAAACTATTTATATAGTCACTTCAGTTCCAACCCCCCCCCAGTCAAGAGATATGCAGAAAATATGTGCAGAACTAACAGGCAGCATCTGAATACCAGGTGAATATTATCTGTGGATCTCTTCTTATCCCATAATGTGACATAGGTCTGGACAAAGCTGTCCTGAATCAGGACAGACCATTAGGAAAAATATTTCCTCAATTATGAGCAGTTTCTGCAAACTGATGTAAATAATTTTCAAGACAATAAGAGTTATGTTTAATCATACAGTGCAATACTACTCTATATTGGCTGCACAGAATAATTAAAATAACAAAGCCTATAGCTGTCTTTTGTTTACCTCAAATCACATTAGAATACAATGAGATAAGCAAGCAAATCTTTCTTTCATGTTCTGGAAGTCTATTTCCTGCTTCTGTGTGTATGTGCACTAGGAAACAGTAAGTTAGGTATGTTTAGAAGTTCATCTGTCAGCCCTTTTATTTATGTAATAGTTGTATCACATTTGCCTGGAGCAGGGGTGACTCCACCTGGCTTTTACTGTTTTTCAGGGTACCAGTAGTTTTGATCTGCTGATACTCAGTTCCTATTTTAGTTATGTTCAAGACACTCAAAAGGCCCTGGAAGTCTGCTCTGTCTGCAAATGGTCAATGTGACACTAACTTGTCACAAAAAGGCAAAAGGAACAATTTGTCTTCTTCAGTGAGTTAAACACAATTTCAGCCACTGTCACAACTGGGAGGATGTAATTCTCCCGTGGGACACTGGTCCCTTTCCCTTTGATAAGACCAGGCATGTCATCTAGATAGGAGAAGCCAGGTGAGCTGATGAAAATGAAGTTTTGGGTATCCCAGTGCATGCACCCAGAAAGGAATAGCCCTGTAATAAGCCAGGAAAGAAGGCAGGCCCTCGGCTCAACAGCAGTATATAGGGAGAGGAGGGTGGGTGAAGCAGTTTGGGCATCAGATCTGTTGGCAAGGCAATTACACAAGTTGCTTCATGCAGGGACTCGGTGTGTGCACACCAGCTGCACCTGCCCAGGGCTGCTCCAGGAAAGGCTGGCATCAGCACTCCAGGGTGATGCCAGTTACCTGCCCTGTGTGCCCCAGGATGCTCACAGCACCTTCCCTCTGTGCCTCAGGACACTCACAGCTCCTGCCCTGCACCTCTCCTGCTCAACTCAGTGGGTTGTAGTGATGCCAGAGACCAGGGACTGGAGAGCTCCCTGAACAGACAACACTCATGGCACAGTCCCACCACCCCTCCAAAGGATGGGAACGGATCTGAGTATGAGGTGTGGCAGTTACAGCTCAGAGAGCCTGATCTCAGTGGGTGTAAGAACAAACACTCTCAATCAAGACATTTTGAGAGGCAAGATTTTACCCTTTTCCTGTCTGTGATTCTTCATCCTGACTTTTTTCAGCTGCAGCGAAGTCAAACACCCCTAAGATCGGAGATGGCCACACTGAGCAAAGCCACGTGCAGCAACTTCTTAAAGATGCAACAAGTCTTTTGCCCCCTCTCTATTGTATGGCTACACTGAGGGCCCTCTTTGTTTTTGAAAAGGTTCAGTTCTGCACATCTGGAGCTGTGCAGTGCCCCACCAGGAAAGGAATACGTTTACAGCAAGTGTAAGGATAAATATTTACTAGAATTCATCTGTAACAACAGAACAGGAAAACTATTTAAAAATTACAACAACAACAATAAAAAAAACAGCCAAGAAATAATGGAGGGGTTAATCCCATTGGTTGGACTGATCTATTTTTACACTAATAATAACAAACAGATTTGCAATGAATTGTACTTATTATCTTCAATACAGTAGCACTGACCCATGTTCAAGAATCAATCTGTCACTGATATTGCTTGGTTTTAAAACAAAAACTGTTTCTATGGAATATAATGTCAATGTTCACAAAATAACAAGATATTCAGGCTCCACTCCCACTGAAGTGAGTTTGAAGGCTCCCACTTATGTGGGAGTTGGATCAGGCCCCATAGCAACTCCTTATGCCCAAATACAACGTATTGCTTCTGCAAGTAGGGGCAAGTCTTATATTTGTATGACGATGATTATATTTTAAATTTTGCATGGGGAACATATATATTCCTGTTTGCTTTTCAGAATTGCTTTTATTTTTAAGTGTTATGATAACCTTTTATGAAGCTCTAAGCTTGGCAATCTGTAGGTTCAGGGAGAAGTGAACACCACCAGTACCTCTGTCTAGGAATAGACCCAGCATTTATGGATGTCTGGGTTTGGGTTGTACCAGGCTCAGGAAGAACAAAGGCTCCCTGGTTAAAGCCATTTTTCTGAAATGTCTCTGTGGAGAACAAGGTCTCCAGGTGTTCAAGGCAGCATGCAGACCTCAAGAGGACCTGCAGACAGAAGCCTTCAGAAGGGTGGAAGGGGAAACAGACATATGACTTTAGAGAAGCATAATGCTGAAGCTGCAAGAATCCCTTTGCAAGACTCAAAGGTAGACAATGTAAGCCAGGTAAATCTGAGGTTACCTGAAATCTTGAGAGCTGTAATACACAAGGAACATTAGCCAACAATGAGGAAAGAGCAGTAGAGTGTGATTAAGAAGGGTGTCTAAATTTACCCAGATCTATACAGCCTTTATGTTTAAGAACAGAATAGTGCCTCACAGGCCTTTCACAAGTTTTAAAGATGATCCTTTCAAAGATGGAGAATATACTGCAATAAATAAAGGAAGAGGTGTAATGCAGTACAGAAGATCAAATGGCCACCAAGCACGTCTTCTGTTTCCAGCAGTGACCAGCAGCAGATGTTTAATGGTAGAGTATAAAACTGAGGATGTGCAACATTATTCATTTCCTTTTTTTGGCCTCCCATTTTGAGTAATCATCTCTTCAGGGACTTCCTGAGGCGGCTGTTCAGTATGGTCATGCCCTACTGATCTAGCCTTCTAGTGTGAATTTGTCCAGTGTCTCTTGGAACTTGTTTCAATATCCTTCTCACTGTCCCATGGGAATAAGCTTTGCAAAGTTACTCTATGTTGCCCAGTAAAACAGGGAACTTTTTTCCACCCAACCTGCTAGTGTCATTTTTTGTGCCCTGTCACTTGTGTTGTAAAACTTGGTGACCAATGGTTAACTGCTGTCGGTTTCTCCTGATTTATGAATTTAGAGACATCTTCTATATCTCCCCTCAATCATGTCTTTTCCAGATGGAGATCTTCCAGTCTATGCTGCACACACCCTCCTTTACTCATCCCCTTTGCTGGGGCTCCTGTAGTTCTCCAGTCTCCTGAAATGGGTGAGGATCAGACCTGCATATTGTAGTCATGCCTTTCCAAAGAAAGAACTTTTTAGCTATTGATGAGTCTGGGGATGCTGGTAGCAACGTGATGTCTAGAGGTGGCAGATCCTGGAGGCTTAGTTTACAGTTGCCTGGCTAGTACATGTAGAAATTAGAAGGAAACACTTCTCAGTTTCTCAGGTTAGAAATGGTTTTCTTTGGGAAAAAAATTTTCTTGGAGACCCTAGAAATCCTTGATCAAAGTTCAGGCTTGGATTTATTTCCAAGGAGGTCTCATGTAGAGCAGAATGAGGATGAAAGCTATGCCATTCTCAAATTCATACATGTGATCCTGGAATACAGGTGGCATTAAAGGCCTCAGCTCCCGTTCTTCATATCCCTGCCTCTGTCTCTAAGGGCAACCGCTAAAGAAAGAGTTAAGACATATTCTAAATATCTTAGGACTTTTCCTTTGTTTTTACTGACTTGTTGTTGTTTCATTTGCAGATGTGAGGTCTATGTAATTTTTCTAAAAACACTAGTAAGATAAGAAACAGACCATCTTGATACACGTTATTTAGGGTAAATTCTCTCCTCTCTCTGCAAACTCAGATAATGTTCCCTTAAAATTAAGGCTCTTTGAGCACAAGGGTTTCAAGAAAGTGTCCATATGAGCTGGAGATAGGAATCACCTAAGGGAAATCATAGCACATTTATTTGAAACTCCCAGATTCAAACTTTGAGTGATTTTGGAGAGACCTATAAGACAAACATTCTTAAAAAACTAAGGAGATATTAATTTTAAAATAAGGTATTAAAAAATAATCCACTGGCTGCTGAACACTCATGACTTTTTCACTGTTTGGAGCATAGCTATTAATTTATGCAAAGAAGGCAGATAATTCAAATAATAAGACCACTGTTTCCCTGACCTTTACAGCTGATCCAGTGCCCCAGCCCTGTTTTCATTCAACTCTCTAAATTTTAATCTAAACTGTTGACCGGATGCAGTGTGGAAAAAATATCTTGAAATAAACAGGCTTCTATATTTATACACGTTTTGATGTGCTTATCCTAAAGCTGATCAAGAAGGTGTGTGTTTCTGGAAATCAAATCATACTTCACAGAAATGAAGATTAAAATAAAAGAAAAAGACAATCCAGTGTTATATCAGTGGACAAAGGACAGAGGAGGGATGTAATCTGAATTTTGCTGAAAGGTTTGGTAAGATGTGGAAAAGGTCTGGAGGAGTATAGGACAGAAACCTGGAACTATTCATCCAATAGTGGCAGAAGAACACAGGATACACAGTGAATAAGCAAAAGTTCATGTAGTTTACTGAGCCTGGTATCATTTTCTTGCCACACTGACGTATTAATCTGTCCCACCGTCCTTTCCCTCCTACCTCTTAATGGTAGCCACATCTCAATGAGTTTGCCTGTTCTCAGGGGCTATGATGGCATATAATGCTTTCTCTGTTATGTCTAGTTTTAATTATGTGTTTTAATTGAGCACACAGCCACTCTGATGAAGGACACAGCCATATTGCAAGTTGGTGAGCAGCAGACCTGGTATTTGTGGCATTTAATTCAATGTAAGTCAGCTACCTGAGTTCAGAGCCATGTGGGGGGGACTGTATCTCAGGTGTTTTTTTACAACTGTTTGTTTTAGTTTTCCATAAAAACACAGAGAAGAGCAATGGAAACAAAGTTGTATTCATCGTTATCAGCATTGTACAATTTTTTAATCACAGGTTATCATTTCAGAGCAATAAGAGCAGAAGGCTTATTACCTACTAAACCTTATCTCAAACAGAAAGTGCTGGCAATTCGCAAATAATCCAAGGTAAATTCTATTGGCATGACAGTTACAATATCCAGATTAAGTCAATAGACATACTGATGAGGTATAATAAAAGTATTATAATTTTAAGACTATTGCTGGTACCTTGACAATGTTATAAATGAGATCCCATCTCATTTTGTGCAGCAGTGTGACCTTATTGACTCCATCAACAGTTGCATGAAAATTATTTCAGGGTAGAAACTGAGTAGTGTTAATGGAAAAGAGTAATATCCCCGAAATTTAAGGTTAAGCAATTGTGTGGCAATGCAGACCACTCAGAAAAGGAGAGGGCTAAAGAAACATGCAACAGTAGGACACTAAGTTCATGTAAATTATTTATAAAGGGATTTTTTTTTCCTTCATGAAATGATGTACCATTAAGTGAATGGCTTCTGGCCGATCCATTAAGTCCTAACTGTGACCTGTTGTGTCTTGATGACAGCCAGAAATGCCTCTGCTGAAGTCAACAGAGCAACCTCTGTATATAAGTGCTCTCTTAGACTGAAGCAAAGACAGTGTATTTACTTCTAACAGGAGCAATGATACTATCACATGGTACTTTTTACATATTGCTATAACAGTTCTTTTACATTTGCTATAATTTTTTTGGCATGCCAAATGGGGATATAAGTTTTGTGATGTAATTTTTCAGATTCTGATGTACTCCTTCTTACCTAGAAAGTGCATTAGCAAGTTTTCAGTGTTTAGAAAAGAAACTACTTTTGCCATCTGGGATTACAGACAGCAAAACAGAGGAGAAAAGATACTGTGTGTCTGAACACGGGAAATATAAGAGGTAATACACATACAGAAGTAAAGGGATATTCTATATATAGGCATATTTAGCACTGAGGACTTGACAAAGATGCCAGCTTAAACCCAAATTCCTTTAGATATCAGCTGTTTCAGGACCAAGCTCTAGAGACCTCTCAAGAAAAGAAAGGAACACATCCCCAAACTAAGAAAATGCAGCAAAACCCAGTCTTGGACATATGTTAAATAACAGCACTGCCTTGAGATAAGAAGGTACTGCAGAGAAATGAGAAAGGTCATAATTTATTTAAGTATTTCCATAGGGCCCCAAACTTTGAAGTTTACTTTAACTAAACCTTAAATCAATCTCAGATAATTTCTGTGAAGGAAAAACATGAGTTAAAAGAGACCAGGAGAACATAAACAAGTTACATGTCACAGCCTGGTAAACAACAACAAGCAGCAGTCCTAAAGGATTAGCTGCGGATCTCAAGGAGACATGGACTCATGCAGGATGTGAGTAACTCCTGTAGACTTCCCACTATCTTTCAGTGGGCTCCCACTGACGTTATTGGTATCCTGTGGTGAGAGAATAGGACCAATATTTTTAGATGTGTGTACGATAGCTATTTTCTGGAGTTGTTACAGCGCTGGTGTATTTTTAGGGGTTCATTATATTAAGTTGAAGCCTCTTTGCGTTGTGTTGTGTCATACGCAGTGTGTGAACTTCCTGGAGCTCATCTGTTCCTTTGATCCCACCAGCCACAATAGCAGCAGAGCTGACACATCAGTCAGGATGATTTCTTCCTTAATAGGAGCTTCCCAGGCAGGTGGAATTGTGACAAACAGGGCACGGTAATGGCCACATCGACTCCGAGTCCAGCACTGATGTGACATCCCCTGCAGGACAGATGAATCTCAGCAATGCCAGAGATATTGCAGATAATTCATCTGGTTGCCTTTCAAAATTCTGTGATAATACTATGTCAAGCATCCCAAGCATATTTTGCAACTATAGAAATGTCATCTTCTCCAGGTACAGCCATGTGTGCCATTGTGTAGATGACACGGCTTGTCAGATAGATGACAAGGCCTAAGGCACATTGAGAACTAATAATTTAATGACTAATAAGTTGACATAGGGAGGTCATTTCTAGTGTTTTTTTTTTTCTGTTGTATATTTTTAGGATAGTCCGAAGGTCAGTTTTCCTTTGTAAAGTTTCTTTGACTTTCCTGTTATGATTGTTATTCAAAATAATCAAAAAGTGATGTTCTACCAAATCTGTATTTTTCTTACTGCCTTCCTTTTCATCAGTGAATACTTAATATGTGTTGTCAGTAACACATGCTAGCTGTTAGAAAATCCAAATAAAATTATTCAATGCCTCATGACAGACATAGTGTTTCCCCACTTCTCACTGCTATACACCCAATCCATCATGACAGCTGTTTAAGATACATAATGCCAGGATCATATGTGAATTTGCTTGAAAAAATAACACAGTATTACTTTTAACTTGGAAAATGTGAGAGTAGCTAAATTTTTATATACAGTGTTTGGAGAACAGTTGACTTCATGCATTTCAACAGAATTTGCAAAATACTTGCATTTGAGTTAGAGAATCACACAACGTATTTCAACATATTTTCCACACAATTTTCTCTACTGGCTCTTCAAACTTACCCCCGCAACATAGTGTACCTCAAAGACTCTCGATAGTTTAAGAAGCAACATGACCATTGCCTGAGAGGCATTTTCCTTTTTTTTCTTTGTCTCTCCATCTCTCACAGGTAGAAGCCTGTGCAGCTTGCTTACTTCCTTCCTTTCTTCCTTTATTTTTTTTTTAAATTTGATTCTCTGTGTGTGTGTACATTCATTGCACCTCAAATTTCTATGGGTGAGAGAAGAGCTGAAGAAGAGCACCTCTTTGTTCATAGAACAGCAACTGGTGACACCTGAATTAATGCAACACACTGAAGTACAGTGCACAGACAGGAGGGCAGTGTGTTACCCTGGTTCAAAGTATGTTTAAGATAACAGCTTGGTTGGCTTGCAACAGCTGTGCTGTGGAAGCTCAAAAGCTAAGAAAGTCTGGGCCTCATTAATGCTTGGATGGGAGATCTCCAGGCAGCAGTAAGATTTATTTCAGAAAGTGGCATCAGTGACTTCATAGCTGGCACTTCGAGGCAGTGCTGTCCCAGCATGTTCGTAAAGACAGAATATTGCAAGAGAGAAATGGCTGTTTTTTCAACTACTTTGCACAGTCTTTACTTCAGCATAAAAGAAAAATGTCAGAGCCAGGAGATAAGAACGAGTGTTTTAGCACTGAAAAGGCACTATTTGTAGTTGCAAGTCTAGAGGAGGTTTAACTGTAGTTTTCTTGGCCAAGCCTTTGTTTGGGTTCTTTCTGCATGTGAGTGAAGTTTCACACAGGGCTTGAATCAATCTAAAACCACATTGCTGCTGTGACAGGAGTGGACCTGCTCCTTTCCACCACTTCCAGGCACATACTCTGTACTCTGGCCCACCCTGGCTGCAAGGCAACTACGGAACACAGAAGTAATGCAGAAAGTACCAGATGGGTCAGTGAGGTGAAGCAGATCCATGATTCAATGATGCTGGCACAAGGGATGTGGTGAGAACCCAAGGCTGGAAGCAAAGCAGCACCATTCTGCTGGCCACTCTCAAACAGTCTTGGGCAACTGCTGAGATCCCTTAGTGGTTTATTTTTGAGAAGACATTCTGCTGGTCCTGTCCTACGCCTCTCTGGGCAGGGTTATTGCCATAAATGACATGTCAAAGGATGGCTCCTGAGAGAATGATAGACAGGACTTCGTTTATCTTTCATGCAAAGGGTGCTGGCCTTTCACAAAATAATTTTCAACTAAAATTTTCACTAAAATTTTCAACTGCCTTAATTTTCCACAGAATCCAAATCCACTGAGAGTGAAGAGCTCTCCTAAAATCTCCTGCAGCCTCTCAGGGCACTCAGAGTGTATTAAGGCCCTGGTTATGTTTGTGGGTTCATTTTTTAAAAAAATGTCAGAGTCCCCAAATGCTGTGTGGTGCAAAGGAACTGTTTCTTGTGAGGCTTTTTCCTCCTTTGGGCTGATTCCCAAAGAACAGGGGATCTGAAATGCCCTAACCTAATCCTTGTCATCACACTGTGTGTGTATCTGTGCATACAGGTACATTCATATATATGTATACATAAACATAAATGTGCACACACACGAACTCTTCAGGCAAAAAAGGAGGGACAAGCTGTTAATTACAGAAGCAATTCTATCAGTATATGAAATGTAAAACTTAGTGGCTTATTCAGAGTATTTTGTTTTTATTTTTGCTCTGCTTTGATAGATGGCAACTCCAATGAAAGGGAGGAAGAAAAACCAGAGCTGTGCACCAGCCAGTGATGGGAATGGAAACATCTCTCTGTTCCTTCCAAATGTAATCTCCAGATCAGCCTTCCTTCATGCTGCTCTTTTCAGGCAGCGATACATTGGAAAGCATTTCACAGCTTCAACTGTTTTTTCTATGCACAGGAGAGATTCCTGGTCTCAGCTGTGTAAATGTTTTAACTGAGATTCATGCTTGGCTATTCAGGTCATTGCTTTCTCTTCCGGCCCACACAGGCCAAAATGCATCTATATAAGCATAAAGTGTCCAAAATCAACACAATATTTTTCACTTGAACACACCCATGGCACGTGGCTCACTCAAAGTACAGGATACGATGCCAAGCAGTAGATTTGTACATTTGCCTGATATGAACTTAGCATGATTTATATAAAAAGAGGCAATAGCCATGTGGTGTGGCTGCGTAAATCTGGCTTGGCAGAAATTATCTTTCCAAAGAATGAACCCAAGGAAATCAAACTCTCCCTTTGGTCTTGAGAAAGGACCAATCTAATGTAGGTAGTGTTCTCAAAATATTTGATTTATATTAATAACTACAATTTATTTCTCTCTGAATTCAAGTAACTCTTTAGCTCCTTTACTGGATGAATAAAATAAATTTCCTTCTGCTGTTTTGACGTTATTGTTTAAGGGTCTTAGGGGCACCTTGAAACTTAACAGCAGTTAAATTATTAAAACACCTTTAGTTATAGAAAAAGGAAGCTCTAGAGAAAGGTTTAACCAACGCACAAATTTTCAGGGATTGTGTTCCCACCTACTCTCATCTTGACTGCAACTCTTTGCAATGCCAAATAAACGAGACCCAGGGCACACCCTCCTGTTATTGCAAGATTCTCCTTGTCTGTCACTTCCCCAGAGGTTTCTGTATGAAATTCAGTGGGATCATAAACCCAGAAACTTAAGCACTATTTTTACTAGCTTTTATGAGAAGCTCATGAGGTTTATGGTGATCCAAACTTGAGGCCCTTCTGAACTCAGCGTGTAGGTATTTTGCTGTTTGACGTGTCCCCTGTGGGGTGAAAGAGGCCTGTTCTCAGCACCCAGGAACTGGTTTTGCTATCTGAAGAGCTAATTCACTGTAACAAATACCTATCCTTTTAGCTGGAGGCTGCAAGGCACACTGATTGCTGTGCACCCTGACAAGGGCTCCCAAACACGGGGTTGCAGCTGTTTTGGCTCGTGGGCTGCCCACAGCACTTGGCTCACAGACACTTACCTGCTGGCATACCTAAGGAAGGCAGAAGGCTTTGCAACTGTCAGAGAATCCTTGAGAAGTAAAACTAGATAGCTCTGGCCCTGGTACAGAAGCTTTTACCACTTGAAGTCTGAAAGAGTATGTATGCAATAAAACCAGCGTAGTTATTCTGCAGTTGATCTCGGAAAACAGGAGGAGGAGGGCTTTCATCTTTCCCTAAACTTGGGAAAACACCAAAATATCAAGGGTCCAGAGCTGAGAAATTGATGCAGCTGTCTTAAATTTCCTCCATTGGTGCACCATTGTCATTGTCACCCTTGTCACAAACTCCCCCTTCTCTTTGCCAGCTGCAGTGTGTGTAGAGAAGCGCTACTTATGAACCTTCCCACACAAGGAACATCAATACGTCTTAACCACAGCAGAGGAATGATCTAACTGCTAAGCTTCACATTTTCCAGTTTTAAAATCTATAGCCATGTTCTATCCTTCTATTTCTTTATAGCAATATTTAGGTCCACAGATTTGTGTCAAAGCTAGCAATAGTTCTGAGACAAGAAGGCCACTACTTTTGGTAAATCATTTTTGGAAGAAAAAAAAAAAAGTTGAATATTTTTCTGCTTTTGTTCAGACCAAAGTTGTTCATGCCTCTGAGTAGCGCAAACTACAAAAGGATCTGTGTGCATCGTTGTAAGCAAACAAACTTCCCACAGGAAGGAATTTGTGCAGAAAAATGCTTAATCTCCTCCTGTAGGACATATTGCTTACTGTGCTCCTTACCAGCTGCATTAATCACAAGTAGCTGTGCCTGTTCAGGTGTCACTAAAGGCAGGTGGTTCACATGATGGGCTAACAGAAGACAACAATCAAGTCAAGACAAAAGTGGGAAATACTTTTTCCATAAGTTTCTTGTCTCCCTACAGAAGGATTGAAATTTTACACTGACTTTTTAGGGCAACTGTTATATTTCCTCAACCCTTTCAATTAAAAAATTGCTCGGTGTCTTCAATTCACTGTGTATTTGTAACAAGATATATTAACATGGCCTTAATGCTGCAAAGGTTTCAGAGTCATATACCAGTGCAGATTACCAGACTGAATGAAAAGTATATTAAGTTTCAACTCAAGGTTGTGATACAGAAGGGGAAGCATGCACTGGTGAAACAGTTTTTGGAGTAGAGTGTATTTTTTACCTAGTTTTCAGCCACATCCTATTATTTTCTAGTCAATCTGTGTAATTCTGTTTTATAACAAGTGGCCTAGCAAGTCATGGTATTAGTATTTTCCTTATGGTAGCAATCAGTGATCCATAAACATTATGCTGGCTGCTGCAGAAACACTCACTTGTCCTAAACATTTTACAGAGCCAAGATTAGTGAAGTGTAAAAGGAAATTCGAACACCCTTATTATCGATAGGAAATAAAAAACGAAGAGTTATTTAGAGCTTTTTCCAAGTTCAGACAGGAGGCCTCTATCACAGCTCCAGCCTCCTTAATGCCAGACCCAGACTCCAGTCACCAAAACTACACTTCTCTTTGCAAATCTTTAAATGTGATGATTTCTTCTCTGGCGCAGGCCACTACCAGATGCTTTCAGCCTGAATGATGAAACTAAGTCAATTTTCTTGCTAGATAAGCTAGAAAAGGATGCAGATTATGTTTGACCTTTTATAATTTCAGAAATCTATTTTGGTAACTTTGATTTAATGACCCTTTCAGAAGCATATAGCGAAGTGGTAATCTCAGGAGACATGATTTGGTGGCAGCAGTAATGCAAGATATTTTAAGCCTGCACCCTGGTTGTTCCTACTCCCTGCAGTGTGCCAGGAAAACTATTGCATGTGAAGAAGGCCAGGGAATTTGGTAGATCCTCCCAAACCCAAGTTATTTTGTTTTTTACAATTTGAAAATAAGGGAATTTATTCCCCTAGATGTAGGTATGAGAGGTGTTACACTGGAAAACCTGAAGCCATGTTGTTGCTGAGCAGTGTCTACTCTGAAATCTGTGATGCAGAAATTAAATTATAGGAAATTTCATTTAATACCTGTGTTATATGTCCTAATCAAGACTATACCCACAAAAGATAAAAGAATACGCTTCTGAAAATGAGCCATCTTTAATGAAATACACAGACTGAATTCCCCTCGTCCTCCCCATGTTTTGTTGGGCTCCATCTTAAATTGAGCTGTGAATATTTCCATGCAACAAAACATTTATGAGGGAACACGTTTTACTTTTGATCCCAGGGGAAAATGCACTATAACCATGCTAATTTGGAGAAGAGGATGCCAGATGGCTACAACAGACTGCAGAACATATTTGAAATTGGGAGGGCTATATATCCTGTGCAGTATATACAACATAAAAAATTTAAAACAAAAAGAAATAGAAGAAAATGCTAAGTCTATAGTAGCCTAGAGGTACTTTATCAACCATATAGTGCATGTGAATAAAATGTTGTTAATCAATAAGGGTGAAGATGTGCTTAAGGAGGAAGAAAGAAGACTACATCTGGTACAGAAGTTACCACAACCCACTCAACAAGTATTCACACTGCAAGCCTGAAGCAAGTCTTAGTACTGCTGATAAAAAAGCCCATGAGAGTTGCAAGAGGTCTTATTTCAGGAGATAAATCTAAGAAAGAAAATACAACAGCACATTTTCTATTACGTGTAAGAATATCACAGGTCTATCTATATATAACATCCTGTATCTGATAGCATCCAGGAAGGGACAGTGAAGAAGTTTGCTTTCCCTATTTTATTTTCCCAGTGAACTGTGGCCAGATATTGTAACCGTGTTGTCAGAGCACTTGAAGCACCTTGGTTTTGCTTGTCTGCTTTATCATTTTGGACCTGTTTATGCATATCTAAACTGTCTTGCAATGGTGCATTCAACGTTAGCCACAAACATGGTATTTCTTTTGATTAAGTTGGTAAGTGCTGCTTTAATTTACTGCTCTTTATTTCTTGTACAACTGGAAGGAGGGAATGGCCATTGCTCCTTCTTCTTCCATATGTTGTTTGATCTGATGGGCACTCTCCAATGACTCTTTTCTGGGTTGAATAGTCATAGTCTACTCAAGCTAAAGTCGTAGAGAAACCTCTTGTGCTTCCTGCTCCCCAAGTGTGCTTTCCTTCTAGTTCTATTGTAGTCTTTTTAAAGCTGCACACAAAGACCCATAGTGTGGGGTCACCAGGGATTTATACTGCAGTATAATGCAATGTATGTTCTCCTCACTTTTTATTTCTCTGAAAGTAATTCCCAAATGTCTTTTTCACTGGTGGCTTCAGAGAACTATAGCAGAGGACTCCAAGGTCTCTCCTTTGTGTTGGCTGCTCATTCAGGGCCATCCCAGTACAGAAGTTCTCAGGTTCCCTCTCCTCTTTTTAGGTGTTACTTTGCATTTACTGACTCTGACCTCCGTCTGTTTTATCACCCTGTCAGCTGAAGTTCTTCACAGTCATTAGAGTTGTGGTATCTTGAACAGTTTTGCGGCAACTGAAGACTGCCAACCATGAAATACTTCTAAATACTAAATACTTCTAAAGTACTGTCTTTTGTTGCCACTGGTCTAAAAGGAGAACAAGTCTCATTAACACTGTGTTCTTACAAGTCTATCATATTAAGGGTATATTCAGTCAACCTGTCCTTTACACAACGCAGAGAAGGAACAGATGAACAAAAAAGCAGACATACTGACAGAAGAACATCTCTGCACTATTGGAAGGGATTCTCTTATTGTAGCTCAAGTCTGTGTGAAATGAAATCAAAACTGTAAAAAAGCCAATGGTGCAAGTCAATTAAATCAGCAAGCATTAGTGAACTCCAGGGATCTCTTTCTCTGCCTGCCAGGAATGTTCAGAGGAACTTGAAGTCTCTACAGCCCTGAGGGCATTGCTTTGGTCCATGCATAGAGAACTGCTGTCCAAAACTGAAGTTAATGAGGATTTATCACCACCAATATAATAATCCTCCTTAATCTGTAAAACTAGTTGCTGGACTCTTCGTGTGTATTATCCATTGTGTCAGAAGATAAACCTTAACTACATAACTGGCAATCCTTCAGTGATTCCACTTACAAAACATGACAGAGAAGCTGTGTATGGTGTTTGCCTCTCATTCTTTTATGTAGTTGAAGTACATGAGAATTATTTTCAGTTGTTGAACCAGCCCCCCTTTCTTCCTGACCACTACTTGCAACATCTGTCAATGCTTATTTAGGAGAGCCCCAAGACACAAAGAGCACTAGGACAATTACTCTGAGCTATCCATTGTCAGGATGCTCTTGTCTTGGCTTTGAAAAAATATGTTCAATGGGAATAAGATAAAACCATGTGAATTTTTTATGGTTTAGAAAGTATATGTTGGCAAAGGCTTGTCTCTAACAAATGCTGTTTCTTTTTCAAATAACATCAAGGGAAAACACCATCATAACTCTTTTTAAGTATTGTAAAAAAATAAACTACTCTACCCAAATAACATATGGCATTTTTCTCAGTTCAACCTGCACTATGTCTTTTTGGCAGACTTCAAAATATCCTCATAGTCACAGGGGGACAGCACTGACAGATACAGAGCTCAGAAAAGTTAATGAAAATTTTCCAATTGTTTCAATGGGAATTTTGGCAAAAGAAGGGAAAGCATAAGACAATGGAATTTCATCTGATGGGGATAGATGATCCTTCTCTTGCCACATAAAGCCTAATGTATCTGCTGACAACTGTTGAAAGATGCATTTCCTTCATGATTTCTTTTTGTTTTTTTGAATACTTGTATGTTTAAGGACAGTTCTTTTAATGCCTACTTAGTGTTGAAAAAAAACAGAGGAAGGGCAACTTGTTTCCCTTCCAAACTAAAAGAAAATTCAATGCAGAGGTTTTTTTTCATTTTTGAAAACAGCTCATTAAATACTGTGCAAAATAGCAATTAAAAGCACAAATACAAGCAAGCAATTACTGTTGAGCATCCCAAGAGTCCCAGCCCTGCACACATTTATGTGGCAAGTTATGGGACTGCCTGCTGAAATAACCACAACAGATAGTGGTTACATGCCTGAAGAACATCTTTACATGAAAATATTTGCACGAACGGGGTGCTAACGCACATGTTTTCACAGGAGATTCTAAGGCTTGATTAAATCCCAATGAACTTGATGAAAAGGGTCCAAAAGCCTGTAGAAATCAAATCAAGTCCATGAGAAGAACTCACCACCAATTGAACTGGGGGTTCAGTGCAGCACCAAGTATTCATTCTTTGGACAAATGTGTGTCTGATGGTGCTTAGTGTAAATAATTCTACACTGGGTCTAAATAACTAATGCTGGATGCATGAAGTGATGCAGAGAGGTCATCTGCCTATGAATAGGCTGGTGGGGGGGGTTGTGGTGTGGGGAGAAAGGAGAGACAAAACCACTCATCACTACTGAGTCACTGCTGGGCTCTTACTTTGATGAGTGGCTTTGACCCAAGTCTGCATTTGCAAAGGTAACCTGGAAATCTCTCCCATTACAAAGCAGTGTACAATACACATTTGCCTTTAAACTGCCCTTTAAAGATTAGTATTTTTCCTTTATCAGACTGATCCATATGTACAACCCTTCCCTTCTTACAGACAAAAACCCCCATTAGGGAAAAATCACTGTAACTCACAACTTTATGCTGAAAACTTATGCAGAACAGAAGAAGAAAAACTGCTAATAATCATGGTTACAAGGTATAAAATAATTCCTCCTCCTCTCCTTCCCTCCAATACTCTGAAGAATTATAAGGAACTACAAACACCACAGTGTAGTTTAGAGGAAAATAATACTAATTGAGTTAAATATTTCAGATACTAAATTACTTCCCTTGCCCATTTTGTTAATTTACTGTAAGGGAGATTGGTTCAGTATGTGGCCAGGGCAGATTTCTGCTCAGACTTGTAATATGTGTGGCTGTAAAAACACTTATATGTACAGATGCACAAATGAATGTATAATCTCATTATGAAATCAGTGACTGAAAGTTTCAGGCCTTTGTGACTGAGTAGAGTCAGGGACCATCCATGAGACCATGTCAAGGAGGTCCTGAGTAGGATGACAGCCTTCTCTTCTCTGGAGAACATATTTGAGTCTCTGACAAGTAGGGAGTATGGAGGTCATTCCCTTCACAGTGTCCCCAGGGATCCCAGTGTTATGGCACTGCAAAGCTTTTTGATGGGGTGCAATACATGGCAGACCAGTTCAAGAAGCTACTGTGCACCTAAAACTAAAAATGAAAGCTTGTGCTTATGGATGAAAATTCAAAGAAAAGGTTTACCTTCCAGTAAATGGAATAATCTGAAAGATGATCTCAAAGGTCTTTTTCAACCTAGTTAATTCTGTGATTCTGTGTCCTCAATAACTAACTGCAATAATCTTCCCTAATAGCCTTAAAGGTCTCAAAACATATTTCAAAGTTATAACATGAGAGATGTAGCTATTTTGTAAAATGACCAACAATTTGAATAATTTTACAAATAGTCTCAAGTGTGAAAGTGATTGCATGATTCTGAAGAAATACATGTGTAGAAAAATAATGCCAAATTTTGAGAAATTAATTAAACAGTAATTTTACTAAATGACTGGATGAAATTATAATTTCATAAAATAACTGGAAATTCGAGTCATTTTGCAAATGACTCATTTTGCAATGTGAATAGAGCTTACTTACGTGTTTGGAAGTGAATGTAATGCCCAAGAAAATGAGGGACTAACAAGCAATCACACTCCTTGGATTCACTCCCTAGCTCTTTGAACTTCTCAGACCCAGCAGTGGTAATCCATCTGTCTCTTGTCCTGAGCTGTCCCTGCTAGGTTAACTGCGGGCTTTCCAGCAAGATTATTTTATGTTGGATGTTCACTGAACAGAGTTTGTAGCTCTGTTTCACTTCTATTCCAAGTAAACGTAAGAAGAGATGGCTCGGGGCTGAGAGAGTGATATGGCTCTTTGGCTGCTTCTGCTAATCTGACCCAAATGTAACTGCAGTTTGAAAAATTAGCACAGAGCCCAAGTGCCAAAAACTCTGCAACTAAACATGCAAACAAAGCAGGCTTGTGCAAATGTGTGTGGGGTGTGTGCATGCCCACAGCAAATCCACACCCACATGGGCTGCCATTAATCACTCTGGGATGTTTACTCCTGGCTCATCAGGATGCATTCAAAGAACAAATATTTGGTTTTGCAGTGCATTAAATGACATTTAAAAAAAAAATGATAATAGTGTTTTTGAGGGAGGAGACCCTTGACAACCACAAAATGGGTTTTCTCTTCTATGGTGTTAAATAGGCTGATTGGTAGAAACAACTGAAGATGACAGCCAGGCTGTAAACTGTTTGGGACAGGGATCATCTCTTCTTACACAACATGCAGACATGCACACAACATGCAGAAACCAGTTTATGACAAATGGCAGAGCCTTGGTTAATGCCTTTTGCAGGAGAAAAGGTCTTTACTCTCCAAGCCTTTCCACTTGCCCTGTCTTCAGCCATGACATTAGCTTAGATCTCTTATGCCTGCTTGCTTCCCTCAATTGATGACAGTATGAGAAAAACACATAACGTGGTGATCACTTGAAAGTGTTTTTATTAGAAGATTTGATTCTTGATAGCAGGTATTGAAAATGCAGATACACATCTGAAAATGAAAATACACACTGGCATCCACTGTGTAATTCTTCTGTAGCAGCCCAAGGACACCAGAAGCTACTCAGAGGAGGAAAACTGTAAAAGGCTCAGCTATGCTCAGAGATACCCTGCATCTTCCTTTAAATGCAGGGTATTAAAGTCTGCATTTCCCTAACTCCTCATCACTGCCCCACTGCAGCACACCCCTTTCTTAATCTTTAGCTATGTGGAAAGCACTCATCAGAGCAGCAGAGTTGCATATGGGAATGGGCCAAAATTTATGGCAATGGGAACAATGAAAAGTAGCCAGAAGCAGTAATCTCTTTGGCTTGGAACAGTTGTAGCTGGAAGGAGATGCTTGCTTGCCCTCTCTGTTGCTTTTTTGTTTTGTTATTACATAAGCCCAAACACCAGGAAAATTACTTATACATTATTATCTGTATAGGAAGGAAGAATAATTGAAAGGAGTGGTATAAGAAAGGCTGGAAGAGAAGATGCTTTCAGTTTTGTGAGCCTTGTGTAACTTGTGGTCCCTGATGCTATGACTACACTTCTCAAATGAAATGACTGGTGATGGTCTCTTTTGCCATAAAGTCTCACCTCCCAGTTTCATGTGAAAAACGCTCAAAGGACCAACTGAAAGAGTGACCTTGAATCTCCTCTGACTGAGAACATCTGCATATGTTGGAGTTCCTCATCTGACTCCATTACCAGAGAGAAAACAGTCAGGCTTCAGGTAGGAACTCAAAGTAGTTACCTTTCAACAGAAGACATCCTAGACTCCCAAAATATCCTCCTCCTCCTCTTGCTCAGTCCTGTGTTCCTTAGTCTGCACTAAGGTTGCACTGAAAATAAGTCTTTTTATGCAAGATCAAGCTAGCAGGTAGTCAGATCCTACCAGAATTATGTTTTCAAATCCTACCAGCACTGCACTGAGTAAAAATAAAAATAATAAAAAAAAAGAATTTGGAGACTATCTACAGTCAATATCCTTTACAGGAAGTAAAATTATTAAATCAAGTCCTTAAGAAACATTTGTTATCCAAACACAGGTATAAGTTGATGAGTTTTCTAAAGCAAACCTGTACTTAAATTGTGTGAGACACTCTGAACTAGAACATGAGCGCTCTAAAATGCCTTCAAAACATTTGTTTTTAGGGAGAGGACAATAGAGGGTAAGAGCAGATTGTCTTGATAAAAATTCAGTGGATAATGCAGCTCAAGCATGAGCTAAACCATAATCAACCATGAAGTAGGTCTAGGACCTGGACTTTGATCATCGTAGTGGATCCCTTCCAACTCAGGATAGTCTATGATTTATGATTCTATTAAATCCACTTCTACTCTTTCCAGTTGGAATAGTATTTTTAAATGTTATGTATCACCTCCCTACATGTATAATGTACACACATACAACACACAAACACACATATACAGACTTGTGCATATCAGTAGGTAGCACGTATGTGTGTATATGGACTTCTGTGTGCAGCGTAACAGCTGCCAAACAAAGGGAACATTTGTCTGCTGATGTTAGCACATTGACTTGGATATGAAATAATGAAGATACAGCTAAGGTACTAAAGCAGCAGTTTCTTCAGAGCAAATTTACTCAACATCTAGAAAAATGAATAACACAACATTGAACAAACTGAAAACAGTCTCAACCCTTGTTTGTTCCCAACAGCATGACACTACTTGGAAACCACCTATGAAACATACACAAGGACTGGCATAATTTCTTGCTTTTGCTGCTTACTTTTTCCAAAAAAAAGGGACCTTCAGACCTGTGCACCTGGAGGACGCAATATGCAGTAAAATAAAAAAAGAAAAAAAAAAAAGAAACTACTCAGAAATACTTCTTTACTTCATTGCCTCCAACCCTAACAAGACTTCTTCGGGGATGTAAAAATTCTGTAATACTGAACAGATGTTAAGGTAACCCAAATATAATACCCAGAATCCTTTTTTCCAGCCTGTTATTTTATAATTTATCAAAATGTTTAAATGCTTCTTCACTTGGCTATTAAAAAAATATTATTAAATGAAAGTAAGACTCTTGAGAAGGCTTTGAGCTTTAATGTGTTTCACAGAACACCCAGTCAGAGAGGAATGAAGGTGCAAAAATCCTGCCAAGGGCTCAGTGAATGGATAAAGTGTTAGAGGTGATGAGTATTTTCAGAAGACTTTAGACAGTATAATTTCAAAATTAGGACTACAACTTTAAAGTCTTATTCAGGTAAGATGTTTATGGGATGAAATGAATGAGAAAGGGCAGATGCTCAGCTTAGGCTCCTTGAGGTCATCTATTAAGCCTGGAAGCTTTTGTTAGTACACATGCTTCTCTTCTTTAAATGTTAAATATTAGCCTACATCTACCACAGTAAATGAGCATACAGTCACACTTTTATAAATATCAGAGTTCTTATGCATCTTGCTTAAAAGCAAGGACATGAATCTCAAAGCAGGAGTCCATTCTCTGATACCAAAAAAAATTAGCTTAAAATTGATGGAGCTGCACTCATTTTAACTCTGATACAAAGGGAAATCAGAAACTCTAGAAAGGAATGTGCTCAGATCCATATTCTGTATTTGAAAGTTTGGAAGACTGGTGAGGAAAGAGCAAAGCCAAAATCTAGGTGTGAGTTTGGCAGGTGGTATAAATCCCAACTGAAACCACTCAGGAGCTTTGGACACTCAAGTTCTGCTTCCAAATTGGCTGCTGGGCCTGGAATACATCTTGAAGCTGGGGTGAATAAGTAAATCATGACACCAAGAGACTTTCTTTATATGCAGTGAGATTGTTTTTATATTCATACATTCTTGATACCTGCCTTGCTTACAGGACTAGGAGTTATCTGTTTCCTGGAAACTCCTTTGGCTGGCCATCACACTTGCTGTTTTCTTTCTAGCCAGCAGGGAATGCTGGTGTATGGAAGTAACTCTCTCCCTATGACATGCAGAAATGCCTCTTCTTCAGTTCAGAAAGCATAGAAAACATTCCCTGCACAATCTGGAATATATTTGTTTCTGGAACAGCGGTGTGCAAATAAACGCCAAACTGATTTTCAAGTGCAGAGTACTCTTACCTTAGTCTACCCTGCTTTGCTAGTACTTCTAGCAGTCTTCAAGCAGGATGTCCTATTTTACAACACTTTCTACTAGTGCTTCAGCCAAGAAGGAACTCTATGCTGCAGTCGTAGAAAACCTAGCTTGTCTCCAGGCTGGAAGAAACACTGGTGTTTGAGCTGCCAGCTTCTATTCTTAAATATATGAATGGTCCAAAGATCTCTCAGAGCTTGATGTGATATGACAGAGCAAAGGTATTTATGTTCCATGGTTATTTTCCTTTGTCAGATCCAGTGAGGATGTGAGATGTACTATAAGACTTTCAGCATTCCCAAGAGAGAAAGGCCCTTTGGCAGGCATCCTTACTTTTTCAATAAACATAAGGTTTTTCTCGGTTTTGATTTATAGCACTGAACGTGTATCTTTTCCATTCTGTAGCTGATGATACTGAAAGCTGAAAGTTAATAGTGTCATAAAAAACCCCCAAAGCCTTGTTTCCAAAATGTGTACATATTCTTTATACTTTTGAATCAGAGAATATTTGGGAGCAAATTCTCCAACATAACTGAGCTCCAAGGTAAATTTCCACTGGGACATTCTCCACTTTGGAATCAAAACCCCCAATCCCCAAGGAAAAAAGTTGCTCCACATTTACTGCTCCTTTTAAGAGTATGAAATGGAAACTTCTGCCAAAGGAGAGAGAAAAGAAGGAATGTTCTGTGTCTGGGCTGCAGTTGCAAATCTGCTGGGATGAATTGGTTGAGAAGGACTTGTTTGCAGCAGAAATCCTGGGCTGCATGAAAAGAAGTGTGGCCAACAGCTTGAGGGAGATGATTCTCACCCTCTACTCTGCTCTTGTGAGACCTCACTTGGAGTGCTGAGTCCAGCTTCAGGGATTCTCAGCACAAGACAGACATGGGCCTACTGGAACAAACCCAGAGAAAGGCCATGAAGATGATCAGAGGTCTGGAGCACCTCTCCAGTGAGGAAGGGATGAGAGAGTTGGAGTTTTTCAGCCTGGAGCAGAGAAGGCTCCAGGGTGAGTTTATTGTGGCATTTCAATAATTAAAGGGGACTTATAAGAAAGATGGAGAGAGACTTTTTACCAAGGGCTACAATCATAGAACCATAGGATCAGGAAGGTTGGAAAAGACCTCCAAGATCATCAGGTCCAACTTTTGACTGAACACCCCTTGTCAACTAAACCATAGCACTAAGTCCAGTCGTTTCTTGAACACCTCCAGGGATGGTGACTCCATCACTTCCCTGGGCAGCCTTTTCCAATGCTTTACAACACTTCCAGTGAAGAAATTCTTCCTGATGTCCAATCTGAACCTCCCCTGGTGCAGCTTGAGGCCGTTTCCTCTTGTCCTGTCACTTATTTCCTGGGAGAAGAGGCTGACCCCCACCTGGCTATAGCCTCCTGTCAGGTAATGACAGTACAAGGCACAATGGCTCTAAACTGAAGGATGGCAGATTTCTATTAGATATAAAGAAGAAATTCTTTAGTGTGTGGATGATGAGGCACTGCAACAGGTTGCTCAGAGAAGCTGTGGCTGCCCCATCCCCAGAAGTGTTCATGGCCAGGTTGGGCAGTCCCTGAGCAACCTGGTCTAGTGAAAGGTGTCTCTTTCCACAGCAGGAGGTTTGGAATGAGATGATCTTTAAAGGTCCCTTTTGATTCAAATAATTCTGTGATTCTATGATTCTATCTCCACCTCTATCTCTACCTTAGGCATCTTGCTGTTGGCTTCAGTGTTGGCTCTGCTTTTTCCTGAAGGAAGCCAAACAGCACTGAAAGAGCAGTTTATGGCAAGACAGAGCTATTTATCAGCTTTGTAACATAGGGTGCCAGGATACAATACACACCATCCTGACTTTTCTTTTTCTGCTCTGTTTCCCTTCTGAGCCTCCTATCACCAACAGCTCTTCCTGGGATTTCTGGAGCACCTTCCCTGACACAGCCATGGGGGAATGACTTTCCTAGGTGCAGGCTACCTTCATCCCTTTTTGCAGACCAATACTGGGAAATCTGCAAGTGCTAGATATGAAAGTTTCCCAGGAGCTAAGGCTGGAGTTACTCCTGCCACTGAGAAGCTCCTGTATCAAAAGAAAAAAAAAGTGGGTTTTCTTATTTTCTTTTTTTTTTTTTTAAATTTCTCTCTCTAACTAGACCACATTTGCACAGACAAGCAGTGACTCAGAAAGAATGCATTCATTGCTACTGCATATTGCTGTTTTTAAACACTAAGCCCCTATCCTGATAGGAGGTAGCTAGGCAGAGATAAGGCTAAAGAGCAGTTCCTGTGAAACTGTAGTCTTAACTTTTATAATACTGTGGAAAGAAGTGTTATTTTTAGTGACCTAGTTTATCTGGAAAACTTTGGCTTGCAGCTGAAATATTACTTTCATGATCCATACACGTGGATTTTTATGAATGGTTCTTAAGGGATACTTTTTCTTCCAAGCCAGTCTTTGGTGGCATTTAAAATTATAATAGCAGCATTATGAGGAATAACGTGGTCCAAGAACCCTTTAGAGCCATGAGCACACGTAGCAGATGTGCAGCACCTGGATGTAGCAGTAGCTCTTCCATCCACCAGGGTGTGAAGGCTCTGCACAAAATCTCATGGACAGAATGAACAGGGGCATAGCCACCACATAAGGTAGGCTGTTTGGGCTGCTTCTCTGCTGTTTCATGTCCTCATTGAGCAGAGCAGTCATTTCCCAGGCCTGTGGAGACAGCTTCTCTCAAAGATCACAGGCATCTCTGGTACAGCTAAAACATTGCAGCAGCTTTGCACCCAAACATTCCCCTGCCCTCAGAAAAATGTGCTTTATCCAACAGTTGAGCATTGCTGGCCCTCAGTGCCTGTCTTCCAGTGGGAAACACCTGAAAAGTTCACTATCTTTTATGCCATGTAATCAGTATGATCTGCACACATCCATCAGGACCACAGCTGAGTGCCCCGTGTGGCTTCCAACAGCGAGACTCTCCCTACATATTTTTCCTCTTTCTCCTTTTTTTCTGTGTTTACTTTCCAGGAATTATCTGAAGTGTTTCCAATCTGCTTTTATCCAGCTTCAGTTCTGATCTAACTTTCTTTTTTTCTTTGTTCTTTATTTTTTTTTTTTCATGGGCAACCTCATTTGAACCTCTTGGCAGCTCAGCTGACTTGCAGCATCTCTGGGGAGTTGATTCAGTCAGTCTCTGTCTGTGGGTCTCTTCAAAGACCTCCAGCTCAGAGCTGCAGTAAATTGGCAGCTTGCTTTGCTTTTAAATACAAAATGGAACAAACTGGATGTCAGTGGAGGAGAGCTGGGAGGTGGGTGAGTGGAGGGCTGGATTTGTGAAGGAAGTGGTGCAAGAGAGGGGAGAAAGGTCTTGAAAAATATCCTGGCAAAATCCATAGATATACCACAAGGAGAGACCCAAGGTGGTAGTGCAATCTGCAAGGTATTGGGATTTGATGAATTTTATAATGAAATAGAGGAAATTCAGAATTTTCTTTTTGGTTTACTTAAAATGTATTGTTCTGTTGTCAGAAGTTTATCTCTTTAAAGCCCTCCTTCCCTTTTTTTAATAAAATATGGCTTGATTTTATTTTTTTTAAGGTCTTCTGGGAGTAAAATAAAGTTTTATTTCAGGACTGATGAAACACAACATTTCAGCTTTCCGTAAGCAACACATTTTTTTAAAATACTGAATTCCTCTTTCTTGATATTTTCAAAACCTGTCCCTCACTACTTTTGCTGGGACAGATCCTAAATTGAAGTGGATTCATGAGCCATTTTAATGTCTCCAAAGCTCTGTGGTTGGATTTACTAACTGTTGAATACAAGAGCCATATGGTGGTAACAGACCTTGTGTAGAAGAGATCCCTCATGTCTGAGGGATCACCCTGGTACTCAGGAGGCCTTGGTACAGCTTCTGACTGTGCCAGTTGTCTTCATGTTGGCCTTTACTCAAGGCCAAATTCTTTAAGGTACTTTGGCAAGTCATTTTTTTTTTAAGAGTGCCAAAATAGGCATCTAATACACACATTGACATAATTTCCTCATAATTACAGCTGGGATATTGTAGGATGATGGAGCTTCCCTTGCACTTCTTTGCTGTATTGTGTTGTGCTGTATTCCATGCGCAAACCCACATAAACAGGTCACCCAAGGGAGCTGCTGGACTCTGGGTCTGGCACCCAGATCAGTAAGAGGCAAATCGAATCCATGCCTGATTACCTCATTAAAATTGGTGGCTACACAGCAAACTGGCAACCCAGCACACTAATTAAGATGACAGCATAGAAAAAAACATTGAGCTGCGGAAGGTATTATGTAATTCCAAAATATTTTGGTGAAATGAATACAAACCAGAGCTAAGGAAAAGCTAAAACACCAGAGCGAGTTTTCTGTCAGCGCTGGCAATCTACCTTCCAGCCAAATTCTCCTCATTCTCCCTGAGACACTGTAGTCCTGGGTCACCCTGTGGCACAAATAGTTAACCCATCTGAACAATTTTTACACCCTGATAGTTTGGGACAGTCTTTTTATACCCAATAATAAATTATCATGGTTGCTTTGCACTTTTGCTGTCACTGTATAGATGGGGAAGGTGAGGAAAGTGTCAGAAGAGATATTTGTCCCAGATTACACTCAGCAGCTGTACAAGGAAGTGCTTGTCACACAGTATCAAAATTAATTTTTTCTCTTTTCTGGCCTTAAATTTTGGGTCTTGGTGATATTCCAAACCTTTGTAACAGGCTGTGAGCTCCTCAGAGCAGGAACTGCCCTGTTGGTACCACTGCAATCCAAGGTATGACCACAGGTACAGGCATATCCAAGATAAGCTAGAGCTTCCCCACTCACCACTTCTAGTGGAGCAGCAGTGGTGGAGTGGCATGGAATTCAGGGAGCACTGGGTCTTGGACGAGGTCACAAATTTAGCTTAAAGTTAGCTCAGATGCTGCAATCACGTCTCTAGATTACACCTTAGATATAACTGTGTGCACTTTACTGATTCCCTGTGCTGTTGAAAGCATTATACACATATATATTGTCACAAACATACACTTCCTTGTATACAGATCACATAAATTCATTGTCCAAATTCAGTATGACTTTATAAATTTATACTGAGACTCCTTTGCACTTCCTGGGAATTGCAAATTAAGAGATGATTCATATGGCAGAACTTTGAGCAACGAGATTTTTCAGACCTGACAAAATGTATGCTCTCTTTGTGCAAAACTTCCTTGTTGAATCAGTTACACTCATTTTGAATTATCTTTATTGTTAAAAATATTTTAATAGTTTTTTTGTTGAATGATAGTAACGAAGATGCTAAAAGTTCCTGCCTTTGTAAATGAAATCACATCCTTTTTTAAGGCAAGAACTTGAATGTGAGTCTTCCACACCACAGGGAGATGCTGCACCAATTTCTCCCTCTTCTGGCACAAGGCTCAATGTCAGGGCAGGGAGTAACCCAGAGACGCCTGTGCCATCTCTGCCAGGGCAGATACTGCTCTCCTGAGCAGAAAGCCTTCCCTGAACCAAAGCTGCTGCCAATGACAAATTCCAACAAAAGATGATGTTTGTGTTTTGTTGAGCAAAACATCTTCTGATGAAAAATCCTTTATCTGCTCCTGTGTCATCACTGCCCAGCCCTACAGTCCTCTGGCTCCACAAAGGCAGGGATGGGGATGAAATGAATTCCCTCCTCTGCTCCAGCTGTGACCTGAGCCTGCAGATACTTGAATGGGCTCACATAGCTGCAGCCTTCTCCAGCACAGACCAGGGGGATTTCAGCACAGTTTACAGAGCTGCAATTCCCTGCACAGTACATCTTCTTTCATCAGCTTTTTTAATTTCTTCATGACTTACAAGCAGCAAGGTAATGGCACTGCCCACACAACACACTAAGCTCCCATCTTGACACAAAAACCGCTCAAGATATGAATTTTTTAGTGCATTTTCCTTTAAAGCAATTAAGAAAAGATCCTTGGAGGATGTATCCTTGGTATGCAACGATTGCAATGTTGCTTGAGAGTGAGTTCATAAAATAAATGCCTCTGTGAACAGTCCCCGTGAAACTGTCATCCATAAGAAACCCTCTTGAGTCAGACACTTGTACAGACATGTGTTATCTTAGCTGACACTGCATCTGTTTGCCCAGTTCTGTAAATCATAGAATCATAGACTTGTCAAGGTTGGAAGAGACCTCTAAGATCATCAATTCCAACAGTCCACCTAGCACGAGATGGATAAGCAGATGGATAAGGATTTAGTTTTCAGACTGTTAACTTTTCACAAGCAGACAGTTCTTACTGAAAATGCTCAGAAACTCTCCTCTTACAAAATTAACATAAAAAATGAAGCATCTCTGCTCTGATGGAGGAGTGGACCATGCAATTTTTTAAGTCCAAAGAGGACTGAGAGAAAAGAGTATGTAGGAATAAAGGACTCTGACTGCTAAGGAATCATTTGCATGTGAACAATAAAAATAAGCAAGTACTGCGCATTTTGGAACTGGGAGGTGCAAGCCTCAGGGTTGTTTGTGCATTAACTTGTCATAGTGGCTTTACAAGTGTGTGCCTGCCTGTTTATTCATGGATGCAGCAGGAATGGTGTGCTTTCCACTGCAGTCTGTACTGTAAGCAAGAAATCTAACTCACAGATAAGTAGTATTGCATAAAGACAAAACACCCATCAAAAAACTGTGGGAACTTGTATGCCTTTGTGAAGTGTGTTTTGATGGGGAAAGACATGTATAACAACATGTATAACATCTTACTGGTAACAGTAGCTAACATTTCTTCTAATTTCATTAATGATTTAATTCTTAAAGGAAGAAAGGCTGGCAGAGTTTGTTTGGTTTTAATTAGAGGGGTGAAGTAATATGTGACTAGGGTTTGCTAATTGTTTTGAGAAACCAGTTTACAATTTTTTTTTCCTTATGATTTGTTTTCTTAAAAAAAGAAGTAAGTGAAAAGAAAAGAAAATCTATTTAAGGTATGTTTCTTAGCTTAAATAAGGTTTGTGATAAATGTTTGGGATGAAAGTAGAAATTCAGATTACTAGAAATAATAATAATTTTTACATTGTTTTTCCCTGTCTCAAGTTTACGTTCAGATTTCATGAGCTCTTTCCAATGCATGTCTTCAGTGCCTATTACCACAATATGCTCTTCTCAAACACAGGCTTGTTAATCTGACAGGGACGATAGGCAGTCACCCACTTACTGGTTTTCCACAGTGTGATTTCTCACACTGAATGAGCTGCAAGCTGGGTTTCAGCAGGAGAGAAGTGTTTGTTTTGCTGTTGGGGACCTATTTGCCTGAGCGAAAAAAAAAAGAGCCAGAAGAAATCTGGACTCATTGCAGTGATCACAAAGAAGGCCATAAAGTGATTTTTACTAGAGTTCAACTCTTGGTCAATGAGATTCATGTTTGCATATACATCACGGAGCCGTCGGGGTCCTGCAGCAGGTGTTCCACGAGGAAACACTCGGCACCACAAAGGCACCTGTGCCCATAAAGTCATCACCTACCACCCGAGACAGGCACAGGGCCTCTCTTGTTCAACCATTGCTGCACCGTCAGGGGCTGGGCTGCTTCGAGGGGCAAGCTGGTTGGGAAGGATTAAAGGCAGAATTACTCTGTCCCATTCTCAGGGCAACAACTGCCAGTGTTACACTTCTCTGCTGACCCTCTCGAGGACAATAGACAGATTTGGCTGCAGCTGGCTGGGAGTTGACATAAAGCTAAACACCTGTGGACCAAATATGCACAGCTGCAGAGTGCCAGGGTTGAACCACCTATTGTTGTGCAAGCTGTGCATGTGCCGCCCGCCAGTGCCTGCAAAACGGTGCAAGTTCAAAGACAGAGCCATTGGGAGTGGGAGAAATAGGGGGTTGCTGGAACCCCGTTATCTGATTTTACTCAAATGCCCTGCAAAATCTTTCTGTGGCAGAGGGTGTTTCTTATATGGATGAGATCCATATATTTGCCTGAGGAATTAAATGCCTGTTGAGGAAGCACTTGGCCATAGTTTGCAGTTTTTTGCATTCAGTCTTTGTGTTATCGCTGTAAAAGTGACTCACAAGAACAATTAATTCAACAAGTAATTGCCTACTCCAATACTAAATAGACACAGAAAATACCTACAGAATCACTGAGTTGCATCTTCATGAACTAATTTCTGTAATATACTCTGAATATGTTAAAAAACACATGCCTATGACCAGTCTATCTTCTAATTTCAGGTGAAGGCTCCTTCAGAGACTTCTTTACCCACTTTACCAAGTGTACTAAAATACTTGCACATACGTCTGACTGCTTCTAGGGATATGCTCAGTATTCCCAGTTCTTCTGACCAGCCAAAACAGGTCATCCCCTCCAGAACTTTTTCTGTCAACCTTTTTTCTCAGGAATGCCTGGAAATACCTAGGGAATAGGCTGGAGGCCTGTTAGCCTTCTCATGGACCACATGATGTCTTGCCGTGTATGCAAGTTATGGTCTCTTGGGCCTCAGGAAACAGCCAGAGACAAGGCATGGGATGGATGAATTGTCTTGGTGACTACATATGTCCCATGAATGTCAACTGGACAGTATGGGACTGTCTGGTTTTATACTGTTACCTCTTAAATAAATTCCATGAACTATCTGACTACTTCAGGTTAGAAGCATGAGCACAGCTATACCTTTTTCCTAGTGAGAAATCGACTGTGTGAGTTCTAAATTTTCAAGTCAGTCTGAAAAAGAAAATAATTGCTGTGGATTTGTTCCAATGATTTACTTAAAAAAAAAAAATCAGCAGAAAACTTCCATGAAGCCGTTTTCATAGTGAAAGTTTTATATACTCGAAACAAAAGAAATTAATAACATGAACTTAACATGACAAGGTGCTTTTGGAGGGTCTGTGTTTACTGTTCTCTGCATGGCAGCGAAGCTCAGCACAATTCAGTAAGAACTTGTATCTTCTAGGAAACTGTCACTTCTGAAAAACAAACATCCTTGTTTGTCACAAAAACCAGTCAACAGCATAAGGGAAATCACCATTCAGCCAAGACACCCATGCACTGATACGAATAAAACTTCTAAAAAGGAGATCTTATGGGAGATATTAAAAGGGTGTTGAGATTTTCATGCTTATCGGGAAATGGACAGAGGCCACCAACCTCATTTCACAAAGGCTGCTCCAAAGCCTGCAGTCAGTAAAAACTTTCAGTCATCCATGGCTGGATTTGAACTGGCAACCCCTGTGTAAAGGCTGTTGTATCCCTTCATCACTCAGCCCCTCCCTTTCCAGTTTTTATGGTCAGCAGGTGTGTGTGTAGGAGAGACTGTGGTCTCTCATTTGATTTGTTGCTCCTGATTTATGACATAATATCAGTTAGGCAGGCTCCATAAAGCTGGAGGTCAGAAGGGACAACTAGATCATCTGCTCTGTCCTCCTGGGTAGCACAGCCCATTAAGGTTCACCCGGACACCAGTATATTAAGCTCAAAGATGAAATTGAGACTACAGCACTTTAAGAACACAGGGGATTTAACCATGTGCCACAGATGGAAATAGGAGAGATGAAAAGTCATCACTGCTCAAGACGTCTGTGGTCTCAAAGAGGAAAAGACTTGAGAGAAGTCCAGTGGACAAACCTATCCCTGTCATACAGGAAGAGGAGAGAGTCTCCAGATCAAAAACAATGAGGCAAGAAAATGAAAAATGAGAGCAAAACAACAGCCAGAAACTTCTGCCAGCCTAATCTGGGAGGAAATCGTATCTTAAATCCAGATATGGTGATCAGCAGAGCCCTGGATATAACCAGAAGGAACAGCAGCAGGAATACAGGAAAAAAGCCTCTCTGCCATCACAAGAATCTTCCCTTTCCTTCTCCCTTTTCCTTCAAGCTTCTGAGGAAGATCAAAGGGAAAAAAAAAAAAAAAGGCAAAAGGTTGCCTTGCGTGGGTAATGTTAGAATTGCTTTTTATAAAGGCTTAGAAGGGCACTCAGAGACATTGGGCATGTGATGCTGAGTAGTGATGAGTATAATGTAATTTCAAGAGAAGAAGATAAAGTGTGGGGAAAACCAAACCTCAGAACAAACCATGACACCAGGGCAGCTCCCCTGAGCCATAACCTTCCCGACTAGGAAACAACTGACTAATAAGGAACATACATGGAAATAATTTACTGTCAGTGTGGAAGCAAAAATTATAGTTTTGTTTTATTCTATCAGGAAAAAAGCATCACTGGAGAAAAGCCAGTCCAAGCTCCATGTTTCTAACAAATTAAGAATGAGACAAAAAGACAAGCATTGCAAGGAAATACAAAATTAAAGCAATATTTGGTGGACTTTAGCATCTTGTTGCTTTCAATTGTGTGAAAGTTTTAGAGAGAAAACATACAATGTCTTCCCTAGAGTTATTAGGTGAAATATTATGCCTTTTAACAGGTCAAAGTTCTCAGTCATCACATTTTTTTTCCAATTTCATTCTTTTGTCTCTTGCAGCACTGTCTGTTGCTGCCAAACAATATGATCTGACTTGACTTGTGAAACTAATTTTACTGATTTTAATGGGATTTCTCAAGCAAGTAAAATTGCCTGTGTTCTTGGGTGTTTTCTCAGATTCAGACAAAGGTTTTCCCTTTGCAGAGTGTGATAGAGTCTGCCTGTCTTGCCTTTGCATTCGCCTTGTGCTTTCTGAAGCTCATCTGTGTCATACTATTGAATCTGATTCAAGGGGGACTTCAAGAAGTAAAGCCACAGTATATGGCATGTATTGGGTAAGTATATTCAAAGTCATGGAGAGTATATTTTTCTGAATATCATGGTTTTAAGGAGCAAAACTATCTCCTCTCATTGTCTATCTGATACATTTCTCTTTAGCTGAACAAACTTCAGGAAAAATACACTCTTGTCCCACCATCATCAACTAACTCTTCTATACTGAATAACTACAAGGGAAAAAGCCTTTATTATTAAAGAAGAAAAAAAAAAGGAAACAGGAACACCAGAAAAAACTGGCATAAAGTGAAGATTTTACAAGATTCTGGATATAAGTATAAAACCAAAACCAAGTTTTCTTTTGAAATGACGTTACCTGCACATACCGTGTGATTCATAAACCCCCTTTTGATGAAGCTCCTCTTGCACCAAGCTCTCTCTTGATATTTTTCTATGCACCAAAGAGACTTTGGACTCCCTCCACATGGAATGGGAGAGAGGGAAAAAATAAAGAGAGCTGTGGGGAAAGATTGGAAGGGAAAACAAGAAAATGATGAAGGTTGTTTTAATAAATCAAAAGAGAGAAGGATGCAAAGTGCTGGAAAATATGTCTAAAAGGAAAAAGTGTAGAAGTTGAAAGGAAAGGGGAAATTGAGTAAAATATGTAAAACTTAGAGATCAGCAAGCCAGGTTTTCATCCAGGATAAGCCAATCAAAGTTCACTAAACTGAGTGGAGCTGAAATGAGTTCTAGCAATTGAAAATCCATCCCATTTCATTACATCAAAGAAATAAAGAACAGGAAATTCACTTTATAGAGAAGCTAGAACTCATGAATTAAGTGTGATTTAGCTGGTTCCCAGAAAAATTCAGCAACAACTCTGCTAAAGCCTGCTATTCTATAAATACTATCTGATTAGACCCGTTATATTTTAGAAAGCTTGGTGTTCATACATTCAGGGTGGGTCCTGCAGATGCCTAAGAAGATCCAAATGTGATGCCTGGGGTTTTGTATGTGTCCAAGTACAGCAGGGAATATCTGAAGACAAACTGGGATTTACCCACTGCATCTACACATTCAATACAGGTCACCCAGATTTTCCTAAGCCTTCACATTTATTTTGTGCAGTTCTCGAGTTTATCACAGCCAGCAGAGAAGGCAGCAATACATGCAATATATCACAGCCTCTTGTCAGCAACTGCCATGTTAGACCATTAGAAAGTTCTAGAGAGCTGCTAGCCCAGCTTTGAAGGACAAGCCTATTTTATTTGATACAGAACAAATCGAACAAATCAAGCAAAAAAACCCCTCCCATAATTGAACCTTATGAAAGGCTACCCTTCTTGAAAAGCTGGAATAGTCAAGGCTAAAGCCACACATCTTTTGGGGTGACAGGGAGCAATGCAGAGATCCCCTCCCACACACAAAGTCTCCTTGCTGCACTGTGGCAGCCCTCCATCCATCTGGAAACGCTCTGAAGTTCGGAGGAAGCTCGAGAGGAGCAATGTGCAGTGATCCTTCTCATAGCCTAGGGAGCTGTGCCAGGGACCAAGTTCAAGACCTGAGCAATGCCCTGCTTGGCTAGTCGATTGGATAGAAAAATTAATTCACAGCCATATTGTGGAGGAGGGCCCAAATTCCAAAGAACACTGAAGCCTTTGGAAGCTTGGCTGCAAGATTAGTAGTGCTGCTGTAGCAGCTGAGGTTTCCACTTGTTGCAAACAGTGGCAAAACTTGATGGCCACGTACACAGGCAGCCCAAAGAGACCTGCTCATCACAGTGCATGCTGTCACTGCAGGCACCAGCCAGGAAATGACTATGAGGTGCAGATTTTCACCACGATTACAGTCAAGGTTAGGTCCTCCTGCCCATCCCAGTGGTGGGTGTTTAAAAATGAAAAAAACCCACCAGGATGCTCAGAGCTGCAGTGCCTTATATCTGAATGGGACATGTGGAAATGCTGCTTCTTCATGTTAAACATCAGAATGGTTCCAAGCGAGTCTTTTCCTGGAGGCTTAGTGCAGATTCTCCAGCTCCTGGAGGGGAGCCAGTATTTTTCCCAGGCATTGCCTGGTACTATTAGGTACCACATCTACATTTCAGTGTCTCACTGACTCTTCCATGTCAATACATTTAGGCAGTAGAAGGGCAGCTGTATTGCTGTGCTCAGGAAAAGGTCTGTACCAATCTGGAGTGAGGCTAATCATCCAGGACCAGTTTTAGAACTTCTGAAGTACACTGTGTCACCCAGACCTCCACAGGGAGACTGTGGCCCTGTGATGTGCAGCACTGGGAGCAATGGGAGGGGAAGATGTTGAAGACACTTCCCTAAAGCAAGAGGAGATGTTAATGTTTGCCTGGGTGAAAACAAGACATGTTTCAACAACAACAAACCCTTGGGATTTTAGAAAGGTATAACACAGATCACAGGCCTATTTATATTGTGGCCAGTGAGTATTTCTGAACTTTCAAAAGCTGTATTTCACATTTTCACTTGAATCTTCTATTACTTTAGAGAGGATATACCTTTCGGCAATAAAGCAAAGCACAATAAATGTTGCAAATCTAATGTGACTTCCCATCTTTTGGGATAAAAGAAGAGGTTTTGAATCTTCCAGCAGTAGAAAACCTCAACACATTCTTGTATCTGAGGGCATGGCTACTAAACATAGACCCTGACTACCTACCTTACTCATGGCTCTCAAAACGTGGGGAGCTGCACATGCAGCCATTGCTTACAAAAGGTGTGCCAAGCCCACTCAAGGAAGTGGCTTGTGAAATAAAACTTTACAGCTAAAAAGCTAAAAATAAAACTTCACTTCTTCTCAAGTATCTGGCTTAATAGCCCCTCTGTTATTCTTCTTATTCTGATGATTCTTCCTGTTATTTGTACAGCTGAGCCAAAGTTTCCAGGGAGTTCACAAAGTTACAGAAAAGCTCAAGTGGGACATGAGGTATTATAGGCTGTAATTTTGACTCTCATTTACACTACAGCTTCATTTACACCCATTCTTAAAGTCTTTTTACATTCAAACAGGTATCAAGGGGCTCAAGGGGCTTTTTTTTTTTTTTTGTAACATTATCAGAGGCATTCTACATGTATCATTATACTATTATTATTAATTTAATGTAATATCCCCTAATCAAGTTTTGGGGTTTTCCAAGAAGAACTCAATGTTTGGTTAAATTCCAGAGAAATTAAAGGAATAATAAAAAGAATTATTTTGCCCACTCCTATTTGATTTAATCACTTTTCTACTACATGAAAGAAAATGTGAAGAGTGATATAGTGCAAATTAGGTTATTTGAAACAGGTTCTTTCTGAAGTGCATATGCAGAAGTGCTGTCAACTTTTGTAGTCTTGTAAAAGGAAAAAAGAGTCCTCAATGATAGTTATTCATTTTATAATTTACTAATCTTATTTCTCTCAGGTCGGTATAAGATTATTAAAAGACTTATCAGCACAAAGGCAAGGTATTTCTCCTTCAGAAACTGTAGGGTATTTTTAAGGGCAGTCTTTTAGTTAATAGTGTAGTTGCCAAATTAATCCAATCTCATTACCGTGACCATCCCAAACATGATATCAGTTAATCAGAGTATCAATTACTCTCTCGCCTTTCCTAACTATTAAGAACAACATAGGAAAATAATATTTAATGTAACACAGTTGTAAATAAAATAATTTTATGTCATGTAAGGTGTTTTTCTACTTGAACATTGCACTAGCACTTTACTATAGAGTAAAAAGAGGGATTTTTGAAACTGGGTAATGCTTTTTTTTTCCATTCTGTTTTCATAAGCATCCTTTTATTTCTCTGATGACTTCTCTCTTCTCTGTCTTCCACCCTCTCCACCTTTTCTTGGCTGGTGCAAATGTACATTCCCTTAACGTGAGAAAGTCTCTCAATGAAAGCTCATGTAGATTTTTCAAACTTTTATTTTCACAGGGATAGATCAGGTCCAAGAAGCATGCCTGTACATGTGGAGATTTCTGTTTCAAGACAGTATGAGATGCTATATTTTTGAAGGTAGTCATAGGCTGAATTGAGCTCACCCCATATAATCCACCAACATTTTTGTTGTCAGGGATGACAACATTTAAAATGAACCTTTGATACTGGGAACAGGGCTGGTACAGAGCATACTGAAATCAGCAGGAGTCTCTCTCTTGATTGCAGTGCACTTTTGATCAAGTCCTTTAATACCATCTGTAGAAGGCAATTTCAAGGTATTCCTTTCACTTAAAAAACTCAAACTCTCTGGTGCACAGCAAGGCTTTTAAGAAGCCTGCCTATATCCAGTGGATATGCCAGCCTACCTGCTCACTGCATGCTCCAAAGCTCTGCAAATTGCCCCCAGTGTTTGTTTGTGTACAAAATATCATAATAGTCATTGTACCATTTTGACAGCTGAATGCAGAGACCCCTTGAATCAATAAAGTATTGCTAGTGTGCCAAGGGCTGAAAAACCTTTGCTTCACTTTTTATTCTTACCAAATTGCCATTCACATTTCAGCAAAATTAAATATCCTTCTGTTTAGGTGCCAGCAACTGATGGGAGCAGTCAAAGAAGTTAATTGGAAGCTATTGGCTGCAATACTCAGGCAAGATTAAAAAAAAAAAAAAGAAAAGAAAGAAAAAGTCATGGTTTCCTAAAACTCCTGTAGCTGTGACACAGAGTTATTTAGGACTACAAATTATAAAAACTTCATGTTTTCTTCTTGAGATGTTCTGTTGCATTGGCTCTTTTTTCCACTTCAGCTACTCTTTTGACCTTACAGCAGTCTGTCTGAATCACAGTTTATCTCAGGTGGCTCCCTGTACTGCACAGCTCACTGCTCCTACTTTTCTGTCCTACTCCTCTGGCCTCTTTTCAGTAAAATGTGAGCAGTCAGGCCTTTAAGACCCTATAAGGAGCAGTGTGTAGGGCAGCTGCTGTGCCCTTGTGGAGCATCTCTAAAGCTGGCTGGGCACAGTCAAGTCCAGGATCCAGCCCCCAACTCTGAAGCCCACTAGGCTAAAAGTTTAACTCAAGAGAGCTCTAGCAAAGGTCCACCAGCAAAAGTCTCCAAGACCAGGTCCAAAGCAAGAGATTTTACTAGAAATGGTTTTAAGCTACATTTGAGGAATGGGAGCAGGGAGCACAGCAGAATGAGAAGGTAAAGCAGATGGGACTCAAACTTGTGTCCAAACCTATGAAGTTCTGTGGCTGCCTCCAGGCTTCTCACTACCTCTGCTTGCAGCTGGTGTGACACACAGCTAAGGAAGACATTCATGCTGAAGGAGCCACCTCCTGTCTCTGCTCTCTGCTTTTACCTCTAAATGCAACCCTTTGTGACAAAAGGGTCTCGCAAAGTATTAAAACAAAAATAATTTCTAAATCAAACTTGGAATTTTAGCACAGATACTACTCTTTTCTTTCTTTGTTGTACTTCATTCATCACAAACTCGGGTGATCTCTCCTTCTGCTCCACATGTACAAGACAGTGTATTTGGGGTTTCCATGTAAGGTCCACCTTACAAATTGATCTATACAGATCCTGCTACTTTGAGTTTGTCTTTGATGCTAGTTAGCATCAAAGTTGTTTGAGGAGAACTTCAGAAATGCTGCAGAAGGAAGCTGTGCTCTGCATTTTCTATTTCTTTCACTTCTTAATTCTGTCTACAGAAACTGCAATTAGCCACATATATATACTAATTCCTTCTTTGAATACTGCTGAAGTCTCACCTCAGCAGCTTCCTGCAGCCATGAATCCTGTCATCTAATTACACACCCTGTGAGAAAGTGTTTCCTTTTATTAGGTGTGAATATGTTTCTTTTTGGTTTCTTTGTCTCTTTGTTCCAATATATTTAGACAGAGTCCCATTCCGAGCAAATAACTTGAAAGCCCCAGATCAGCTCCTCGCTTACAATATATAGATAGACTAAAGATAGATTTCCCTGTTTCTCTTCTGAGGTATTTTTTTTTTAAGTGACAAATTCAACATTGAATTTTGGGTCATTCTGGCAGAGTCCAGTGTCTGCTGGGCAACTTGTGCTCACACAATCTGATCTTCATAAGAGCTTTTTTTTTTGTTTCCTTTAATTCAATACTTGGCTAGCTAAACAGAGTAGAAACAGGTACCTGACATAAATGGCCTGATCTCACTTTTGGATACTTATCTGAAATATTCTGGTTTATATAAATACTGCAAATATGTAAGAGTTTCCTTGGCCTCCATACAGTGAAGACTCCTAGCTGGATTGGTGGTGAAAAAACCCCACATGAATTTGCAAATTTTAGATTAGAAACAGACAGAGAAATAAGGTTTTCACATACTGAAAGCTTTGATGCTTTAGAGCCACATTTGGCTCCAGCTGGTTGTTGCTGGAGCTGAAAGGCAGCAGCCCCTGGTCACTTATCCCTCCTGTCCATCCCAGCTTTTGCTAGGTTAGAAAATCATGGGTGGATGTGAGTAACAAAGGACATCCCTACGGTATATAGGCCACCCTGAGGGAGATGGTTATACTGTCTTTCTGGATGTGTTGAGCTCTCTGGGCTGGGCCAAGCAGCAATAAAAACTACCCACTGAAGAGATGTATGGTTTCAGAAATACCACCTTCCCTCTCACTTGTCCTCTCGTATGTAGGACTGATAAAGACAAACCAGAGGATAGTAAACATTGTGACAGGCCCATAACTCAAAATGTATGGAGCCTGTGCAACTGCCACACAGCACAATTATATTCCTCATAAATGACATGTAGCGTTACTCATGAAAAACATTATGAATACTCTGTATTCACTGTCATAAAAATAAACATGCTGTGACTAGTCAAGCCAGTTGTGCTACCGTTATGTACTTTGCTATTATGATCCAAGACATCTCTGTCCTCAGAACTAAGGTTTGCTGCTGAAGCACTTTATGATCTGGCCATTGCAGAAACATTGATTTCTGTTTAACTGGTATTCAGACTAGTAGTTCTAGCTTTCCTTGAACTATTAAGAAGTTTTTCCTTGGAGTTTCAGTGTGGGTCATAATTTATTTATTTATTTATTTATTTATTTATTTATTTATTTATTTATATGTACATAAAATAAGAATTAAAGTCTGTAAAATTTAGTTCCTCGTATTACTACAAGTAATCAGGCAAAGCTGCTTCTGATTTCTGGGCAAAAGAGTGTGATCTCGGAAATCTCTCAAAGATCACTGTAACTTTTATGTGTAATAGATGAGTTTTGTTTAAATGTAATAGGTTCCACCCACAAGAGTTGCTAGAAGGCCTGCAGTTTCAAGTTAGGGTTATGGATGTTATGTGTCCCCATTTAAGGGGACAGGAAGATGTAATTTGATATTAAGTTTGCAAGACTCACTTGAGTATAAGGATAGAAAAACTTTCATTTGAACAAAAAGATAAAAATATATATTATGTATTAAAACACTCTTATTAATGCAATATAAAACCAGAAAATTAAATTGAATATTCGATGAAAGAACAATGAATAGCCAGACAAACAACAAAACAATCCTTCTCGATGAGTAACACAAGCTCTTGGCTTGAAGCAAACTGCTTTCAAGCAGTGGGAAAAGGGGTGCAGGGGGAGTTCAAAAGCTCCTGGTGGCAAGAGGGGGCATTGGAGGGGAGAGGGGGTAGCGTGGGAAGGGAGAAAATGGGGGAGAAAAGGTTTGAGGCAGATGAGGTTTGTGAAGAAAACCGAGACTGGACCTCTCCCCACCCCTGGAAATGGGGTTGACTACAGAAAGATCCTGGGGGACTGCTGGGCCCTGGAAAGGTCCCAAGAAATCAGTGGGGGATTGGGAAAAAAACCCAGGAGCGGTGCGGCAAAAAGAGAGATAGAGAGAGAGAAGGGATGGGTTGGGGTTAGGAGGTGGGTAGTAAGGAGGGCAGGGTAGGTTTGCTGGCCAACCAGGAAACAAGTAGTGCAGGAGGGATTCCAGCCAATGCCGAGGCGCTGCATTGCTTGGCATCAGAAAATAGTCTCTGAAAACACTTGGTCTGGGAGGGGTTTCAAGGCCCTGTTCTCTGATGGCCAAAGACCTTGCAAGATGGTTTCTCACCTGAGAACTCAATGTCTTTACCAGATGACCAGCAAGTGTAAATCCATGGGGGAAAAAAGTTATCTGGCCTATCTGCAACATCATTCTGAGTGCTGACCTGTCCTGAGGGACCGGCATCAATCTGGGTTTCTCCCTGGTGGGGCCATGGAAGTAAAACTGTCACAAACAGCAGAATTTGTTAGTCAGGGCCATACTGAGAGCAGCAGCCAACTCCAAGAGTTATGAGAGGAGGCTGCATCAAGGCTGGGGTCAAGAGAAAGATGCATCTCTGTCACAAATGCACAATTGGGATTACCACATTGGAGGTGGAAGCAAAAACATTCTTATGCTGCAGTAAAAGGATTAGCTTTTGGACTGATCTCTTCAGTTATTTTCATGAATGGTCTCGGCACAATAATAGGAATGCACAGGAATGCATTAATCAAACTTTTTGATGAGAATTTGGGATACTGCCAGTACAGAAAAGGATCAAACTGTCATACACTAAGAACTGAACTGTTAGAATAAAAGAAGTGTAGTAGGTCATGCACTTTTGAACTAATGATAAGTTTCTGGAAAAACTTGGAATTCTCCAGTCGGAAAAGTTCAGGAAAAAATAGCTCAGGGAAGCTTTAAAATGCTGGTCAATACAGAATGACCATGAGTCATGGAGTGAGGCAGCTATGACAAAGACTGCTGTAATGCCATGATGACTATTTCCACTGAAAACAGGAAAGTGTTCATGTCACTGTAGAGGGCAGGGACAACTTTTCCTGGAAAACCTTGAACTGTTTTATTCACCTGTGCTTAAAAGAGAGGAATTCAAAGTGGGACAAACACAGATGCTTTAATGATGCAGATTCCACATCATGGTGAACCGAGTCCCATTTGGTCTCACATCTTTCTTGTGTTCATGCAACTGTGTGGCAAACCACAACAAAGGAGGAAAAGAACATTTGAGGGAGAGATTACCCTTGTTAAGATCTGAGGATGCAGTTCTTGTAGAACATGTAATACTTGAAAGTCATGTTAATTTCCTTCTTAAGACTTTAAATATGTACATGGATTTTTAAGGATATTTAGCTCCCATTATTTTAGTAGAAACTTCAGGGGTTCAAAACAATAAAAAAATATTAAAAAAGCACCTTAACTGCCATTTTTCCAAACTTGGTCAGCAGTTAAAACCATGGGCTATCTAAGAGCTGAACTTCCACCAAGGAACTGAAAATGGTTTGGTTTCCAGAGGGAAATTGTACCTTACAGGTTTTGTCTTCAGATGGAGATGGAGGACTAGAAAGAACCTAAGTGGAGACAACCTCTGACACTCTGGCCACTTCAAACAGCTGGGTTAAATGTGCCTTTATGAAAATCTATCTCTGTTACTACTATTGGGAACTCCTGGATACTGTTTTCTTATGAAAAATAGGTGCCTTAAGGAATTGTCTGGATTAATGGAGGTATCAGCAGTCCTTTACCAAGGCTCATATGATGTCTGTCTTCAAATGCCATTGTCCGTCTTAAAATGACAGACAGTAACATGCACAAATCATAGGCATCAGAGAGGCTGAGCAGTACAGAAGAGCACAGGTCAGTAAAATCTTGTTCATACAGAAGAACGGCGAGGATTTCTGAGAGGGGTGTTTATACTTGCATTAAGAAAAATGTAGAAAGTTGATGCCCAGACTCATGTAAGAAGTTAAGTATTACAAGCCCTTGGGTTGGCAGTATGGTGGGAGCTGGGCACTCATGCTCTCTACAGCATATGCAGAGCATGCTGGGTTACATCTCATTGTACCAGTGAAGAATTCCAATCCTACTTCTCTGAGCATGTCCCTTCCCCCAAGCATTCCCTGCCTGAATGGAGACCAGGAGCACCCTGGTGGGAGGGTACCATTCAAAATTGCCCAAACTCTTAAGTCAGGGCCCATTCTGGCTGAATTCAAACACATGAGGAGTACATCAAATCTGAGCAGGAGCCACTGTTATCTTTGCAAACACAAATATGTTTGGGGGACTCCTTTTATGAGACATGATGGCGATTGAAGAATTGAGCAAGAATTGGCAGGTACCTCTTCAACCTGCTGCCTTTGAGAAGGATGGTCCCACCATGCAAGAGCAAAGGGGCACAAAATGAAATTAAATTAAATAATGGGTTTGCAGCACAGAAAGAGCACTCCAGGCTGCACACCGAGTGGGGCACATTGACACAACTCACTCTTGATACCAAAAGTTAGCAGAGGTTTAAAAGGTGATTCAAGCAAGACACGGAAGAATGATCCAGGAAGAGCTTTGCTTCTAAAAGCATGTCTTGGGAAATTCCTTGGGACATATTACTGCAGGCTGGGAAAATACTGTGGGGAATAGCACTGTGTTTGCCATGCACTAATAGTCTTCTCCAGGCATCTGTTACTGGGCCCTGTTGGGAACTGGTTAATGGCCTATTTGAACCTTTGATCTGACCTAGAACTACCATTCCCATGTTCCTTCAGAGCATAATTAAGCTAATTCATCAAAAGGAAAACAGTAAACTCTGTTTTCTCTCTCTTAGCTCAGAAATACTTCCTAGAAAAAATTAGGCTGTATGGATGAGTATGAACTTCAGGCAATCCATAGTATCAGCATGTTGATAGGAAACTTGTTATAACTATCCATGTGAGTAAATCAGTCACTTAAAATGATGTCTAAATTCTTCAAAGAGATCAACACCTGCAAGAAGTTTGAAACTTTCCCCTGCCCTAGAAGTAAGTTCCTACAGGCAGGCTCCTAATCTCATAGTTAAGTACATGTCCTTTATTCAGAGGCAGCAGGAACCCAACAATTTCTATTTTTTCTAAGTCTTCAGCCCAGTAACTAGTCTGTTGCAATCTGTATTAACAAAGTCTGGTCTGTATTAGTAAATTCTGGATAATTCTTGTCCCCTTAAGGATATCCTGTAGTTAAAAGAATGGCTTATCTTCCTCAAAACAGGAGAGCATAGAGATTTAAAGGTGTGGGCAAGAAGAAAAAAAAAAAAAGGATTAATATTAGTTATATTGCAAAAAAAAGATATCTTTTTGCCCCTCAAAGTTGATAATGACTCAGCTGTTTTCCTCTCAATTTATGAAATAAAGCTGTTGCTTTAACACTGATTAGTTGTGTACAACTGGCTTTCTTTAGCCAGACTGCCTATGTGAATGTATTCATGGAAAATAAACCACTCCTACAAATGAAATATTATGTTTATAGGGTTGATCTTATCTTTTGTTTCATAAATAGCGTACCATGAGAACAAGCACTGACAAGATAAAACAAGTGCCCATAAAAATGTTTGGCCTGGGAAAACTCTGCTTCTGAATTTAAAAGCTACCTATAGTCAGAGCACTGGACACAGACACAGAACCAGCCATACTTCCAAGACCATATTTAAGCACTCATGGTAATGATTGACTTTTTTAAGGCAGTGCAACTCCAGTGTAAACACTCGAATAAATGCTAAGCTCTTTGCAAATGCTGACAACAAGCTGGAGATGCCAGTTCTTGGGTAAGTTTTGAAACTGTGGCCACAGCTTAAAATACAAGCAGAGAAGATATAAAAGTGCAGTCCATTTATGAGTCTCAAACAGTTAGAATGGTAGCTTTGTATACGAATAAGTATGTGAGTAGCAGGAATGTCTTTCCCTTCGGAGACACTTCGTAGGTGCAAAGATGTGGAGTGTAAAGAGTAAAGGAAATAGTCTGGCTTGCTTGTAGATGTTCTGTTGATTTTTTTCCTTCCTTGTTTGTGCATTTCCTACTTTCAGGCTGTAGCTTTCAAACATCAGACTTCTCTGAAATACATTTTTTGAGTCACAGTAGTTACCCTACATTTATTGACCCACACAATGCCTTTACCTGAAGCCATGTATTGTAGCTCTCTGTGGAGACTTCTACACAGCATCTGCAATCCAAGCTGGCAAAAGTCTCAGGTGCTGGACTACATTGGGATACCAGAGCTTAAGTGCCTCCCTGATGTAGCTTAAAGCAGAGTTTTCTCTTAACACAGAGAGAACTTTGTTTGAGTCCCTCTCATAGTCACTCCCGCAGATATTAAGCTCGGCAGTGTAAGCCTGGGACTCAGTGAGAGGACTCCTGAACAAACAATAGGAACAGTAATGCTGTGTGTCAGATACATCACCTGGTACTGTAACAGTGCCCTTCCTATTTTGTATATGTGGACCAAGCAGGCTGCTGTAACCTGAGAAGAAACATCTGGCTCACAAGCTTTCACTCGGTCTCTTCTAAACTGGAAAAAAACCAACCCCAAGCCCCTACAAAACCACACCCCTTCAACAGCCCATGGAAATGTCCAGTGATTATCTGCCTTTTCAAAATTAGTAAAGTATCGCTACAGTAAAGTATCACTGGGTTGTGATTACACTCATTTCAAACCTGTTCCTCAGGAAATGCCACTGTTAAATTCCAAGCAATTCTTCAGGCAAACTCACTTAGCATACAATAATAGAAAAATACATTTGTTCCAGGTGCTTTCTTGGCAGAACCTGATGTTTGTGTCTGTTTATTCTTTCCTCTGTCTCCCAAACTCCCTTCAGATTTTGTTATTCTGCAATTATCCAAGTTGCCCTGTCTCTTTCTCATGCAAGAGATGGCTGGGAAGGGAAGAAGCTTTAATGAAAGGAGCATGGATCAGAGCCACAAAATTAATCTAAATATGGCCTTTGTTTTCTTATTTTGCAGCTGACCCACACACATTGTAAAACAGACTCTTCCATAACCACTACCCCATTAAAAAGTATTTAGAGTCTTAAATATTCTGCTTGTTTTAAATGGAATTAATTACTTTGTTTGTATGCTTGTTTATTAACTAACATTGTGTAAGGAATTGTATAAAGCAAAAAGGACAACATGCTGTTTTCTCCAAAGTCTTGAAGTCTCAGTAGACAGGCGGAGAGCAGAAACAAATATTGCAGCCTGTAAAATGCTGGAAATTATGACCACAGCTTCCACAGTAACTTAGAGACCTGCCTACTTGATTTTTAAAAAAGACCTGTATTGTGTTTGGTTATTTTCAGGAGTGGGGATGGCAGGTGCTAAAAATTAGGTGCACATGGGAAGTCTTGAGCAGAACCACTAAGAACAAAATATTCCCCAAACATATGATCACTTTAAAAATCTTTCTTTCTACATAGTTTGAGTTAAATTTGCTATTTTGATAATAGGTGTCCATGTACTTTCATTATATGGGCTGGTATCTGTGAAGCTCTCAAAAGAAATAAGCTTTATCCAGAAGCAGATTTTATTAAACATTAGCTTCCTCTCAGCCCAAAAGTGAATACTAAAAAGGCTTACAGGTTGGTTTTTTTTTCACCTCTGAGTTTGAAAGGTCTTTGGCAGTTGCCAAAGAGTACAATAAAAAGGGACTTGCCACAGAACACAAGACCAGACCAATAGAGAGTTCCAGAGAGGAGAACAATATGGTTTTATCAATCATGAGACTAGGATTTTATATTTGGGTAACAGGACAGGTCTCAAAACCTGAGCTCTTGGGCTTGCCTCCTATCTGCTATACATTTTATTCTGCCTCTTACTTGATTTACCACTGAATCATTTGAGTGCAAAATTTCTTTACAAGGTACAGTTGTATCAGATTAGGACATCTGCTTCATATTCATGGTAGGGTTTTATTAATAATACACTTTCCTGAATTGAATTCAAGTCAACAAGGTAATGTATCTGGAAAGACAATACAGTGTTTCTTACTTCTGTTATTAATTTAATTAATTTGTACTGTGGATAGAAGCTGATGTGTGAAATACTCTTTCTTGCCACAGTTTTACATGACTAACAAAGGCAGAGCTCTGGTCTACAAAAGCAACAATAATACAAATGACTTTTCATGCTTTCATCCCTCAGAGCACTATACAAGCATACCACATCTATTCCTTTACAATGGAGATGTCCTGCATAACAACTGAAAAAGCACTGGACTTAAAACAATGTAAGGCGACATTTTAGAACAGGCCATTTTTAAAGACATTTTTTGTTTGCTTGTTTTAAAAATCCTGTAAACTCCAAAATCAAATGGATATTTAAGGAGAGATCTATTTAGAGGAGAACTCTAAATTCCCTCTTTTCTGTAAAAGGGCTTTGCAGTACTCATCCTGTTCTTCCAGAGCCTCCAGAACAAGCATGCTGATCATGCTGGAGGACCCCTGGCATTTCTAATGTTGGATACACAGGAAGAGATGATACCTCAAAAAAAGGAAAGAAAAACATCTTCTCACAGATACCTTTCAGACTCTCACTCTGTGAAATACAACATTTAAGGAAGCACACAACCATTGAAAAAAAGTGTATTTTGCATTGTCAGTAGGAATTGTTCCATACTGTGAAATAAACTGTATGATCATTGCGGTCAAAAAGTGTTTTGCTGGTGCACAGAAGAGCTGTCTCTCTAATCCTTTACTAGGGAACCAGTTTTCAGGGCTAGGACTGTATAGCAATGTGTTCTGTGCACTAACAGACCGTCTGCCTACAGGTTAGCCAGATAGTATGGTAGAAAAAGCTGGATTCCTAAATTAAATAATCAGAGTTGTCTGCCTCTAGAAGTGGTTTTCTTTCCTGAAGGGCTGACCAGGCAGCAGTTCCTACTGATTTTTTAAAAGCCATTTAGCAACCTTGATATAAAATTAGAAAGCTAACTTTAGACATGAGGGTTGGAAAATGTTGGTGGTCTGTAAATATGATTACAGGTCAGACAGTGCAATTAAAGTTCTAAGGAAATAATGTATGTTATCTATCTATCTATCTATACTTACACATCCATACCTGTCTGAGTACTTCCCCCAACACACGGACTTAGCACTGGAACCTTGAAATACATCTGTCTTCACTTAACTCTGGCCCATTATTTCTGAATGAGCTTGGCTACCTAAGCATACTTCTTGCTGATGTACTTCCCTTGAAACTGGAAAATAAATGGTATGTGATGCTATTTTGCCCATCCTTGGTTACCTCACTGTGAAGTTCCCCACCCATTTTGGCACTATCTATTCAAGACAGGAAGCACAAAATTGTGACCACAAAGGGTAAAGGTGGTGCCCCAACAAAGCCACAAGGACTCTAAATTTAAGCCAGCCATAAAAGCTTTGAAAATGATGACACACAAAGAAGGAGAAACTACGGGGAATGAAACACCTTAATTTTGAAAAACCACAATGATCCACCCAGCACTTTTAGAGCTTTCAGCTCTGAGGCATAAATTAACCACAGGCAGTTTTTAACCTACCAAACACAGACACTCGTTCTTTGTAACTTTGCAGCTGCTTAAAATGGGGTAGATGTGTCTTACAAACTTAAAAAGACAACTCTCAACATGTCTATGTCTGTTTAAAAAAACCAACAACATACACTCACAGTCCAGTAGGCTGGGATTCCCAAAGATGAACTGGTGACCCGTCATTTTAGAATGGAAAATTCAGGATACTGCACTGGTACCTGACTTAAACAGCCCAGAGTACCCCTGTTCTGCAAAAAAAGTGCTCTGCACTACTTCGTCTTGAGCTTGGATTCCCCCCAAAAAGGTATCTGAAATTAAGCAGTATGAAAATTTTGGCCTGGAATTTGTGATTTCAAAACTCTTGTGGGCTGGCCATATTTCACATAAAGGTGCTGACATTGTACTTAACTGTGACTGTAATTGAATCTATTTATGGCATAATTTGGTATTAATTTGTATTAATCAGTCAATTACTGTTAATAATTAAGTGTTTTTTGGACTTCACTTTAATTTGAGTAACACTGTGTAATGGACAAGCAACTGGTATGAGGTGTCTTCTCAAACATGATGCTATCCAGAACCAGTGGGGAGTGGAAAACTGTTATGTATATTAAGCTAAGCCCTTCTCTGAATTAGGGAAATGCTGATCAGTGTTTCCTCTGAAGGTGTGTTTTGGGGGAAACTTTGAGTGCTGGTGAATAGGAATATCAAATTAAATTGAAAAAAAACTCTGCTCTCTGGAACATTCTGCCCCACAAAGTCTAATCACTGCTTTTCTTGGAGCAACACTTTTTTAGTTTGGGGTTTGTTTTTTTGGATTTTCTTTGCACGTGCTCAAAAGACAGGGTGAAATTATAGGAATACAGGGATAAAGGAAACTCAAACAGAAATAAGACATGCTGTATGGCCAAGACACAGTTTATAGCCTTCTGCAGGTTACTGCACTTGCTTTTACAGCCAGGATTTGTCAAGGATCTTAAGGTGTGGCTTTCCTGAAAAACTTTGAGTCCAGTGCCTGGAGCCGTAAGATGAATTAAAAAATTTCAGCCTGGAATGGCTATGACATTTCTTAGAAGCATTAACTCTATGTCCCTAAAAACTCTGAATTCCTCATCTGAGGTGATTTCAGTAGAGCAGCTTCAGGCTGGGATCCAGAGGTGTTCTGAGCCCCATGGGCAGGGAGGTGCACCGTGGTGTGACTGGGAGCCACAGCACTGGGCTCATCTTGCCTGATGCACCTTCTCCTTCTGCCACGCTTTACCTCCCACTCAGGGTTTCTTTCCCAGTCCTCTGCTGCTTGGACAGGCCCCAGCGGGTTTCCAGGTCTCTGCAAGGCAGGACCCCAACCCGAGTGAGTGAGGCACTGCTGAGTCAGATGGTGAGGGCTCCTCGAGCCCCGGGTGTGCCCGGGAATGACAACGTTCACCTGTGAGGTGAGAGCTGCCCAGCCAGGTAAAGTGGCCACACCTTTTGCATCGGGCCCTGGGCAGGGGAAGATGCTGTGGTGCAGATGCAAGGCATGGCTTTGTGCCTCCACATGCATGGAGCAGGAGCCAAAAGTGTGAATGTTGGATGTCTGGCCTGGCTTCTTGTTGAACTTCACTCTCCTACTTACTGAAAAGCACCTTAAAACTGGATTCTAGTATTTATAGAGGGATTTTTCTTTTCATTAGAAGCTGTCAGTTTTATTCCTCCTCATAAAAGTTTTGTAATACTATATGATTTATAGAGGCACTGGATCTAAAAGCAGATTGAGAAGCTTAACCTTATGGAAGACAAAACTTTAGCAGAAATCACAGCAAAAGATTTGAGGATTTCATTCCATCTCTATTTATCTGCTCAAAATTTCCCCCCCTCTCCCCAAATGTAACTTTTTTACTGAATTAAACAGGGAAGGCTATAGTCCAAAAGTTTTAAAGAGGTTTTTTTCTGTGTGCACTTTCATACAAGCATGTGAAAGCAAGTGTTTTAAAGCAAATGATATCCAGAAAATTACATTTACTATTGGCACATGATGTTTCTCTATCTGTCACTCTGACAACAACTGCAGGACTTCTAATCCATTACAATCTCAAGACATCCCCAATTTACTAAAATTACTTTAAAATGCACAGCAAAATAATGTTTTTCACAGAAATGAGATGTTTGGGATATCATGCAATAGTCAAGAAGGTTAAAGGAGTCTTGTCGTTGTAATTAGTCCACTACACTTACGGGATCTGTCAAACTGTAGAGCAGAAAACAAGCTCAACTCTGTCAGAGCCAGAGATAGGCTTTTGAAAATCTAGGCAGCAGCATTTCCATTACAGGGATGTCATTGTAAGGACACAGTCCCTGCTTGAGATAAGATGGTGGCTTATGTTGCTTACTTTCAAATTTGGGACACTGTTGCTGCTTTAACATGTTTCAGCTCCTCAGGAGAGGCTGTGACAGGGGATGTCACAGAGAATCAACCCACCAGAAACCTTCCCTGGGAGTGTAGTTTGCTCACTGCTCTGCCTGGAATCCTGACTTCACAGGAGAAGGAAAGAAGGAGCTACAGGAGGGCAGATTGCCTGGCCTTAAAAGGAGATTTCCAGTATGGAAATGTTGTGCACAGCCTAACTTTGCTGGTTGCTAAATGAAGGGGAAAATATACAAATAGGCAGGCACACTCACAGAGATGTTCCTAAGGGAACCTTTACACACCCCTCTTCTTTCTTCTGAAAACATACTACCACTCTTCCCCTTTCAATTACAGCAAAGTCCTAATTTCTATGACTTCAATAAAGAATTATATTCTGAGACGAATACGCTGAGTCCTGTCTGGTAAGGGGGGGTAGCTGAATCTTATGCCTCATCCTGTAGATGGGCTGTTTTTCCTCTGTGCAGTTTCTAAAGGCGGGGTATACTATTAAGAGGCTTGTCTGCAGACATAAGGGCAATAATCTGACTGGAGCCAGTCAGTCCATGACCTCAAGTGCACCATTTGAAAACTACACCTCAAGCCTTGCCCTCATTCTTACTCCACCCTCTGCAGAGCAAATCACACCACTCCAGTTTCATAACTCTGGGAGGCTACTTACCCACTTTGGCTATAGTGCTGTCAGCAGCTCTTGGGAGGACGAGTGAGAGATTGTGGGATAGCTTTAAGACAAAAGTCTTTCTTCTGACTTTTCTTTTAGTATTACCTGGAGTCCCTCATCTTGCTTTTCGCATTTCCCTTTCCTGGCCTGACAGCATGTCTGAATGAGTTTGCATGGTGTTTATCAAGAACAGCATTATGACTAACATATTTTCACGGGTCACAGACCAACTTATTTCAATCCAGCTAATTAGCTCTTTTCTGTGGTACTTTTTTTTTTTTAACATGAAATCTTTATTCAGTTTTCTTATCTACTGGAATTTGTAATGTGCAGACAAAGACATACCACAAAGTGATTCGTTACGAAAACCGCAAGACACTGATCTTTATTTGTTTGCAAAAACATTCAAAATTAATTTATCCTAAGGGATAAAAGAGGCAAAGAGAGAAAACTGAAAGAAGATGAAGGCAGACTGAAAGAGACAGAGCAAAGCTTTGCCCAATATCTTGATCTGGCACCTCACCCTACAGAACAGTCAGCTGAATTCTTCTACTATTCTTTTTACATTATTGGCATTTTAGGCTGACTTCTGTCCATTTCCTACCAGCTCAGAAAAGCTACATCCTGCCTGATGATACATCTCCTGTCATGTAAATCTCTATCAGCCCTCGTAAGGCTGGAGGGGGGCTTTGGTCTGTAACAGCCCCTTCAGGCTGTGTAACCTAGAGGCAGGATCACGGAGTTGGCAGGTCATCCTGCCCATCCTTTGCCCAAGGCAGGTTGCCTACATCCCTGTCCTTTCTGGTACATGTTTACCAAGCCTATTTGCAGAGGTCTCTACAACTCTCCAGGTAATCTAATCTCATTTTTTTCTGTCATCAGAAAGTAAAAAGTACTTTAACAGCATATTTCTTGCTTCAGTTTATCTTATCTAGGATGCAAATGGAGAATGGAGCATCCTTTCCCTCCTTTTAGCTGTCTTTTTACGTATTGTGGAATCATGCTCCTCCTTTGGTCTTCCTTTTTCAGACTGAATTACCAGAGATGAGTCACCTTTTTTTTTAAACCCATTTCTCTAAAACCTTTGATCAGATCCTCTGCTCTCCTCTGCTTCCTCCGATACCTGAAGCTGTTTTACCAATAACAGCACTCAAACCCTGATCTAAAGATTTATGAATGCCAGGAGAAATAGAGTGGAAGAATTATTTCACACATCAATCAATCTCTGCTCTTGGTTACACAACACAGGCTGGCATTTGCCTGTGTTAAAAACCATGATATTGCTGACACTGTGCTCATCCTGAGTCCAATACACCACTTGCAAGCTTTTCTCTGCAGAACTGCTGTCTTGCTGATTCATTCCCATTCCTTGTGCCTGCAGTTAATTACTGCTAAGAACAGTTTCTGGTTCTTGTTGAAATGCATTCTGTATTTTTGGCTCATTTCTATATGATCAATTTAATTTCTAATCCTGTCCTTCAGTACACTTGCAGTCCCTCCCACATTGTCATCTACAAATTCGAAAAATGTGTTATCCTCCTCTGTCACCAAGAACAAGTAGAATCAAAGAAGTTTCTACTTTTATGCTTGTTTTGGATTGCAAGCAAGAGTCAAAAGTAGAGCCCTCAGTGAACAGTGGTATGCATTCCCACTGACACTGGGCCAGGGGAGGTATTTCAGGGCTGAATATGGGCACGTCCCTTAGGCACATTCTTTCTTTCTCTATGATGCAGAGAACTGACATAATCCCGAAACACTCATTATCCAGAACTCAGGGCCACAGAGCTCCAACTGCTATGAAACAAGGATGTTGTGGTTGGCTTATGTGTTCCTTCACCTATCACACTTGTGATTTGAAATTTTAAATTCTGTTGCAAAAATTAAAAATTACTATCCTAAGAGAACTGTCTGCATTTGAAATACTATAAACATTTTACTAGTCCCAGATTTTCCTCAAAAAATTTTTTTCCACCTTTCTCTGTAGACAAGACTGATTTTGAAAAACATTTTGCCAGAAGGACTGATGTTGTATTCAGGTCTTGTAAATAAGACTTTATTATTTTCCTCTGCCCCTGGCTTGCCATTTATCTCAGTGGAATTCCCACCTGCTTCTTCCAGGTGCTGCCAACACAGATTCATAGGAGCTCTATTAACTTTGAAAGTGCTAGTTAACGTCATTCTAAAAAGCCACTTGTTTTCATCTTACTGCCATCAGTCAAGAAAAAGCAGCACTCCTCTTTCCAGCAGCTCATTAAATCTTATTAAAATACATGCCTGAAAAATAAGTAAATTAATTCCAGAAATCTGCTGTGACAGTGTCCAACCTGCCAGACATTCTTTTTTCATTGTCCTTCCTTCCTGCCTGCCTTCCTGCCTCCCTCCCTCTCTCCGTTTCAGTAACAAGGTGTGAGAGACTGCAATGTTAAGGGTGCAGAGGGGTAAATACCCATCACTGGAGCATGACCATGACAATCCAGCCTTTCTTTAGCAACAAGCAAGATTTTGAGCCAGATAAGGGAAGAGGCAGATGAGAAGCAGACCTTGTGAGGCAGGATAATGCTTTTTATCATGCCAATGCTCTCCCTTACACAGCTGGCTCAGGTGTGAAAACTCCCCTGCCCACCTGGGGAAGTACCAGGACATTCACACGTAGGCCTGAAGGTTTTCATCCCTTCTGATATGGCATAACTGGCTCAACTACGCTGGCAAGAGTGGTCATGTCTAGAAGAGGCCATAAACAACCCTCAAGTGCCCCGACTCATTTCTTGGGCCTTCCATCAGAAGACTGCATGTGATCCACAATGTTGTAACACACAGTATAAAACTCCCCACCCAGGGGAGGTACCTGGTCATTCCTTCTGAACCTAAACATTTATTAACCCATTGAACTTCATGTTTCCAGGGACTGGACCCATGGGTGGTGATATCTTTCCTCTCCACTATCTACTCTTATCCTTTCTTTCTCTTTCTTTCTTTTCCTTAGATATTTTCATAAGTGGTACACTTGTACTTTTGTATTGTTACATTTCTATAGACAGTAACAACTGCAATCAAATTGTTCTAAAATAAACTTGCCACACGTATGTATATGTATGTGTATATATATATATATACGAACACCAGTCATTCAATGTCATTTCATTCGAATCCACCCCAAAGGACCTTTAAGAAGAACCTCAGTTACCTGACCTTTAGGGGTGGGTTGTAAGACATGCTACCAAACTGTTAAGAATGGACACATAAGTGCCTCTCTCTTTGTCTCTCACTCCCTCTTTCCCCTCAGTTTAATTTAATTTCAGACTTTATTAATCCACACAAAAGAGATTTGGTTCTTCACTCTTTACACCAGGGTGACTCCACTGACACTCTCCTTTGCAATATCTCAAAGAGGAAAATGAATGTCCCAGACTTGTCTATATTTAGACAAAGCATCTCTGTTAAACCTAGCTAATATATGCTAAATGCTTTTAGCTAATTTTACTCCCTTTCACTCTCCTTACATATAGATAGGTATTGCCTATATGTCAGCCAGTAGAACATTCGCAAAAAAGCAGCTTGTGTGTCCCTGGTTTGGAAAGGACAAGCAAGAACCACTGATTTCTAAAGCAGCATTTCTGATAAGAGAAGATGATTAAGTGAAATACACACGGAATAAAAGACTGCCATCTGCCTTCCTGTTTTAATTTTTGTGGTAAATTCTAAGAGCCTGTATCTGTCATTTATGTAGACACACGCTCAGGAATCATAGCTGCAAGGAGTACATGAGCATTATTAATTTGATAAAACAAAACAAAACATGAAAAAAAATTCCTTGTGTTATTTTTGAAGGGACCTTTATCTTTTGTTTGAACTTCAAACAGAGCTAATGTCAAGTAACCAAACCTTAATTTAACATGAAAGTCCCTAATATCCAGTCCTTCAAAGAAATGATCCACAATCAGCATTCCCTGCAGGATCTTTGCAACAGTCAGTGGAGATTTTTTGTTGCTGTTTCCTACTTGTGAATATGCTTCGCAATCAATTATTCATCCTGTGTCCTCCACCTCCAGAGCCTTTCATCATTATCTCTGAAAAGGGAATCAAGATGAAAAACATAATTGCTGCAATTTCATTACTTTATAACTGTCATTCTCTCTGCAACTCCCTTTACCAAAAGAGCACTTCACTCATCACTGGGTTGCTGAGACCATTTGTAGATTCTAAAATATTATTACTACCTAACAGTCACTCAGTTAAGTTCAGGCTTATCAGGAAAGTAGAAAAAAACCTGAGGGAGGCAGCTGGGTTTAGTCTCAGCACAAGAACCAGTGCTGGTGCAAAAGCTGCCAGATTGTGACTTTTGGTCATGCTATTGTCCAGCATCCCACCTATACTGGCACCACATCCAGCTCCTCCACCTATCTGGTCTGGACTAGGAATGTTCCTCTAGGAATAGCTGTGATTCAGGGGAGCAAGGAATCAGCTCTCCACCGTGTAAAAGCTGCTATCCACAACTGAATCAAAACACATCTGTTTGGTCTGACTTTATCCTTATCACTGACTATGCTTCAGTTTTCATAATTGCACAGTTAGTTGTTAGCTATAAACAAGATGAAGCTTTGTTGGGAAACTCATCCTTTGCATCAGAAGAAACAAAAAAAGTAATATGAATGAAGAATATTCTGTCTTATATTTAAAAATATTTCTGTATTAATATTTCAAAATTATGGAGATGGGATTTTTTGTTTTTAGTGCCTAAAGTTTTGTGTACCAAGATGCTTTGGCTAGAAGTTAACATTCAGATCAAATTTTATGAAAAACAGAAAGAAAAATGTGTATACTACTGTAATTTTAAATCCAAGAAGCAGTATGACCCAACAATAAGGAATCTTTGACAGTTACACCAATCCCCCAACAAAAGGAGAAAAAGACCACAACTTTGCACCCTTTGCAAGCTCCTTATGGAATGGCACCCAGCAAACTGCTTGTGGAGGATGAGTGAGAAATCTGGAGCTGGATGAAACACCAAGTACCTTATGGATAATACCTGAGTTCAGTGGAAGGGAAAGACCATCTCTCCCACTACAAGAGAGCAACAGTTCATTATTGCTTTTCATCTTTCAACTCTCTAATGTAACTATGATTATAGATCAAACTGCACAATCTGTCCTTGGATTTCCTGCAAATTAAGCAGCTCCTGTTTCAAGCCATTCTATTTGCCATGTCCAGTGCACAAAGGTCTTTCCTGATGGCTGCTGTGGGTGGGTGTAACCTGGTAAGCAAGATGAGAAAAAGAGGCTCTGGCTTGTCGTGCTGTTTAAACTCCAAGTTTAATTGTATCTGGTTGCTGAGATGCACATTGCTTTTTAAAACTGTAAATAGAGTCTGCCTGCTCAAACAGTAGCTGCAGAAGCCTGCTGACAGTTTCATCTGGTGACAGGAGCTAGTTTCAAAGAAGATTAGTCACTGCTATTGAGAATATTAATTAAGAACTCGCTCTTTCTGCCTGCAGATTACAAAGGTTTACCACAGTCCCAATAATCTAAACAAACCAGGCTTGTTTTAAACGTCCACTTGCAGCAGCTTCCTAATGTCTTCTGGACCCAATTTACCACCAGCTTCTTTTAGCTACAGCAAGTTGCAGAAAGGAATATGACTCTTTTAAGACTGATTTTAGCCAAGAAAACTACGCTAAGGAAGAGCTACATCATACATTAACTGGGATTTCCATTCAGTTCTAATTAGACTGCATAAAAATGTCTCCAAACATATTTAACTTGTATGCAGTGGCATAACGTTCAAGGCTTAAAATTTTAATTTATGGCTTTGGGTGGGTGCCTGATACTTCTAATGTTTAATGAATCTGTCCTCACTTGGCAATTTGCCACTGGTGATCATAGAGTTTGTGTATGCCCCTAGGTATTTATATCTGTAAAATTGATAGTGTGTGAAATGTCTTATATTTGACAAAACGTGGCTGGTTTATTTTCTTCTGAAATGACATAATTACTCCTGCAGGATATGTGGTCAGTTGAAGATTTGCAATTTTTCGCGTTAAAGAGTTCTATATATTATTTCTGACAGCCAATGTTTTATTTTTTTGTGAAAGATTCGGAGTTTGTTTAGTTAGTAGCCACATTTTGTTTAAGTCTCACACTGGAAGCTCCCTGGGACAGGGGCTATCTTTGTGTTGTAACACAATTGAAACAATAACTTTAAAAACCTCTGTAAAATGGGATTTTCCATTAATTGTACAGATGGTGGTTTGCTAAAAATACACACAGAAATTAAACTGGCACAAAAGCTAGTAAGAGTAAACACAAAAAAAGTTTCTTAGTCCAAAAAGAAAGGAACAAGAGACAACAAAAAGCTCATGGATGTTAAGAAAAAAAGGAAAACTCTTTTATTATTTTAAAATACCTTTATTTTTTCCTTTCAAATACCACCAATGACACATTTAAGCAAAATTTCCACTCCCTTGCCAATAACTACTTAAAAACTACCGTGCTAAAAAAAGACAGGAAAACAAAATCGGGAAGGCAATCATATATGAAAATAAAACCAATCTAAAGTCCACTGGATACAGTCTGAGGATCCAGTGCTAGTGCAACAATTAGCCTTTTGAAGGTCTCCTAATTCAGCTACAGTTAAGAAAAACGATTGTGTTGTCAACCCCTCTGGCTTTTGTAGATGGGCCACCACAAATATTCAAAGCACCTACACTTTCAGTGTCTGCCCAGGTTAATCCAACTGTAAAAATAAACTTGTTGCTGTCCCTTCTAACTTGGTGGCACTGACAAATCTATCAAATCCAAGAGTTACTCTCTGTGCACTTAACAGTCTCTCTCATATCCCCTACAAAAGGAAACAATAGTTTAAAGGAGACACCTTTTAGAAACGGCATCTACCAAGGCCATTTTGTAATGGTAGTTGCTAACTGTGACACAGGGCTAGTCTGGGCTTGGCTGTGAATAATTACCAGGTAATTTTCTCATGCTAATGTGCAGCAACCATTTGCTACCTTACAGCAAATACCCTTTCTGAGTGTCCACATCCCCATTATTTTTACTGTGGTTAACCTCTTGTGTAAAACAGAGCAGAAAACTGTAGGTAGCATCCCTCACTCGTTGTCTTCTTTAGAGCGTCAGGAAAAGTCTTATAAATCAAAGGTTTAAGCTTTTTCTAACAACACTGTGCCTTCCTCTCTAATGCACCACTTCCTGAGCGGGATAGAGTCCTGTATATTTTTAACTACTTTTTTTCTCCTACCTCTTCCTTCTTCTCCATAGCTCCTGGAATCCTCCATCCTTCTGACTGGAGGTTGGTCCAATTTTCTCAGAGCCTAGGAGTCCTTCTGGGAGGTCAGTCTGAGGGAGCACTGCTGCGTGATGTGAAACTCGTGTAAGAGTTTCTCTAAAGAAACTAGGCAACCTTTGTCAGTTTAGATCAGTGGTGATAACATATTCTCCTATGGAGTAGGGTTTTTATGGAGGATGTTTGGTTTGTTAAGATGGAGACAGTTTGTGGGGGTGTGGTGGCTCCAGATGAACTTTTGAAAAATCCAGACAAGTTTTTTGACCAAGTCGTTTTCCTGCTTGTTTGATGCTGTCTGCTGTTGCTCTTCTCTCCTGGCCAAATCTGTTGCATAATTTCCTACCTCTATTAGAGGTTGTTCTTATATTTCTATTCAAAAGTTAGCAGTTTCCACTTTTTGCTATGACCTGCAGGAATTTTACATCCCAAAAAGTGATTTCTTTCCCCTGATGGGAACCTGTCTGTACCACTCTACTTTTGACTTCCTTTTTTTTGCACTACCCTTAATGTGTTTGTGGCCCCATAACACAGTTTACCCTTGGAACTTTCCAGTTCAGAATAACTGAAATTAAGATTATGAACTTAACAACACCGTCATAATATCTGTTCACTAAAGTCAATATTCTGAATTAATTTGGCCTCTTTACCCATGAAATCTTTCTTCTTACACAGGATTAGATATTTGAGTTAAGCATCACAGAAGTGACAGAGATTTTTTGCCTGACAGCTCAAACTTACTGATTTGGCCACTGTGACAGTTTAGTTACCTTGGCAGAAGAGCAACCCATTTTGGCACTGCAAAAGTTGTGTAACATTTTCAGCCTCTGAGAGAGTTTGACAGCTTGAGCAGAGCTCGGAGATATTGTTAACACACACACAGAAGAGGAAAACTACTGGTGTTTCTGGCTCTTTCTGTTCACTTAATAAATGATTGAAAACTTCAAGGCTTTTTGTCAGACCAAAATTTCACCTAAGCTAAATAATGACGTGCAAGAGGGATATAAGAGAAAGAATATATATAAACAGACATGCTTGGCATTATAGCTTGAAAGAATCCTTCAGTATGTTCACAAAACACACGCAGACAGAAAAACATGCATACGTGCAGACACACGTGTATATGCACACACAAACTTCTTCAGGCCCCAACTGTCACACACATTTGTTTGAGGTTTTATGGGTCCCAGAAAATGCTACAAAATGAGATTACTGCAAAGATATTCACATTTTGGAGATACCATTTTCCTAGGGTGATACATCCACTTTCTGAAACAACATGCTTTCCATCCCAAGGGCCTACTGGGTGGGTGAGGGGATGAGGGAGGAAGGGGAGGGGGAAAAAGAGTAGAGAAAAGGCAGCAAAGACTCCAGTACTACTTACTTAATTTGATTAACTGAGCGATGCTTAAATTGTGATGTACATCCATACATATTTCTGTGCAAGTTAGACCAAAAAAAATGACACTGGAATAAGGATTATTTGTTAAATTCTACTGTAAAGAGTGGCTGCATATTTGTGTCTCTCATAAACTCCTCTGACATAAAATAACTAGTGTTCCTGGAATATTTCAGTTTAGTAAAGAGTTTTCACTGCTGAGCACAGCTTTTTTTTCCTCCTCCTTTCTCTTCCCTCCCCCCTCTTTCTTTTTGAGTCTGACGACAGGATAAAACCTCAGTGATTAGCTTCGTTGCCGGCAACAAGCCTGATTCTTTAATGTAGCTGCTCTGCTCCTTAGCTTTGTTTTCATTATTATTTGCATTGTGCAGCAGATGACGAAGAGATAGTCAAAAGATCAAAGGTTTCCTTTGATGGTTTATATCACGGATCCCTGCTGTATTAAAAAGGATCTCAGGTCAGGACATTCTTGTTCACACGCAGATCTGAACAAGGGGCTGCACGGGGTGATCAAACTGGATGAAGGCTGAACACATCCATCAAAGGGCTGACCACATTGGCCCAAAGAGAAGAGGAGGTTCTACCTCCATAACCATGACATTAACTAGTGACAGATGTCTCCCTGTGGCTGCTGCTTTGATGTGTCAGGACTAAGGAGAACCAGAGAACACGGAGGGGTTACGCTTTCCACATTACTCTAGAATTGTTTTTAAAAAGTAAAATAGAATAAAATAAAATAAAGTAAAATAGCAATTCATAATGAGCAAGTTCTAATATCAAAGGTCATTTGCTCTTTACAGAAGAACATAGTTAGGCCCAGCTTGCATAACCAAACCACGCCTGTGTCAGGTCACAATATGTCTCTCTCACACATTGCATTTAATCTTGCAAACATTTACTAAACAATAACTGAGTCATCACAGCACCTCTGTGAAGTGAAGGACTATCATGCACATAGGGGAGATGGAGGCACTGAGACCAAAATGAAGACCTAGTCTCCAGAACTTGGGCTGGTGCAGCTTGTCCACATCCCTGTTTAAAACTGCTGGCTGCAGGCTGAAATGATTTTGTGTGTTTCTTTGTGTTTGTGAGAGAGGGCGATGACATTTTTATAAGATTTAGCATACATCAGGAGGAGACTGCTTTCGCAGCAGGCCCATCAAAACCCCTGCTCTAAGCATGCTGGGTTTCCCATCACATCAATGATGGTGCCATCCTCCTCCACTGAAGAGACATTTACTTGGAAAGGGTGTCCAAAAACCCTACACCCATTTCCTGAGTAAAACTGAAAGAAGCAACAAGACCCCACTTTTTATGCCAGGCAATTTTTGTTTACATTAGGACTTTTGCCAGGTTAAGTGCTGTCATGTCTCCAAAGAATATTAATCTATCATTAAAAGATTTAAGTGTGGACTTGCCCTAAATTTTACAGACCGTCTCCAGCTGCCATTAATTGCAACAGCCACTTGGTTACACCTCGAGGGGTAGGATTCAGCCCCGAAAATGTCATGTGAAGAGAAGTTTCTAATGTGAAGTAAGTGTTGGAGCCACCTGCCTCATGTGAGCAGTGGGCTCAGGGCACTTCCACAGGTCTCACAGCACATCTAAAGGGTATTTCATTCTGCCTACCCTGTCATCTGTGTCGGGATGCTGCAGAGGAAGACCTGTCGAGAGATTTCACTTGGATATTTAGACATCAAAAATTAAGCAGCATGAATCCCACCATAAGGCACAATGGATTTCTATTGTGCAGTTGATGTCAGAGCTGGGATTTTAGAAGTTCTCAGTCAGATCATCCTAAACTGGTGTCCTAATTAGAAACCCACTGATTTCACATTGCAAGTAGCCTGTGTCTGATGGTATCTTTGAGATGTCTTGTTCAATTGTTACATTCTGGGCCTTTAAAAAAACCAACAACAACCCCTCCCTGATGTATTCCTTGATGCAGTCAGCAGATGCAAAATTAGAAGAATCTGAAAATTAAAGCGGAAGTTTAAACAGAAAGCCCATTGCTGAGTAGCTTTGTAGGAGTGTGTATAAGAAGGTGTATGTTCTTAAAAACATGGAAAAGCAACATTGTTCATCAGAGAAGCTTATCCTACTGGACAATGAGGGACACAAAGTGCCAGAAACCTCATGATCTGAGTGTGCTTATGAAGCAACAGGAAAATTCAACTGTCAGGCTGCAGTTTAAGAGGGCCTTTTTACTAATAACCATATTACCTGTAATAGTCCCACAGTTACTTGACTTAAATTTCAGAAACTTGATAGACTTACAGCCCAGGTTTTAGCTGTCCTCCATTCTACTGAGAAATTACCTAACATCATAACACGTTTTTTCTCTCTTCTCAGAACATCGGATACCCAGTTTCAGTAACAGAGAGTTATTTCTCTGTCAGTTCTATCTTTAGCTGGTGGAAAAATAGAGGAGATTCTGTTTTGTTACTAGTGGACTTTTAATACACTGTCTTGTTTTCCAAAATGATCATTTTTTTAATGCTAGTTATGAATCATGTTTTGAAACACATTCACAGCTGTGAATGTTTATGTAATAGTTTTAGTGGTGGTGGTGTGAACACTTTTAAAGTGGAAAACCCCTCAGAATTTAGTCTTGAAGACATGTTGTTTTTAAAGGACTGTTTGTTGTAGTTCTATTCAATTTCTCATCTAAAATGGAAGCATTTGCTTGATGACTAAATCCACTAGAAATTTTTCGATTAAGATTCTGTATTTTCTGATTATGCATCAGCAAAAGCAGTAAGGCCTGTAGGCAGTATTCTGGTGCACAGCATTCTCATGAGCTGCTTTTTTTTGTTGAACGTAGGCGCCAGAGTTACACTGCTCTTGCACAGAGAATGCCTGGCAAAAATGTGAGGGCAAAAGCACATTTGTGTATGCACAGGCTACATCCCAGCCTGTCAACGACTTGAAATAACATGCAAATAGGTGCCAGTACATCTATCATTCTGTTTATTGTCTTTACTCACTTTCAGTTTGACTTCTCATACAATTCTGGCTCTAAGCAGTTGATAAACACCATTGGACTACTGGATTTTGTTTCCCACCAACATCACATCTTTATCTTTTGGAAAGGTTGATGAAATACAAACAGTGTAAGAAAAACTTTACTGGCAAGGGCCTCTGTGTCTTGCTACAGCACAGCAATGTACTATGGTTGCTTTGTATCTGTTGCATAAAGTTTGTTTGAGTGACACTCTGACAAATGGTCTTTTTAGCACTGAAGCTTAAACAAGGAGTGGATTGAGTAAAATCACCACCTGGACTGACTCAAAATGACATATCAGGAACATTTTTCAGTGGTCAGTTTCCTGATGGTTGAATTAACTGCAGTTTTATCTTACTCTGTATTAGCTGTTTTACCTCACTTTCACCAAATTGCTTTCTTATCATCATAAACACTACTGAATTACTGTAAACTGCCAAAGTGGCAGAACCCTGCAGTTCAGCCCATGGGTGCAATCACTGGATTTTCCTCTCTCAGTTGTCCGTTGTATTTGAAACCTTCTCAAGAGAACCAAGCCAACAAAACTGTATTTCATCCTGGATTGCACAAACTTTTACACATAGTAACAATTCTATTTTCATATGGATAGGAATTTCATAGACAAATATGTGCCAGAAAAATACATGACAGAAAAAACCAGCTTTGCTCAGTCTTCTGTCAGGTTTAGGTGGGTTGTAGAAACAACCACATTTCTGTGCAGGCCTCTCCTTTCATTTTGTAGTTGCCAAGATGGCACTCAAATTCGACTGAAGGAAAGGCACTGAGACTGGCATGGATGGGTTGCAATTTCCCTCTTCTGAGGGTAAGAAGTCTCACTGAGGAGAGGTGTGAGAGGCCAGGATATAATATTCTGCAAGTTAGGGATGAATTGTGTGTTTTAATCATTTTTTTATTTCAAAGAAGTACAAGGCACTTAGTCAAGATCCATCAAAATATTTCACTGGTCAGTAATGTTAGGGGAAAAAAACCCTAAAGACCACAATGAAGAGCCCAAAGTCAGCCCTGCAGTTCCTAAGAAATGCAACAAAAAGTCTGATTTTTGAAAGGTCTGAATTTTTTAGCCTTTCCTCTTTAACTTCTGTACAGGAGAAAAGCAGGGTCCTTCTGCTCAGGAGACAGAAAACCAGTGTCTAAAATTTATCTTGTCTTTTCAGTAACTAAGAGTCACTATTGCACTAACTTTGTGACCCATGTGCGTGCATTTGGTTACAAGAACTAAATCTGTTTGCAACTGGTAAACACAGAGAAGACAGAGACGAGTCAAGACAGACTGAAAATCATGCTGTGATCTGATTTCACTGCATGCTCCTGAGCTGATCAAAACTGTCCTCTTAAAAAACTCCAGGTTTTCCCAATTTGTCCCTTGAAAAGACAAACCAAGAGCCATAAAGAATAACTAGAAGGCAAAACTTTGTGTTGATTGGAAGCTGTCAGATTTTAGGAAATGGCAATTTGTGTCCTCAGCTTCATTTCATTTGGCTTTAGGTGAAACACCACTTCTGCTTCTCTCCCTTGGTGCAGAAAAGCAGAGCTAAGATAAAAACATGTCCACAGATCAGTTTTGCATCTTTCAATAATATATTTGGATCTGTCAGGAATGTCTAAGCAGGTGTGTGTGGACATGACACAGAAGCAGCTTACAAGAAGCTATCATTAAATGTATAATAATAGTACAGTTCTAGCAAAATGAGACAACTAGATCAGTCAAGGATACAGGATTTATAACTAGTGCTTTACGGAACATCCTTGAACTATGCTTTCTAGGTTGTCTTTCCAACAATCTCGTGTTTGTACTGGTGGTTATGTCATATGGCATCCACGTTTTCCTGGGATCTGAATATACAAAGTCACCTTTGTACAAGCACTCAATTTACCTGCTCTGGTTCAATTAGATGTAATTTCATTTGCATAGACTGTTTTCTTTATGAGGTTTTCTAAGCTGCCTCTTATTATCTTTTGATATATGGAGAAAAAAGTTGGTATCTCTTTATTATACTGATTTTAGGATGCAGGTGCATTGTTGAGCTCCCTCTCTTTCAAGAGTGGACAACCAATAAACCACAAAAATCATCATAGTTTTATTTCTATTTCCTTTTATGGAAGCATCACCTGCACAGGAGAAGCCTGTGCATCTCTCTAGTGAGGTCTGCCTCAGCACACAGGAATCAATGAGAGTGACAACAATGTTGTTTTCCAAGGGGATTTAAATGAAAAAATAATGTTCATTCTATGAGAGTTAAAAAGAAAGAAAAAAAGCATGATCCAGCTATCCAAGAGGCAACTGTGCCAGCACACTGACGACAGTATCTTCAGAAAAGTTCTCCGATATACTCAGTGGAGGTCAACTACGTGATGGGGGTCAAGCCACCATAGACTCACCTGAATTCATCCCCTTATTTTAACATGACAGAAACAGGACAGGATATAGAACAAGGAGAAGAGGCTAGGCCTTACTGGAGGTCATTTCTGAATTTACCATGTGTCATATACCTTGCACATAGCAGGACAACAAAAGTGACTGTTGATAAGCAGGAGAGGTAGAAATAGTGGTACTATATAATTTTTAGGCTCCAGTAATGTGAAAGGAAATTTTTAATTCTTCTTTTTTTCTTTTCCCTTCTGGAAAGTTGCATGTCTGAATAGTGCTGATAGGGAAGGAACATTAAAAACAATGAGTAATCTATACCAGTTAATCTGCCTGACTGGGTGTCATGGTTTGACTCTGGCTAAAAGCCAAGAGCCCACACATAGAGCTAAAATTTCTCAGAGACGGGAAAAAAACCCCCTTGACTTTTGTGATAGGGATTACAAGCAACTGTTTATTAACTACTTCACACAAGCAAAACAGGCTCTAACTTAGAATGTTAAGAATTTATTACTACTGTAACTACTACTACTACTACTAAAATCAGAGTTTTAGAGTTTAAGGGTGAGCAGTTTGATAGTTGTTACAGACACCTTTCTCTCCCCCACCCCTCCCTTTTAAGATCCTTCACCTTCCCCCAACAGCTCAGGAAGGCAGGTGTGTGTGTGGGGGGGGGTTACAATCAGTGGTTTTCTTTGCTGCTGCTCAGAAGAGACAGAGAGTCCCACCCTAGTTTTCCTCGTGGGGTTTTCTCCACGGAAACAGTCTGTTGTAAACTGCTTCTTAGTGGATTTGTTACTAACAACATTTTCAGGTACTGTTGTCACGTAAGTCACTTTACCATAGGTTGCAGTCATTCATGTCCCAGCTGCTCAGCTGCTTCAATGTGGGTTCTTNGAGCCTGTGGCTGTGCTAGATAGTCGGGATTTATGTCAGCTGTCTGGTTTAGAGTTGCATCAGGACCACGAAAGGTTGCCTGATTTGAAGTGTGTGGACCGAAGGCTCACCACAGCAACACAGATGGGACTGCAGGGATTGTGGAGAGGGGCTCCAGGCAGACCCAAAAGAGAGACAGCACACCAAAAACTATGTGGGTTATCAGAGAAAATAACACAGCCCAAAGGATCCCAAGGTTTAAATGATTTTTAGGTTATTGCAATGGCTGAAAAAGTATATTGTAACATCCAGTTCTGGGATATACATCTCAGGTTTTGTGTAAAATTCTCACCATAATAAGGAACCATCATAATATATATCACTTGATTGTGCACACCTGCCTCTAACAGGCAGACTCTCTAGGGCTTCTTTGAATAAACTCAGGGTTATCAGGTTAAGTCCCTTAAAATGGCTTTTGTTCAAGGAAAAGGAGAAGATCCTGCAGGACCTGAGAGGATAGCTATGTTTTGGCCACAAGTTCCAAGTATCCGAAAAGTATATTTTCTCAATTACGCATGTGTGGCAGCCTCCAGTTTAACCACATCTTTGGCAGCCCTAGCTAGTTCATGAGATCATACCCATCTCTTGGATATCACAGCTGGGCTTGCTGGACAACAATATAATGATAATTCATCTGTTTGACACCAAAAAATGCCTTATATGCATTATTAGCCAATTATTGTCCCATGTAACTCTTTCTTCATGGCTTTGGCATTTTTGGCACTTTTCTTTCAATGATGTATATTATAACAATGAGTTGGAAGTCACTTTGCTTTTCCATTATCACCTTCACGTTCAAAACCCAGAGCTAACTCAGGCCTCTGTGTAGACTCCTTTCATGTTGCTAATACTGAGGACAAACCATCTTCTAATGTAGAAGTAATGGTCCCTGAAAATGCACTGCAAGTGATGAGGGATGGCACATAACAATGGCAACACAGCCCAGCTTATAAACCTGGAAAGCACTAGAAGTGCAAAATTTCCCTTCCATTTTGCATACGTAGATTCATAGACTTCTGTGGTTTCAGAGCATATTTTTTAAAGATAGTTATTACAGTTGTCTCCAGAATGATAACTAATTATTTTCTCTCATCTCCCAAATACAATAGCACCTGATTTAGCTATACTTTTGGAATGAGACAGGGAAAAATTTGCTGAAGCAAATTAAAAAATGATACGGCAAGATTATTACTTCCATTCATCCATCTAGAACATCCTGAGAGGAAGATTAAAGGTCTTGGTAGTCCATTAATTTAAAGTACTGCCAGATTTCTCAGTGCAAACATACGTATTAATACAGAGGGGAAAAAAAAGAAGGTAGATAGGTGAATCACTTCTTGCAGATACCTTAAGGTAAGGGCAGGCTTTTTTGTTGGTGCAACGTTTCATCTGCTTGTGAGAATCCCATGAGAAACAAAAAGTGTATCTGAAGGAAGATGATAAGCTTAGACACAGCTGCACAGCTTGTTGTATTTTCAGCACAGATGGTTCAGAAATTAGTAAAGGGAAAACTCTGTGACTTCCCATCTTTACCATAGACCATAAGGGAAAGTAAAATCAAAATTAACTTATAGTACTCAAAAGGTTCTACCCAGGGTGTTTTAAAACATCAGCAACACCTTCAGGTTTATAGAGGTTGTGAGCATCTACCTGGCAACTTTCTGGTTAAATAAATTATTCCACATAAATAATCCAGTTTAAAACTTCAAATGCCAGCCAAATGTGATATGGCCAACCTAATTTTAAAGTCCATTTGTAATAACTTTGTAATTAATCAACTAAGTTTTTTTAATTAAGAAATGAACTTAAATGTGATTACTGATTTATAAGCACTCTAACTCAGAGCCAACATGTTTTTATTTTGTTTGCCTGGATTTACACTAGAGGTCAATTAATCCTGATGAGATTAAAGTCTCGGTAATTTTGAGAAACAGCATCTATATGAGATCATGCAGTTTAGCTTTAATGCATTTTAATCCACTTTCATACTTCTAGTTAATTTGCATTAATTTTCCTCAGGGTCCATGTAGGTAAACCTTGCAGCTGAAGCCCCTAACAAAAGGGGAAGAATAAAATGAGACAAAAAAGCATCTGCTCTGCATGGAATTGGGCCAGTCTAGTCAAGTTTAAAGACTGAATCATTTGAGGGGTATGAGACTGGCAATTTACTAATGACTACAACTTATTAAAAAGGCATGAAAAGCTCCCTAATTACATATTTGGATGTTAAGTAGCCATTCTCAGCTTCACAGACATTATGACTTTCTCTTCCAGTCTTGTCCCAGACCACACATTACAGAAAACAGGCATCATAAAGGGTCAGGCATTTTAGATGCTGAAACTAAAATACTGTAAAAGAGTTAACCAGGCTTTTACTTGAGGCTTTAGGCTACTCTCTGGTTTAACTCTTTTGGAAGGCTAAAAAATTTTGGTCATCTTACACTATATGCATTTATAAATTAAATTACTATATATCCTAAACATTTCAAAAGCCACACATTCAAAAGCAGTGCATTAATGTCAACTAATCTTTTTTCCTATCCTACCAGGCTAATTTCACATGATCATTAGTTTTAAACATCTACACTGAAAAACTCAAATCCTGAAAAGCTTATGGACACAAAATGAGACACTCAAAAGTCTGGAAGCACAGATTTAGTGCAAAAGTTCTGTGGGGTTCAGCGCAGGGAAATCTATTTACAATTCGTATTACACAAATTGCTCAGTGCCTTTATTTACTGCATAGGATCCAAAGCCAGCACTAAATATAAAATTGTTCATTTCCTGATGAGTGTTTCGGTTTGGTATTTTTTTAATAATGTATTGACATAGAGTTGAAATACTCCACAAACATTTTGGAGTGTATCTGCAAAAGACCCCCTCGAAACACACTATTAGTATTATTATCCTAGTTTTCCAGGATTTCCTCGTCTGCCTGTGAAGTAAAGCCAGTTTTCTAGAGGTGATGGATTCAGTGTGTATGCATATTACACAAAGTCCAGCATAAACTGCCTGTGTTGGGTTTGCAGTGTGTGACAAACCTCCCAGCCCAGCACAGGTGCAAATCAGCCCTTTTCTGACATTCCCACCCCTGGGCAGAAGCAGTGCACTCATTGTCCCTGTTTTTGAGGAAAGGAAATGAGTACAGATAGTAACACTACTGTTAGAAAAGGACAATCTATTCAGTGCATTGCTGCTGGTTGCAAAATTTAAAACAACAAAAAAACCCCTCACCAAGCAAGCACACAGTGAAAATCAACAGCTGTCTCTGCAGAAAGCATTTAAATACAACATATTTGTAAAGCAAAATAAAGCTCATCCTGTATTTTTATATTAAGAGCTCTGCAGCAGTATGAGTACTTACTATTCATCTACTTTTGCCAAAACAACAGTCAGATAACAGTAACTTCTGAAAACTACTAATCCTCTATGTAAAATTCACAGAAGTCTTGTTCTGCTCTTTGGATGGCCCGATGCTGACAGGTAGCAAACTTCCAAGGAAGGGAGACAGACCAGATTTCTGTGTCTAATCATTCATATGAGTAGCACAATCAATATTTCACCACTGAAAAGAGTATGCATGGGACCCATCTCATGTAACCTCAATCAACTGGAAGATAGGAATCTAGCTGAAGTTATCCTTCCAGATTCCCTCCATCATCAGAGGGCACGGGAACCTCCCAAGAAGGTTTCACCCCACCTGTTCTAGCTTAAATGCAGGCTATACTACAACCAGCTATATGAAACATAGTTTGTACAAGTTCATTACAGTAAATTCAATTAGGATCTGAAAAGTGTTTGTTGGCCTTTTTAAAACTACAGTGTAGTGAGTGCCTAAACTGCATAAAGTCCAGAAGAACTCAGCTCTTCTACCAATGCAATTCCATTCCTAAAGAGGGTGATACCAACAGGGCTATTTGCTGCAGCATCATTCACCTTTAAAGTCTCCCAATGAAAGCTGATCCAGGCACACATCTCATCCTGAGATGAGGTTGCAAGTGCAATTTGAACCATGGTGACTGCACTTTATTTTATTTATAGGGAAAAAGGACTGGCAAGGATTTTCTGAGGAAGTTTTTCCTTGCACATTATGTAAAAAAAACAATTAAAAAATACAATCTTGAGAAGGGAGTACTCTACACAGGAACTCTACATAGGAATAAAATCCCTTGATGATATAACCTCTCTCCTCAACACACACATCTTTGAGAATTCCTACAGATTCTTCCACAGAGATGACTTAAGAGCTGGAAAAGGAATAAATGGGTGAGTGGCAGGTGGTGGTCCTATATTTGTCAGAAAAGCGGTCACAGAAGTTCAGGCATTTTGCACACAATCCCAGAAAATCCAGATCTTGTCAGTCACAGACACTTGACACAGAGGTGGAACAACGAAATGAGGCTGAGTTCCATCTTAGTGCCTCTGAGTAGAGAGGGGTCAAATAAAACCCCCAGATTCATTAACATGTGGCCAGGCACAATCTGAAGACCACACTCATTTTCTGGAGAATTCTTCAATAAACTTGAACAAAAGCCATATACTATTAAACCAACAGAGGCATAAACGCCAGCCTCTCTTTCAACTGACAAAAGGACAATGAAGAAATAATAGTACAACTCAAAAGTGTTGTAGCAAAAAAGGCTGAAGATTATAAAGGTATTTTTATTCTTGGCTGACACTTCCATCAACCCAAGCCAAAAATCACAAGAAAAAGAATAGCTGCTTTCGTTTATCCACATAAAAGGATTCTGTGCTGAGCAGCACTTAAGAAAAATGATCAGATTGTGATTATATAACCCTAGCATGAACTTGGTGACCAGTGTAGTCATGTCAAATTAGGATGCATTATTCAAGCAGCAGGGAAGGATGAAAGTGTTTACCATCAGATATAAAAACCCCTGCATTTCCCTTTCTTCTAACCTGTTCTCTTCTTTTGCCTTTGCTGGCTATGTTGGTGGGCTGGCTCACTTTCTAGACCAGCTCTTCTTCAAAAACACAGAAATTATCAGTAACAGATGCTGATGGTAACTGAAAAGGGAAGATATCTAGTCATTATTTCTCCCATGTGCCTTTACCAGAAGCTTCCATCTTCTCCCCCTGTCAGGAAGCTGGTTTATTTCTTGCTCCTCTTGTCCCCAGACCTCTGCCCATTCTTTCTTCTTTTCCTCCATACCAGGGTCCCAATTCTGATTTTTTGTTGGGGCCCTTCACCTGACCCCATTCTCACTTTCTTTGTCATCTTGTTTTTAACTTCTCTTCAAAAAAATGGGTAGTATTTTGCCCATCAATGTCTAGACCACAAGTTGTCACACTTTTTTTTAATCAGATTTTAAAAATTGAAAAGGCAACAAAATTAAAGAAATAAATGCTGCATGGATGAAACGTAAGAAGAGGCTGAAGCAGTCATAAGCAATGCAAGTTTTTAGATGCAGATTAACTATGTCTAATTAGTATAATGCAAAAAACCGGTATATTATTCTGGTATATTTTCTGCACTGTCATTCTTACTTTCTGAAAATTAACAACCATGTCATGACAGCTACCAAGTTTAATTTTTTTGACCCCTTTACAACTCTGAAAACCAACAAAAGACAAATTTAACTCCCCAAGCCCCACAAAACCAAAGTGCAGAAGCCAGCCGACTGCCACAGAACTCGTTTACACCCCATATGAATTTAATTTATACAGTTTTTATCCTTTATCTGAAGATCACAGTTACCAGTTTGGAAAATTCAGTTAAATATTTTCAACAATATTTAATTCCAATATCAAGTCAATTTAGACTATCTTGTTCCTTTTCTTAACCAGTCATTAACAATAAAACATAGAAGAGAGAGTTCTCTGCCTTGATACCATGGAATTCAAACACAATACATGATCCAAGGGCATTCAAAAACATATATAGAGGAAAAATTCCTTTTCATTCCTTTTTTTTGTAGTAAGAACTTGTCAGTAGAAATGGATCAAGCCTTGGGTAAATATGTTACTCCAGTAACACGATTGCTTGATTCTAAAAGTGAGATAAAAACTTTCCATAGCACAGACCAGGTCCTGCTTGGATGCTTTTAAAAGATTCACTATCTTACCTTTAATATATGACAGAAGTCTTATAAAAAAAAATGCATCCCTTTTGAGGATAAGTAATATGGTGAACTGGTGACCATCACTACCAGAGACCTGAAGCCATAGTCTTATTAAGAATATTGCAATATAACCTTAGTTTTTCATTGCAAATAATCTTATTTTGCCTTGGTGTTTTTTTGTTGTTGTTTTTTTGTTTGTTTGTTTTTCCTTTTAGAATAATTCATACAGAAATCAGAACCACCAAAGCGAAAGACTATTGTTGGGGTGAAACAGTATTAATTCTTCCTCTTATCTGCACTAATTCTTGCACTCACCTCAAGTGTCTGGCTTCTCCCTAGGTACTCTTAAAGGCAAGAAGGCTTGCTTTGGGGAATGAATTTGAGCACTCAGCTTAGGTTCCTGCTCACAATGACTTTGAGAAGGGGCATCCACCTCCCTCCTTGGACTCTGGCAGGGATCTCAGTTCCCAGTTCAAACACACTCTCTGTGCCAGTGCCTCACCAGTAAAGAACTTCTTTCTAACATCTAATCTTAACCTACTCTCAGTTTAAAGCTGTTTGGCTACTTCTCTGTCTACACTTCATATTCCAGCACACCCTTCTCTTCAGAACAACAGCAGTAGAAACTGGCAACTGTTCTTCAGCCTAGAAACAGCCTGTCATCTGTTTAGAAGACATTTCTCCTTCATGCACGCTTTTGTGATGTTTCTTATTTATTCTACAGCAGCTCTTTGTGCAGCCAGCAGCACACTGTACACTTGTGCAGCAGTTGGTTGCTTCAGGCAGAAATCACAGCCCACCAGCAGCACGAGGCAGTGCAACCTCCAGAAGTGAGCCTAAGCATTCCTAGCTGGAGTGGTAGCCCTCTATCAGCACTCACAATCTTTCTTTCTTTTCTTTCTTTCATAACTTTCCTTTATTTTCTTTCTCTTGCAATGCTTTTGTTGGCACCCGCTGACATTCCACCAGACCGACAGCTAAGCAGCACCTCTCTAATGTATTACCTGATTACATTAAGTACTTTCACATGTGGAATTTTGCACATCCAGTATTCAACCACTGACAGTAACAAATAGGGTATTAATTAACAACACAGTGATTAAAGACTCGGGATTCCGACATCTGTAATAAATGTTCCAAAAATAGTGTTCTCGCATGGGGGATCTGTAAATCAGGGTGCTTGCAAAACGAGCTCTGCTCTTTCTCAGCTCATTGCCATTCTCTGAGCACTAACAAGGTTAACAAGGCAGAGCTGAAGCATTTGAATAAATCCTTATTTTTTCAGAGGACTTAATGAATCATGAGCAGACCATTGGTATCGTGTTTTGCAGCAATAACGGGACATTGATTAAGCAGTTTACTTACCCCACAGTGTATGAAAGCCACAGTATAACAGAGGGAACCCAATCAGTTACATGAGAAATGTTTTTATTTCCTTCTCAACATCTAATTTGATTATCTTGTTATGTTTCACCACACTTTTTCTAACTTAGCCATTTGCTTCTAGTTCATTTCATTCTTCCTTTTTTGCTCACTGTTAAAAACCAGTGACAGGTCAGATGGAAATTCCTTCTCCAATAGGCCTTCAGTTCAAAGATGAAGTTGATTAAAATGTCATATATGTAACAAAAATACTGGCATTCAGTCAAAACCTGACAAATTAGCTATGGCTTGTCTAATCCATGTTCAACTATAAAACATGATTTACCAAATATGCTCACCTAACAAAGGGTATTGGATTTCTTACTGAATTCCCTCTATTTGACACTCTCGTAATATGCAAACTTATATGGATTTCATTTTTTCATTTCCTTCCTGATAGAATTTTTCAACCTGTTAATGTATACACAAATCCTGGTAATTCTGGAAGATCTTTGGGCTTTATTTTTCTTTCAAATTATATTTTCTCTATTTTTTCCAGTTTTCTTTATGTTACATATGTCTTTGTGCATGGATTTAAGAGAGCAGACAAATAATGAAAATGATATGTCATTTCAAAGAAAATAGTGAAAAATAGGCAGAAAACCAAGATTGTAAAAAGATATTTTTTTAATCAAAGCTATCAGCATCCTAGTGGGTCTTAAAGTTCCCTGTATAAATGGTTAAAATAGACTCCTCATCATGCCAATAAAGGTTAAGTTTGCAATGGCTAGGAACAATTGCAGAGGGGCACTTCAGAAACCTTCTTTTTCCTAGTGTTTCAAATAGGCAAAGACTGTATGAATCCTGGAATTGTAACCCCATGGAAGCACAAGTGCCTTTGCATATGTTAGGACCACTTTCGGATTTGTGTCCTAGGTACAATGGAGATGTGAAATTCAATCTGTGACATTAATGGGATCAAATGGTGATGCTTAATCCTATGGAACAGGCAGAGATCGTTTGAACACTCTATTCAAGCTTCATGGCTCTTGCTAAGGTCTTGACCTTTATCTTTCTACAATAAAGTTCGCTAACCAAAGGCATCTTGTTTCTCTCTCTAGGTATTATATTTAACTAGATACATATTTGTTGCCCTGTCAGGTGACATCGGAACCAAGAATGTGTGACAAGCAAAAAGTGTCTCTTTTACTCAGAAATTCTGGTCTTTTTTAGTGCTACTAATTTTCAAAGCAAAAAATAGCAACCACATATCACTATTTTTCAAGATAAAGCCTGCCTGAAAACAGGTGTTTTTTTTCCTTGCAGGACAGAAACCCTGTGCCTGATGCTGTGACCAACTATATGTCAAAAACCATGTTTTTTTGTACAAGACAAAGAAGTCCACAGTGTTTGAAGTAGTTATTTGGAGAAAACCATTTTGACACTCATGTATTTGGGCTAATATAAGGAGGCAAGCTATGAAAATGGGTGTATGGGTCTTGCTGTAGCCATTTCTGCTGACAGGGCCCCCAGCATGTACAACCAAAGACAATGGAAGGTATTAAGACTTAACAATTGAACTGTGACTAAACAGTAAGTTTGTTAAGGAAGTTGACCAAAGTCTAAGACAACTCCTCCTCCAAATGTCTCTTCAATAGGTAGATGTTTAGAGAATGGAAAACTCATAGGCACAAAATAACCATAGAGGAAGATATGGGTGAGGGAAGAAAGGGGGTGGGAAGCACAGAAGTCTCCTGTGAGGAGGGCAGAGAGGCTTGGATTACTTGAGGTACATGCCAAAGTTAAGCTTAGCCAGAACATCTGTGTTTCAGAAGTCAAGACACTGCTGCAGAATAAAGTTCATGGGCCATCTTTATCCAAATAATGCTGTCTAGAGGTGAGAAAAATGAAGCAAGCATCCTCTATAGTTTGTTACTGCTATACACACAGAGAGAACAATAACATTGCAGAATCCTGGGCACAGCCCCTCTGCTCATTGTCTGCTATGGCCAGTCAGGTGTCCCTGGAGAGGGATATTAGCCAGAGCCACATACACCTGCACTTCTGCAACAGGATGTGTTCAAGCTCCTGGGGATACCTGGAATCCAAATCAGCCAAGGAACCTACAACAAACTGTCCTTAGCTGCAAGCACCCATTTCCAGGAAGCGATAACACAGAGGACGCTCTGCCAAGGAAATGGGCCTGAAAAGCCAAGAAACAATGCTAACAAACTAATGTGCACCAGGGGAACTGTTGGCACAGGTCTGTCCTCGGTAGAACTGTGGCCAAAGAGTGAGCATTTTGAACTGCAAGCAGTGAGGACAAGGCGGCTGAGGAGCTATGAGAAGTAATACATCAAGAGATTTGGGAGCTCATTTCTTTGATTTTGATGCCAATAGACCTTAGAATTTATTGCCTGTCATAGGGAGAAGAAAAGGCTTTACAGGTAGCAGATAATTTGTTGTCTATTTGAGAGACACCAACTACTGCCAGGTTCTGAGTTCCTACCTGCACCAATAAATACTAATTTGAGAAGGAAAAATATAACCTGGCACACCTCTGCTTGACAGATCCACCACTCCTAATGTAGCATATGGAGACTTGAGACCCAACAGCAGAGCAAGTGGCCAAGAAAGGAAGCTATGTCAGCTCTGTATCCACTTTGTCTCCCTTGCTCTTCAGCACAAATAAATCAACTGTCACTGCTTCCCTCTCCCCTGAGCCACATATTCCAAATGATTTCTTTCCTATGTCTCTTCTCCCCTGTTCATATGTTTTTCAACACTTCTGCTCCATTTTGTGCTTCTTTCACGTATTTTCCAATAGTATCCTTTTCTACCACCACCCACTCCTCATTTTGCCAGCTGCCAGTTCCCCCTGTTGCATTCTGTTGCTCTTCCTGAATCCACCTATTCCTGCTACTGCCAGCTCTGCAGATATTTCTCTCAGGGAACATCCAAAACACACACAGCCCTTTTGCAGATGTTATGCTCTCTTTTCATTTGGGTCTTTTTCTGACATCTAATTCTCCTTTTGTCCGAGGTGCTATGTCTAATCAATGCAAAATGCCTGTCATATTAAAAAAAACCATCCCATCTCAGAATCTGGGCCATTTCAGGACAAAAAGAAAATAAGGAAGAAAATATCTTGAGGTCCCCAGGAATCAGAGCAGGCCAAGAGCTTAAACAGAAACCTCATTTTTGTGCTGTGGGGTCTTTGTTCCTCCTTTAACTCCATGGGACAAACTCCCTGATGTGGATGAAACACAGCATCTCATGATTGGCAGGTCAGAGCATCCTCTCCAAGGCTGCTCCACACCCAGTGAAGTCAGCTGTCAAGTCACCTCTGAGAAGCAGCCCCACTAACATCTTAGATTTAGGCCAGTGTTTTCCAGCTGTGGGTCATGACCCCACATGGGCCAGGGTCAAGACAGGGTTCACATGGGGTCACAAAGTGTTAGAAAAAGCTAAAGAAATATTTAAGCTAAAGGATTTGTGTTCAGATTTTTTTCCCCAGTTGGTGTGGGGGAAGGGGAGGAGTGGAGCTGCACACAAACAGATAATCCAAGGAGGCTAATTGTTTCAGAAATCCTGATTAGAAATATTGGGAATTCCACACTTGAAAGAAATAAAATGGTTCCGTGGCTCACGTACTTCATCTATGCACTTCTTTTTTTTTTAGTGTATTAGTTTGAAACTAGCCAGAAGTCTGGAAAGGTTTCAGTAACCTTAGAAGACAGACTAGCAAACAAATACAAGAGACATCAGCCTGAGCATCCTAATAATAGTACCTGGCTTTCATCAGAAGAATTTGAAAGGGTTCTCAACAGTGAAAGCATTTATACTTCCCGTAGAGTAAAAGGAGGTTTTCATTATCCACATTTTACAGAGAAGAACCTGGCTAGGTGACTTGCTCAATGTCATGCAAAAGTTCTGTGGCAGAGTTGAAAGCTGAGTCCAAAACCAAATTCTTAATTAAGTTAATGCCCTTGTCATAGGACTATTCTGTGCTCATATCCACCTTCCCCCTCAAAAAAAAAAAAAAAAGCATTTTCAATCATATGGATATCATCAGCACCTATGTAATTAGAATTGTGTAATTACAGGAGTGTTGCAACAGATCTCAGGGTCATGAAAGTTGTGAGAAGGATTAATCTAAAAACTGAATTTCTTTGATATTACAAAAATAATACAGATACAGTCATAGATAATGATTTGCCAATATGATTTCATCCCTAAAGGGGATCCTGTAAAATCTTGTCCACACTTGATTAGAAAGATCAAATTCAGTGGCTGATTTTGTCCCTCAGGAGCAAGATGGGAGTCGAGCAAACATCACCATTACAGATATTAGATAGTTCCAACTCATAGGAAGACTAGTGAAATTTCTTCCCCACACGGGCCACCCTGCAGCCCCTTTGCTGGCTACTACAGCTTTCACAAACCTGAAACAGATTGAAAGGTGGGAACTGGCACGGGGTGGGACAATCTTACAGCAGTGAAGGCAAGTGGGGCTGCTGAGCAAGTCCAGCATGGCCTTCCTTGTGTGCACCACCCAGAGCAAGATGTGCAGCACTGGCCTTGTCCATGAGAAGAGAAAACCTTTTCCACAGCATTTCTGAAATTCAGAAAACTGCTGAGGCAGCAAGACTGATCTGTAGGGGATCGGCTCACCATGACCACAACCCCTCGGAGCAGGGACTAACCAGCACCAGAACGAGCCTGCATTGATGACATTTTACAAGTCAAGATACTTTGTTAGCTGATATTTGGCACTGGTTCATTAACCCAGCTGCTGGCACAATCCTGTTTTCTTGTGTAGATAAGAACTTGGCCTCACCCATTGCAGACTGATTTGTTAGCTGGGAAAAGATCATTTATTGCTTTCACATCATTGCTTTAGCTATCCTTGGATAAACTGGCTATGGAATTTAATAGTTGATAGATTTCTGCTTGCAGTATTTTCTTGATATCTGTAGTCTATATGCTTTCCTGCTTAGCTTTTTTTCCCCTCATTTACTTTTTTAAAAAGTGAAAACTTGTAGTAATTTTCTCCGTGCCATTTTCCAGTGATGAAATCAATCTTGCAAAATATCTTTGCATGTAAGAATAAGCCTATTACAAGCTAACAGATTCTTCCAGTGTTTTCTCCCTTCAGTTGGGGAAGCTTATCTGTTTACAACCATCACCTCCGTTGAAGCCTGGGACACTCAAAAAAATATTTATGCATGTGCTGAGTGGGGTGGAGCAGGAATAGATACAGACTGGGAACATTTTGATTCCAGAGCTCTTAGAAAACTAATAGGATGATGAAAGCTTGATCTCACAGATCTGCTAGACTCTACCAGGCTATTTCTTAAGGTTTCTTTGTATATGGAAATTACTGAGTTCCATCAAAATACCTGTAAAATTTTCACCTCCTAGAAGCAAAACCATTTTCCTTTGCTTAGACAAATGCTGTGATAAAGGTGCTTAAAAGTATCTGTGTAGAGACATCCTGGACTCCCTTGGAGTCTAAGATCTCTTACCCTTGAAGACATGATCCAGGTAGTATTGAAGATGTGCCCTTCTGGATAAAAGCCTAGGAGCCAGCTGTGGTGTCCTAGGACATCTTAAATGCCACTACAAATTGTTGTTTCCATGGTAATGGTTGAATCCCACTTTTTTTTTTTCCTTTTTTTTAATAACAGAATAAAAAATATTATGTCTCTTCATCATTGTAGGTACTTGTGTGCATGTACATTTATAAACAACATTAGGGCACTGCACAGCAGCAGCTTGAATAAAAATGATGGCAAGCCAGGCAGGCTTGCCTGGCAATAGAAAAACTCACAGGACCTCTTAGCTGTTCATTTTCCAAGATCTGGATTTTTTTAAGTGTGAAAGTTTGTTTAGAATGTGTAATATCAAGACCTAGGTGTTTGAAAAAGACTTAATGTTGAGTTGTAGCTAATTGTTTGTTCTGGAAAGTGCTAGTAATATATATATGTATAGCCATATATATAATTTGATGTATTTTTATATGGACATTACATATGTTTAAGTATGGCAGCAGAATCAGCCGAGTTGCACTCCTCTTCTGGAAGGGGGAGTATGGCTAAGCACAAGCTCAAAGTTTCTGTTAAATATCATACTTAGGTAGTCCAGACAGGGAAAAGTATAGTCCAGGAATACAGAGAGAGCAGGGACTAAAAGGAACACACTCAGCTCACGCCACTCCCTCCTGTCTCCTCTGTGACTAAGTATGAAATCTCCACGATTACTCAGCTCTCCCACTGGATGAGCCTTCTGAGGTCCAAAAGCAACTTGAAGATCACTTCTGATGCTGCATGACGTGCAAAATGGTATCAATCCTGCGGTTGTGGGGGGCTAAGAACTGGATAAAATATACAAGACTTCAGGATTTCTAGATGGAGTATTGAGCAGAACTACTTCAGGTTTTCTTCAGATTTTTAAGCGAAATCATATTTGGCGAGAAGTCTTGGCTCAGCACTTCTTTATTTTCCTCCATCTGGAAGGAAAGGGCAGCTCAACTATCTTTGCTGGAGTCTAAACAGAATCTAAGAAGATGAATAGTCAGCTTTCCAGATGGGCTAGTAGTTTTCTGTGTTCCTTCTCTACTTGATACACCCACAGGAACTGGACCAAGAAGCAGGGCCCCGATGAAATCCCAGCCCTAGTGAAATCAAGGCAAAAGTTTTATAGGGTGGAAATATCAAAGGTAATCTCAAATTGTTTGAAAAATGGAAAGGATCTCCAAACTCAAGAATGCCATGAAGTATGATTTCATGCAGCTGTAAGTGGAAGAAGAAGAGTAGATGTACCACTAAGTAGAATATGGTCCTTTTTTAAAAAGGACTGGAAGCCTTATTTCTGCAAAGAGCAGAGCTAATGCAACTATAAACACAGCAAAAAAAGGCCCCTCAAACTGTTCTAGCCAAAGCCACATGTTTAAAATACATTACAATGGGTGTTAGATTCACCCAGTAATTATCTGGATCTAGGCAATAAATAAATACTGATAACTTTAATTACAGATCTGTTATAGAAGTCAGGGAAGGAACAAAAATAGGATGTCTGGAGCTAATTAAGGCTCAAAAATTAACAAACAAGAGAAAGATAAACAGAATGAGATCATCTTCAAGTACTATGAGGAGATAAACCATGGTGTATTCCCTAGGCAGGGTTGAAAACAGTGACAAATCTAGATCAGTTTTCCTGGGAATACCAAGTTTTTCGAAGGGCATATGAAATACACATTGCATAAACACTCCTGATACCCAATTCCAAAGTCCTCAGTATCAGATGTGGTGACTGAAAATTGTTCAGTTTCTTCACATCAGTAGGATTCTCACAAACATAGGTATGCCTAATATGTTGATTGTGTGATTTCATATCAAACCATAATTATCCCTGTGCTCCAAATCTGTAAACAGGAGTTATATAAATGACACAATTTCATACAATGTTTTTATCTGAGGCAGCTGGCAGCTGCAGACGTATTCACACCAGCACATCTACCAACAACTCTAAGCCTTTTCAAATACAAGACTTGCATTACAGAAAATACAACTATTCTAAACCTAAAATTATCTTCTCAGCTGTGCCCTCGGATTGGTCTGAGGAAGTGCTGGCCCTATGTCTTGTACTGTAAAGCATCCTAACAGGCATCATGACAACAGCACAGCTATCAAAAGGCATTGACCAAGTCAGGTAGTGCTTGTCAACAGTGCGTGTGTGTCTCTCAGCACTCAATGTGGCACTGGTGAGAGACATTCAATAGACATCCACAGAACAGGGAGTTGAGAGATATGGGCGACATTTGTCCACAGTCTAATCTGTACCATCTCTGGAAATTACAATGTCCAGGGGTCACCAAAGTCCCAGGAGAATCTGCCTCTGACTTCAGTGACTCTTTGTTTGGTCTGCAGTCGCTCAGTGTTGAATCCTGCTGCTGGACTTGACCGTAAGGATGCCACATGTGAAGGTGGTTCCCACACTGTCCTGTCCTGCAGACATGGGGCCAACAGGAACTCAGGTGAGGTTGTGACTGCTCAATAATTCATTTCAGACAGACAACACTAGACCATTGCTTTTCCACAGTTTTAATTTGAAAACTCCAAGGCACTGATACTTGAAGGTTCCTCCATTCATTTTCAAATACCCCAAACATGCAGTATGCTTTCCTCACCCCCTTGCTTTTCTTCTTACTACATGACCCATGGTTACAGTTAATTTCTTAGTGGAGACAAGCCCAAATATTGCAGATTGCTGTAATGTTAAAACTGACTCGATTGTGAATGCTTGAAGTTGCTAGTTAAAAAATTCTAAGATAAGTAAAAAAATGTTGTTTAATTCGAGTAACCTAAAACTAAGCTCAAAACACAGGGAAGGGAGATTCCTCTCTCTCCTGCATAGAACTATTCCATAGTTGTACTATCAAGGCAGATAAAGAGAACATATTTCACTCCTTATGTCTTTACTGCATTACAACTTCTTTTCTCTTATGGAGAAAACACAAGTGTACCTTCAATACCATGAGGCAGCAGAAGAAACTCTGGTTCATATTGCTGTCTCAGCATAACTGTATCTGGTTAAAATTTTTCTTTTTAACCAGAGCTTGCAGTAGAGCAAGAAATTATTTTTCTATGAAAAACTAATGATAAAAATGAAAACAAATAGCTTTGTTGGAAAATTCATTTTCCAACAGTCAACTTCCCAACTCTCAAATTTGTAGATAATGAAACCAGAAAAAGGTTTTACCACAGAAGTTAGACAAAAATCAACAACAGTTAATACAAAAAATATCTATACTTGTACAGAAAAGGCAATAAAACACAGAGAAGCAGGTTGTTTCATAAGCTGTTCTTCAGGTCTTGTTTGTGTCTTGTTACCACGTATGTCAGAAACTTAAAAAGGAATGAGGAAGAAAATGTTGTAAAGTTTCAGAGAATTAAAGCAAAAAAGCCTTAGCCACAGCTAAGGCTGTGGGATAATTCTGCTGGTAGTGCATGGGCTGTCTTGTTTTGCCAAGACAGAAACAACTCATAACAGAATAGGGAATTGGGTCAGCACTAGGGAAAGCCTGTAAGTAGGAGTCATATAGAATTTAAAAGCTTCCTTGAATTTTGCTATTTTTTTTTCCTTGCATGGCTAAACCCATGGTGTAAATCACCTCCTCAGGGGAAAGAGCAAGTATCACAGTGTATTTTAGCCTCATGGTAGAGTAAGCTCTTGCAGCAGAAAAAAAGTCAAATTTCTATAAAGCTCGTTTGACAACTCATCCTGCCACAGATTTCCAGCTTACTAAGTCAACTAACCTTTCTGCACCTTAGTTTTCCCTTTGAAATATGCAAAGAGTATTTTTTACCCATATCTATAATATATATATATATTATTATAAATTAACTTCAGAAATAAAACCTGGAAAAGCATATCTGCAAGATTTTGACACTACCTGATTATAGGCAAAAGAAGCAGGTGAGACCTGTATTAGGTCATCAGGATCATTGACTAGAAAGGGCCTTGGAAAGGGCTTTCTTCCACAGGCAGAACTGCTATTTGCACAGCAGTTTTGGCTTGATTACTTTTCTTTGGGGCTTCACGTTGCTGGGCTATTGTGTTCCTAGTTCTGGCTCTCTTCCATAACAGAAATAGTTGATCATGCATATTTTGCAAAAGTACAGTGTGGTTTAGTCTTCCTGTCTACTAGGGACAGTGTTTGGCAAGAAAAAAAGATCTGGAGGTGAGGATCTCTGGGCTGTGTGAATATGCACACATGCACTGAAAGGAGAAGTGGCTTCAGAAAATGTCAGCTCTTGGGAGTAACTTCTGGAAAGATTTCCAGGACTTGGAATCTGTCATGATTAAAACCAGTTGTTCTCTTTCTTATCTTCTGTCAAACTTGAGAAGTGTAATGACAGCTCTTAAAGATCGCACTCTCCAAGGATTGGGAATGCTCAGAGTGGCACGTGAGCCAAAGAGAGTGAGGGAGATAAAAAAAATCAGGGGTGAAAGTTCCCTTCTGCATATCACAGAAATGTGGGCACGCTTTGCTTTGCCTCTCAACTAATGATACAAAAATGTATCATCCTCAAATGTGTTTGGCTTTAGAATGGAAACCTAAAAGGCATCTATTCATATTAATATCACAAACATTGCACTGTGCTCCAAAATGAACTTTTTTGGCTCATACTGTGAAATGTCAGCTTAGAAAATAAGAGCTCTCTGTTGTGGTAGCCTTTGATTGTCATATGTGTATATGCATCACACGCACACACAAACAAATCTGTTTAGTGATGGCCTCCAAAATGGGGTCTTTGGAAAGGTTACCACTCCACCATATGTAGGACTTTGATTTATAGTTATATTTTTCACAGCATGACACACATTGTTGGTGAACTGCGGCTGCGATAAAATCGTGGAGGTGTAAAGTTTCACTGGCTGGATGGTAAAGAGCGAGTCAGGGAGAGTGTAATGCGAGTCGAGAGCTGCTCTCCAAATGAATGAACTTGTATTGTGGATCTGGTTACAGCCGGCACACTGCCTTAATCCATCAACAGCAAGTTCACTTACAAACCAGCCTTTGTTTTTAATCCATGAGCCTTTGGGGATTCACTATAATCAAATGACCAATCAGAGGAACGCATAAGAGGAGGAAAAAAAAAAATGCTACAGTGAAGTTTACTCTCAGCCACAAACTCTCCCTCAAAACCCCCCAGGTAATGCAGATAACAGTATAATGCACAGCATTAGGCTTACAGGCATTAAAAACTCCACAAGCTGAAAGTTAAGGCCTGGCAAACCAGATCTCCTTATTTTCTGGGAGTGCTTCTCCAAAGCTGGGGAAGGCTTTGATTTCAAACCACGTGTGCTCTCAGCACAGACACAGCTTAGTGATGGAAGACAGCCACGGGGATTGTGATTGCTACAGCCCACTTGGAGTTTTCTCCTGTTCTGGACGAATGAAAAGAACGTCCTGGATCCTGCAATTAAAATGTGTCAAGCTGAAATAACATACGTTCCTTGGCAAGGACCTGACATTAAGCCTTGGGGTGTGCCTATGTATACATAAACAAACACTTTTATTTAAAAACATGTGTATGTTTTATTCTTTCTAGGTTTATCATAGAGCATAACAAAGAGCAACCTTTAAGCTACTTTTCCTTGCAGAAGACTAAGCCAAACAACTTCCACTGCCCAACAGCCCACATTAGGATGCCAGACACATCCGTGAAGATGGAAATGGTGACAGACCACAGTTGCCATGTTAGTACGATATTTTGTTTTCTACTCCTGCATCATACCTCTGGGCTACCTGGGCCACTCTGTTGAGCTCCTGTCCCCTGCATTCCCTCAAGACGGACCCAGAAGAAGAGGATGTGCAGTGTGGCTTACTCAGTGCCATATGGCTGAGCTCCTCAACGCGTGCATGTGTGTGTGGCGGTGGAGGGGGCACAGGGGTGGCAGGGGAAGGTGGCAAGACACGCACACCATGCCATTAAAGGAGTGACAGATGGTGATGAAAGTGCCATAAAACCGTAAGCACTGACAGCTCAGGGCCATGACTGAAGCAGCTGCTGAGGTATCACATTGTAAACAGCCCCCTGTCAGGGCACCCCCCTTGCAGCGCCTACCACAGAAACTGTCACCTCTCACAAATGCTGCCCTGTCCTCCCACAAACCAACCCGTGTCTCCCGCTGGCAGGGGATGCTGTGGGGTGAAGTGGGGGTGAAGGAGAGGGCTGCAAGAGGCTTATGATGGGATGCAAACAAGCCCTTTTGCATGCTGGGCAACCTGAGATGAGCACAAAAATAGGGAGACAGCCATGAAGCCCCCCATGCCAGAGTGCAGGCAGGGCATTGGTGTCATCAAGCAGCCACTGTACATTTCTTGGTACTTCTCCCCAGCCTGGGCACCCAGCTCTGCAGCCTGATTCCACACATAGGAAGGTCTCCAAGTGCCCAGCTCCTTCCTAGTGATGGACCAGCAGAGCAGCATAAGCCCTCATAACTCATGCCTGCTGTCCAGCTACTGTGAGCTCCCAGCCTCCTTTAGAAACTTCCATCAGACTATGCAATCTCATTTTACATCTCCTTCCCATCATGCTAAAGAAAGAAGCATTCAGTATTTCCTATACATCAAAACTCTGGATGACCAGAAATCTGGAAAGAAGCTCTCTTCTCTTAGGGAACTCTTCCTTTAACCCCTAAGGAAGGTGAGACACCACAACCTCCTCTCAGGAAAAGCAATATTGGAGACCATTGCTCATGGGAGTTCATATCAAAGCCATTTTTTTAAACATATTTTCTCCCTTTATACACACACACTACTATAGTGCTGCTTACAGGACCACACGTAGATCCATGGGAACATTGCAGGACTATTTCATATCATTGTGAGGCTCCCACATGTACATGTGTTGAGGGTATTAAGGACTATAAGAGCATCCCAACCCTGATTAATCCTGCATAACTTGAAGCACTAGGGTGCCTAATTTGCTTTGTTTTCAGTGAGGAGAGGATGCAGGAGAGTCTCTCCTGTCATCTACAGCCTGAACTGCCTGCAGCAGCTGCACCTTGCTCACCCAGCTTGAGCCCTGTTGAAGACACTTAGACAGTGCCCTCTTTTCTCTATGCATTGGGAAAGGAACAGGGAGATTCTTCACTCTGGAAATACTGTACAACAAGCAGCACAGTCTGCTGGAAAAATTTAGCTGGACCACTTGTCATATGAAAAGCTCTGTTCTCACCCAAATAAAAACTTAAAAATGTGCTGACTTCAAAAGAAATAGCAAAATATTACATTTTAAATTTTTTTTCAGGGAGTTTTTACCAGCTGGGTTTTGATTTGTCTTATTTTTTTATTCTTTTATGACATAGCTGGAATAATTTACTAATAGCATGGCATTAAAATAGTTCAAGATTATTTTAAAGGCTTTTTTCTGAAGTAGGCTTTAGAATGCAATGTTGAGGAAAACATTTTGTCTCCTTTTCTTGACTCATTTAATGTAACAAATAGGCATAAGACATAGATTAAAGTACAGCTTTGGGGTGGGGGGAACAAATGCTGTCCACTGATACATTCTAATGCACAATTTTATTTTGCCTCAGTCCTTGCTTCCTACTCTTCTTCTTACTTATGCTGGAACTCTTGAAAAGTCCTTTCACCCCGGTGTGCCCTTCCTTTCCTTACATTTACCTCATCTGGACTCTGTAGAAATTATCAATTTATTCCAGCTTCCCTTTGGAGGGAACTCAACACAGCCTGAAGTTATTTTCCACTTGTACCAGAGGCAATTTAGCCGTGGCAAAGCCCTGTCCAAGGAACCGTCTTTTTTAGCAGCATCAATGAGCCCCCGCAAATCTCCATGTGGCTGTTCCTTAGAAAGCATCCACTATTTGGACTTGCTCATTTAAAGCCGCTTGTGCAGTAGGTCAGTCTGGCAAAAGACAAACCCATAGTCTCTTCACCACTGAGTCTCTTGCAATCTGTTTGAATGTGAGTCTACTCCCTTCTATTTCCATGTCTTTCTTTGGACAAAGGTTTTCAAACTTTGCCAACATATGGTCCACTATTTTTTCTTTTTATAGGTGTGGACTAGTGTAAAGAATTTAAGCCTCTTGACTACATACTTAGTATTCTCCACTAGCTCCTGTGGCCACCTTATAAATCGTCTGTGGAGCCACAGATCACAAGCTGAAAACCACTGTTCGGTGGTACTTCGATACTTATGCCTATACTCAGTTGTGAAAATGGTACTTATTTAGGGAAACACAGATAATCAGGATGCAAAGTTAAAAATATTCACGATTTTCAGCATGTCTACTCCTGACCCATGGTGTCAGCACAAGAGTGTGTTTCCTCAAAAATAAACATAAGAGAAATTTCTTATGAATGCTGAGGAATGTTTCCAACATGAACTCTGCACACTTCAACACCAGAAGACTTTGTAGAAAGCTGAGTAATTCCCCCTCCCTTTCCCCTCATCTAGCCTCCTCTAAGTGCATTCATTTTTAAGCCTCATGTTTTTGGAGTGGTTTAGGCCTCATAATAGCATAGGAGAAATTATAAAAAAGCTCTGGTGTCACCAGCACCATTAGGATATTGGAAATAATCTGTTATCTGGGAAATAAGACTGAAACTACATGGTAGCAATGAAAAGACAGTGCCCTGGCGATAGTGCAGGCAGACAATCTTCAAGGGCTTCCTGTCATGCTCCTGGAGGTGGCTGACCTGCTGGAGACCAGCTCTGCAGAGAAAGACCTGGGAACACCAAAGTGTCCACCAGCCAGCAGGGTGCCCTTGTGCCAGAAGGTCATTGCTATCCCGGGGTGCATTGGGAAGAGCATTGCCAGCAGGTTGAGGGAGGTTGATTCTGCCCCTCTACTCAGCTTTTGGAGGCACATCTGGAATGCTGTGTCCAGTCCTGGGCTCCTCAGGATGAGAGACATGGAGCTCCTGGAGTGGGTCAAGTGGAGGCTGAGGAGATAATTAATGGACTGGAGCATCTCTCTGAGGAGGGAAGGCTGAGGGAGCTGGGGCTGTTCAGCCTCGAGAGGAGACACTGACAGGGGACCTCATCCCTGTGTGTCAGTGTGTGCAGGGAGGGGGCAGAGGATGGAACCAGTCTATTCTCAGTGGAGCCCAGCAACAAGACAAGGGGCAACAGGTAAAACTGACTTACTGGGAGGAAATTACTTGTTTACTTATCAAGGAAAACTTATTTACTGTGTGGGTGTCAAAGTATTGGAACAGGTTGCACAGAGAGGCTCTTCTCTGGAGCAATTCAAACCCCCCTTGCATGTGACCCCATGCAACCTGCTCTAATAGAGACTCTACAGAGGTCCCTTCCAACCCCCACCATTCTGTGGTTCTGTGACATCGGACAGAACAATACTGAAGATTGATCTAGTATCTTAAAGGATACATAAATATGTTACTAGAGGTTTGGACTTAAAATTGGATTTACAAATTTCCTTTAGAGATCTGGGCTTTTTTTGGATGCATTAATTTCTTGTGTTATTGAATTTTTTGGTTATATCATATTGCACTGTATGCTCATTCATTTACTGAACATGGATAAGCTAGATTAAGAAAATACACAAGTATTTGACTTATTGTTAAATATCATCACCCACCCTAACAGAAAGTTGGTAATTACACAAACTTCAGTTTCCTTGCACATAGAAAATCAAGCTCAGCCTGACAAAGAACTAATATTTTGCTAAGGTAAGAAAGTTGCAATCAGATAGTATTATTTTATTGCCTTATTATTGATAAACATGGACTGCTAGTGTATCTAACAGTGATCCAGCCCAGCAATCCATTACTCATACAATCTCTGTCTGTAGGCTTAGGCCCTTAAATGGCTGAACTATTCTTAGCCTTATGTGGTGAATACACAGGAATGTTCATGGGCAGAATATTAAGGACAGAAGATGGCCCTAACAGTGCTTGGCAAAGGGAGAATGGATTTATGGAAAGTTTCCTTTGATGCTGCTGACTCCTAACTACTGCCTTCTCATGCTGCCCCAACATACAAAACTAATATTAAACTTACATTCCAGATGAATGACAGGGAATAAAAAGGAAAAGGGATTTCAGTTAAAGCCTATGGAACTAGATTCAAGCCCAAGACCTGTCCAGGTTTAAAACCAGGCTGGATCTCTTTAGCTGGAAATTCCCTGACTGAGAAACTCTCTAGCCACTTCTTACACAGTATCCCTCCTCTTCAGTTGTTTTATAGGAAACATAACATACCTGGTTCCCAAGTGCTGTTGGGGGCTGGCACAATTACCCCTGGATGCCACAAAGATGCTTTAGAACTGCAGCCATATTATATAGACATGTGACCTGGGGGATACTCCTTTCAAATATGCTCAGTGAACACAGGAATCCTCTGCAAATCTTGCCCTACAGCTGTGCTTGTTTGTTATCACTAAAGCAAGAGAGAAGCTTAGCCAAGCAAAATAAATACACTATTTAAGAAAAAAAAAAAAAAAAAGAATAAGAGGGGGGGAGATTAATTCTACTGCTACCCTAAAAAACTAATCCAATGTTACATTACAGTGTAACGTGATGTCACATGTAAAGAATTAATACAGCCATATATTAATTTATATTGCCTAACAGCTACAAGAAACTACTAAACTGCAATTGCATATGAATGTATGTTGAGGAATGGATTTTGGGAATTTATGCACTGTTATAGAGCTTTGTGACTACCAGACTGCACATTTCTAACAGAATATTATTTCTTTTCATGTTGAGAATGAGCCTTCCTTGAACTTGCTTGTAAACCACTGTGATTATCACTGCAGTAAGTTAAATAATGCTTCTTGCAAGGCAAGAGATGAAGGATGACTGAGCCTGTGAGGGAGATACTTGTCCTACTGTTTTGCAGCCTTTCTGAGCTGGAACATAACATGAGATACTTTAAATATGAGATACTTTGAGGGCAGAATATCGGGATTCTCCTCCCAAACAAAAACACCTCTTGCACTAAAAGAGAGAGGGAGGGTAGGCTGCACTTTTGCAGACTGTAGGAACCAGCAACTGGGAGGTGTAACCAGGGGTCTCCAGTAACCACAACCCACTGGGTTTTTCACTTTACAGCTCTTTAGCCCCAGAGCAGCACGTAGGGTGTTGATTTAGGAGTGACACAGAGGGAATAGTGCCACCTACTGAAGTAATTATTTTTAGCACTCGAATTTCTTGACCTAGACTCTTTCCACCTAAGGTCTAAAGATACTGCAGCATCGGTATAGTATTCAGCATATTAAATAGCTCTTCTTTCCCCCTAATTATTTTCAGGAACTGAAAATAGCATTGTAAAAACCCCCCAAAATCCAAACCTCCAAACCCCACAAAACAAGCAACAGTCTACCATCAAACTGTATTTTAGTAAAGATACTCATTAGTAAAGATACTCATTTGAGAAATAAAAGCTTGGCATGAGAGTCTATTGAATCCTACTCAGACTTTTAAGCTAGATCAGAATTTTACATCTCTTCTGATTCTATTTATACAACAGAAGAAATGCAAAATTATTTTAGTGGGAGCAAGTTCACTCTGTTATTTTTCTCCCAGACTAACTTATTTAATGTTGGACCGATAGCCTTGAACTAAAAATTTGAAATTTATTGCTATAGGGACTGGAGATAGCTTTAAAAATCTTAACAAAAAAAAGCTGAAGTTAGGTTTTACTCACTCTCTTTTTTTTTTTTAATGGCAGAAACACAACTCTTTCATGGTGATAAGAGGAAATCCTTCTTCCCCCATATCAATGAGTGTGTATAATAATGCCAGGCTACAGAGCAGCACTTTCTCTTTTCAGCAGGTGGAAGAAATACACCAATGGTCTGTTTGCAGATATTGATTAGTGTTGCTATGCTCTGCCAACCAGCTATGTAGAGTCACTTCAGTGGCAGCTACTTATCAGCAATGAGTGAAGTGGTCCCTACATTTTCCCTTCTGCACAGATTTAAATAGTTAATGCCTGCAAACCCCGGGGAGAGGCTTGCTAAGAATGCTCCAGGAACACAGTGACACAACAGTCATTCCATGTGCTGCAAACCCAATTTACCAGTAGAATTATTAATTAGCACCCAAAGTCACAAATAACAACAAAAAACCACAGCAATTCAAAAGTCATCTCAGGCATCTTCCCAGAAGATCTAACCTTCTCTGGATGCTGTTTCTGCTGACCCTTCAGTAATTTTATTGCTGCAGAGGCAATGCAGCATGTCATACCATGATAGATTTGGTCTTCTCTGACATCCAGCTGCTTACTGTTACTGTTGGCTGTTGCTGAAGCAGTGGAGAGATAATACAGGTGTTCTGTGCTGCTGGAGCTGACTGTGCTAGAGAGAAATCTGGGACAAACACAGGCCGAGGATATATCTGCCTCAGTGAATGAGAGCAAGTAGTTCTGATTGTAAGGAGAAAAACATCAAATAAGCTGCTTTTTGGTCCACTTCACAATTAATGGAGGACTATTTATTAGCCTTTTCCTAGTCAAACAGATTGGACAGTATATCAACAGAGATCTCTCCTGGCTGGTTGGCTGGGTTGTATCTTATTTTTGCTGGTTACCTGAATGACTCATATTCTACTCGTACAGTGAGTGTCTGATCACACCCCCCAAAACTATCAGCATGTATGCAATTATATGTTTTTCAAGTTTAAAGATAGTACCCATATCTAGCTTGTGACTAAGAGCCATCCTCAATCTACAGATTGGCAAACAGGTGGTGACCAACTGACCATTGCTTCATCTTCAGATGAAGCAATTTGTACAGAGCTGCATTTTAACTCTGGGAAAGAGCCTTTGTCAGGTCACAGGGGATTCTCAATCTGAGCAGAATGTTTGAATAACCAGCTAGAGCAGACAGGATAGTTCCTGCTAAAGACAAACTCAGGTGAGTGGTATCTGTCTCCAGTATCAAGGAAGCAATATAAAACTAATCCTATGTGTCTGTTTTTATAAAAAATGCTCGACAAATATAATGAGTAAATAAACAGCTGCCTCTGAGTTATTTACAGTGCTGTTAACCAGCATTTAGGCTTCAAAATTGATCACCAGAGTCAACAAGGGGTTGAACAAACATGTCTGTGGTTGAGTATTTGTATTTGAGATTAAGTACACATATACAACTGTGAATGCATGTGTTCAGCCAAACTATTGAGGTATTGAGTCTAAACCAAAGCTGTGCATTAAAGCAATTAAATTATTCATGCAACTAACACATACTTGTCCTTATCTCCTTGAATCTCATCTAAACACTGATTTGGGACTCTTGTCAATACTTTGTATGTTGTTTTGACCTGATCTTTTTCTTTATGAGTTACTTTTGGTTTTCCCATTTTATATTCTTTCTCCTCTACTGATGGTATCTTGTCTAAAGTGTAAGTGTTCTTTGAAAGTAGTTCAACAGTAAAGGTTCCTTCCTCACAGTCCCAGCCCCCTGGAAAAACAGAGAAACAGACAGTATACATCCCTGCTGGAGTTCCACTCAGGAAAGTAGCACCAGCAAAAAAATTCAGTGAGGCCTTTTCTATTTCAGGCTTAATTTTTCCTACTGCAAATAAATTAAACACCACAACTGCCTCAGGGGCTGAATTTGTGCCTCTGCAGCAGTGATATGTGTGAGCAGTGAGCATGTATTCAGATGGGTGGATACTACAACTATTCAGTAGGGACTTGAATAAACAACAGAGCCAGAAATAACCCAGTGGTAAACCCAAATAAAGGCAAACAGTTTGGCTTTTGCCAAAAGGTGTTTATCTTTTTTTAACTGTCTTTTTTCCCCAAACCTTTAGGGAGTTATAACAACCTGAGATCTGCTCTTTTCACAGCACATCCACCATCCAGCAACTGAAATACCACGAGAATATGAATTCCTGCAGTATTTGGGCTTTACAAGTCACTCCCCTTAGGCATTTAATAGAGACTCTGAAAATAAATCTGTCCAAATGCGAGAGAATTTGTACACCTCTTGGAATATGAAGCTTTTACACATAAAGCAGTATCTGTGGGGAAAAAAACAGCTAAATTGTATTACACAGTGATGGAACATTGCAGTAGACAGGGAACATCTGCCCTCAGGGAAAAGCATGGCTCAGCTCAAGCAGTGGTTAGCAGGGCAGATGCTCCACTAGTCTAATCCAGGTTGCCAAACCCCAATGACTTTGTGGTAGAGGCAGATGTAGCGTAAAGAGGAAATGACCACCTGCCTTCTACCTCCATCAGCCAGGCAGTGAGCAAAGAGCCCATGTCTGCACCTTCATCATCCCCTGACACCACTTGGGGTCCAGTCTGGGTTGTTAGCAACCAATATTTACTTCCTTCTGGTAGATTTCTACATAGCCCACTTGGAAAGCTTTTGCCCTCCCGGCTTGACCACCATCACTCTGGAGTTAACACCAACAACACCCCTCCTGCTGTTCATTATGGCTGTGGACTACAGCACGCAGCTGGTCAGAGGCAGAGCATAAGTTTTGGGTGCTGCAAGACAGCAACCCATATGGTGGACAGGGGTTCAGTCCTACTGACATTTCCTATCCCGTGGGTATCACTTAGTACCACTGGCACTAACACTGTACCTCTGCTGGCTGTCTCACTTAGGCCAGGCACTGGATGCTTCCCATGCAGCTTTCCCTGCAGGGAGAAGAGCAGGTGGGGAAGCTCATAGTGCCCGAGTCCAACCTATTTCTGAAAAAAACCCCAAAGTGCCTTATTTTGTGCAGCTGTTAGTCTAGTACCTTTTGTCAGCATTAAATTGTCATGGGATGAAAAAAGAGATTAAACCCAAGATCATTCTTCTCTGTGCAAGAGATTTTAGGTACAGGGGTTTGTGTCCTGAATAACAAGCTACTTGACTAGAGGCTGATTTTTAACAATGCCATGTTCTTATATTAAAAAAAACCCCAAGCTGCATGCACTGTAGCTACACACCCTGTTTCACTCTGGGTCTATTTTAACAGGGTTTTAAAGCTATTTCACCTGAGTGCCTGCTGATTACCATGCTGAGTTTTTTAAACCAATCCATTGAATTCACTTCCTTTCTGTGTCCCCAGTGCCCATTCACCTATAGAAATATATAGACAAACAAGGCCACAGGTGCAGAAAATTGGGCCTTTCCTGCTGTTTATTACAATGTTGACCTTGGGGATTTGTTGGTGGGGGTGGCGAGAGAAGGAAAGAAAAAGAAGAAATACATGCTTTGCAATAGGATTCTGCTAAACTCCTACCTTCCTTTTCTTGTGAAATTAAAAAAAAAGCCTCCTGGCTGCCAACAAACACAGACATGGAATTATTAGGAGGTGAAGTGGGGGCAGGGCCCTTTCTTTTGCATCTGTGAAGGGATTTTGGATGAATTGCTGCTGAGCAGAAAGCCTGCTCTTCCCTCAGCACCCCTCCCTCTCTGCAGTTTGCCTTCTGGTTAATCTCGGGCACAAGAATTTGCTCTGCCTTGTGGTCACCCAGCCCACTGCCTGGTTTCTGTCACACGAGCCCTGGATGAAACAGCCACCTGCTTGCTGTATCAACAAGAGGTCTCCTCTCTCAAATGCATGGCCCCCACCCAAAATGAGATGGCCTCACACCAGGGGCTCCCCATCCAGGAGCAGAGTAGAGATGCCCAGATAAAATAGGCTTTGCCCAAAAGAGTTCAAACCTTTCTTGATGTAAACTGGAACAACTAGTGAGTGAATCAGGTGCTAAAAATCACACTGCTGACTGGATAGGGATGGTGAATGGGTTAATGCTACTCAGTACTTACCTGGGGTCTCTCTTTTCTGTGCTGAGATCTACAGCACAAGTAGATGTGCTGGAGTGTGAATGTGTGTAAGGTTTCAGGTTCCTTGTCTGTCTGTGAAGGTGTTTGGACCAATTTCTATGGCTTGATCTCAGAGGACTGATTATGTGAATACATCTAGTAAGGGCTAGACCCCAACTCAAAGAACTTACAGTTGATTTAAAAATCAGAGACCATGGATGGAAGACAAGATGTATTATCCCCAACATTAATAATGTGGATTTGATGTGCAGAGAGAATAAATAGCTTGTTAGGGGTGATCTTTCTCATCTGGAAACTGAACTCATTTCTACTTATCACCCGTAAAATGCCATAATTATAAAACTGCTTAAAGCAAAGTGCTTCTCCTCAAACTCACACAGATTTAGTCTGAGACTGGCAAGGCTCTTTAGAGGTTTAGGCCCTTTGGAAGCTAATGTGCATGTGGTCAGGTGGATCTGGAGGCCTGGGTCAGTGAAGACAGGCACTCTGTGTCTGCTGTACATCTTGTACAAAGCTGACCTGCAGTAATGTGCTCCCCCAGAGTCTGCTTTGATTTTCCTCTGTCCTATTTCCACAGGCACTTCAGAACATGCATGAAGGTTTACAACAAAAGGACACTTTTTCTGTGCTAACTTAGGAACATCAGTGGGGACTCACTTATCGTGTTGGAAAGTAGGTACCAAAAAAACCCTTTGAGAACCCTGGTCTGTAAGTCCTAATCCAAGGCACTTGGAAGCACATTGCAGAACATGACCAAGAAGGTCCAGACTTGTGCAAGCCTGGTGTATTTCTGGGACGTGACTATTCACACCGCCTTTGGCCTGATGCTTTACTATCCTTCCTGGGCCTGCAGAAAAAGCCATTCCACAGAAACACTTGCCTATGCCTTTGCCTCTAATAGCTGAGATCAAAAACTCTTGGTAACAAACTCAGTTAACACACCCAAGGATAGCTGGCCCAACAGAGGAGGGGTTTCAGGCAGTTTGAAATCCCCTATGATAACATAAGGGAGACCATCTTGAAGACCATTTCTAAGGTACTGTGCAGCCACAGATAAATGTGAGAAATTTTAATTTCAATAAGTTTCCTTTTTCTGATGCATGACTTGGAATACAGGTCCTGAAGCTGTAAGACTAATGATGTCAATATGCCTTAGTTGGTGTTAATTTCTACTTTATGCCTTCTGTGGCTTGGACACACTCCCATATTATGAAATGTATTTAAAAACCAGTAAAATAAGTATAAGTTGTGAGGGTTCCCCTCCATCTCCTCATGTTCACTTTGATGAGCTAACCAAAAAACACAGTTTGCTTTGTCTGAGCTAGGAATTCAGCTCATATTAGTTAACAAACCTCAGGTATCAAAAATTAAGCAAGTCTTTTTTATAATATAGGCAGAATTTAATGTTAACTCCCAATATGAAATTCATTTTAGCTCTTTTTCATGTAAAACCAACTTTCTGTATTTCTCGTTTTCATTTGTTCAATTTTCCGCATTGGAATAATTACTATAACTGAAAAAGCATGTTAAAAAAACCCCAGTTATTACAAAAAAACATGCTGGAACTTTCATTCTAGAATTTGTCACTTCATAAAACTGTACATTATAGAAATGGCCATTCTGGGCCAAACACATGCTGTATGTAACCCAGGATCCTGTCTGTTGCCATGATTAATAGGAGAAAGTGTAGAAGAAGATAAAAATGATCTTTTCCCCTGCTGTTCTCTCCTACCTTCTAGTAATCAGTGGTTTACAGACACAAAATGTTGTGTTGTAATAACAGAAATATAATGCTTCCAATAAGTCAAAATTAAATTGCTGTTCACTTACATTAAGTCAATCTGATTTTATCACAGTATCTGCTTTTTAAAATTTTGTTTAATTTTTAGAAGCAAATGTATATCTTTATGGCAGCTCTGAAGATTTAATCTGGAAATATTCCATTCGAATTATAGTACCCAGGAAGAAAGAGGGTTCAGATGGAAAAGAAATTTTGACTGAAGTCATGAAGACTTGTCTGTCAAAGTGAGGGAGCTGTGAATTTTCTCCCATTCTGCCCTGAATGAAACTACCTGAAAGTCAGATTTTTTTCTCTCCCTTTTTTTTCTTTCTTTCCTTTCACCCCCACTCACCCCCCAGGGTGTCTCTGCATTGTTTCACATTCTTTCTTTATTCTCCTTCCTTCTTGCTACTTGTATTTTTTTATTCCCACTGCCTCTTTTCTCAGCTACTTCTTATGAGAATGGAAATATAAACCCAAATTAAAACTTCAAACCTATAGGTACACATTTGCTTAGAAAACCTGCAGGGATCCCCCCCACCCCAGGTCCTTTTTAAACCCTTCTTTAAACAAACACATCTATTTAGACAGTTTGTTTCTCTATCATTCTGTGAAAAGTTAATACAGTTTTATGCCATTTTTGTTATGAAAACAGCCCTGTAAAAATACCATATGGTCCACTGAGGCCTGCCCTTATAACCCCAATAAATACAAATCACCCTAGAACTTATCATTGTAAGTTCAAATATGTAGCTAATGTAATCTCAAAAATCCTTCACAAAAGGAAAACAAACGAGCTCCTTTTAAACCCCTGACTTGTTGCTCTTGACTTCAGCTATTTGTTCAATATTTCAACAACACTAAACAAATGTGCCGGAAATACTTATCATTTCTGAGTCACCCCCTTGCTATCCTAAATCCCAGACTCTTCAAATTAGTGACTATCTTAAAAAGATTAATGTGATTCATTCTCTTTGTTTCTTTCATTTCAGTATTGTCTTCATCATATCCCTCGAGAGTCTGCTATTATCAATCTGCCTAACTCTGGCTAATCTTTCTTGACAATTCATTTCCCATCTCTCTGTCATGGGCTGTTTTGGCTATTCCATTTTGTACCTTTTCTACCTCTGAAACATTAGTGTTATTCATGGCAAACAACAGTGTATATTATATCCTTCCTGCACCTCCTCTGTAATATATGGCTATACATATACATATATCTATCTATCTATATGTATTTATATATATCTATACATATGTATTTCAGACAACCAGAATCTATTCTATTATTATGTAATAATAAGCTTTAAGCAGAAAACCTGCTCCCTCAACACAAACTAAAAAGAAGTACTCTGGGTGTTATGAGTATCATGGGAAATGTGATCAGATAAACTGTATAATTTTATTATTTTTCAACAGAATTTCACTAGTGGATGTGTACAACCATCTTCATGTCATGGGACATAGTAGAAATCAGTTTGATTTCAAATGTCACATTAGACTCTAGTTCTGACCTAATTGCTCTTTCAGAGATGCTCGAGTTTAGCTTTAAGAGTGAGCAGCAGTTTTTGTGCCTCTCTTTCTCAGACATCTGCATAATGCCTGATTTTTAGAACATGTTTTTTTACTGCCAAGGAGTTCCAACACAGACACGTCAAAATAAAAAGTGGCAAAAATAAAATAGTGACTTTTGAGTAAGTTCAGTCTTCATGAAGTGTGGGTGAATGGGAAAGAAACTGTATTTACAAGGATGTGATCTCTGACATGTCCTCAACATATCCTTTTTCTGGTCTTAATTCTGCTCTTGGAGTGGAATGGTAACAGTGGAAGTCAAACAGTAGCATAACAACAAGCACACCTTGCTCTTCCTGAGGAACAACTGACTCCTGCCTCCCTTTTAAACTTGTCTTTTCCCTTGCAACTCTTCAACTGTTAGATTTGTGCCAGCAAGACAAAATAACATAAATGCAAAAACATTTGTACAAATCCCATTTGTGTTTGTTTTTCCTTCAATTCCAGCATTGCACTAACACCAGAAATGACAGAAAAACTTTTAAAAATGCACTGGAAGATTTGTTCTTTGTGCTTCTACTTTCACTCTAGAGAATGGAAGCACTGCCAGATGATTCAGCTAAGAAATGTCAGTTTTAAAAAGGACTATTTGGGGTCAACTCACACAGTAAACAGTTCTAAAAGCTAAGGATAAATCGAATGACTGGCTACATATATATAAATAAATCTCTCTTTACTCAGAATTATTGCACAGCTAAAAGAAAACCAGAGGAGTTCACTGCAATGCTCTGAAGGAACTAGAGGTCACAAGATTCAGTCTCAGGGGCTTTGGGGATTATTCCCAGGTAGCCTGAATGCCACACAACTGTCTCCATATCTTCATTGTGTGCAAAAATCACAACTATACTGATGTTCAATGTGAAAAAAGGCTGTTCCAAAGACCGAGGGAAGGACTGGTGAGGGTTGCTTAATCCTACTTTTGTCTCTGTTCTTGGAGCTGTCCTGAGCACAGCTCTTAAGGCTCTGATGCAGCCCAGACTCCTAACCTTAATGTGTTAAATACATTGTCCACTTTGGATTGTTCACTTAGCTGCAGCAAATGCCTTATATTTTTTCCTGTCTGAGTACAATTAAAATTGCAGGATATTTGCCAGACAGGCTGAGGTTCTTTCACCACTCTAAGCATCCCTTTGCAGTATTGTGAAGAACAATTAATCAAATCACTCTCAGTCTCACCTATAAACAACATATTTTAACTGTCTTTAGAGGTCTGTTTGGAGGCAGCTTAACACACATACTACTATCTGTGCCAGGCTGTACTTTCATTCACAAAGAAATCATACAGGAAAACTGGGGTAGTGTGAATGAATTTATCAGTGAGCTAAAAATGGCATACGATAGCATATGACCATTTCAAAGAAGAAATGACCACTCAAAAATATGAAAAAGTCCACATTCTTCTCTTGTATGCCTTCTCATGCAAGTTTTAATGGTTTTTTTAATCCTGTTATATTTTTTATGCCTAGTGGTATATCACCAGGTATGCATAGGAATACCTGAGAACAACAAATATGAAGCTTTTGTGAAAACTAATTGCAGACATCTCTAAATATTAAGAGCTGATTATATCTATATATATTACTGTTGATTATATTCCAGGGGCTTTCTTGAGTAGAGATTTTTTAAAAAGCCTCTTTGCATTCACTTCATTTATGGATCCAAGAATAGCTACTTAGTGTAAACATGTCCCAGGCACAGCAAGCAAATGGACAAATAAATAGAGAAGGAAAGAGAAATTCATTTGTGCAGAGGCCAGAATAACAATATGCTTCTTAAGGGTATCACTTCTGAAAGCATTTATAAGAAGTTATTTTCCCATTAAGTTCATACTCAACTTTCTGTACACTTATATTTCTGACCTTGTGCAAAAGAAAAAGACTTTAGTTATACTATATACCTCTATTCAAATACAGTTGGTGGTAAGAAACAGAAGCAAAATATACAAAATTATATTTTACCAATATCATCTCAGAGACAAAGTGGATAATACTTTTTAAAGAAGACATTACAAGCTGTAACTTGCATTAATTTTTCTCACCATAAATCTATCTCCTGGCTTTCTAGACAAAATCTGAAAGATAACTTTTACCCTACCAGGTTTTGAACAAGTGCACCTCGTAATCAAAAGCTACTTTTCTGTTGCTACTGAATTGTGACTGTGTTATTTGGTATAGTTCCTGTCCTGTTCTTTTCTCATTATACATTTCTTTGCTCATGACTTGGCCTGTACTGTTTCTGTTAAATCAGAAGCATTTTCAGTTTGTCTGAAACCAAATCCTCTAGTGCTCTAAAGCAGCATGTCCATGTATGACAACAAACACAGTAGGGGCCCTATAATTTGAAAGTTTATTTTAATGTAACAAGCCCCAGTAGATCACAGATTTGGATACTGCCTAAAGTCACTGTTATGCATTTTATGAAAAGTCTATCTAAAAAACATATGGACTTGGCAAATTTGGGGGGAAAAAAAGTTGCCTGGACAATTTAGTTGCATGAACACCCATTCTAACAGGTGCAAATCATTAACTCAATGTCTTTTTATAGATTCCCATACCAGTGAGCTTGTCCCAGAATATTTTTGTATCTATGTGCATTTTCGCTTTCAACACATTCTTTTGGTTCTCTGCCTACTCCTCTCTCTGTTTGTTTTCTGAAAAGTACCTGAGCAAAACAGTCAAGAAATCAAGAGCAGGGCTTTTTTTTCCCCTTTACATTTTTTTAAACCTTAATTTTAGCACTTTTATATATGAACTTACGTGAGCCAGAACTACACCTGTACTTGAGCAAGAAAGTAAATCATATAATTTGTTCTGCTTGAGAAAGTACAATTCACCAACACAGCTCAGACAGAAAATCCTTCAGAGTGAGTGCACAGATTTTATACTATCTGCCAAATAACACAGACATCTGAGGAAACCACATTAAGAACTATTTTGTGTCCTGGAAACCCAAGGAGTTTTTTCTGCTTTTTAAAAAACAGATCTTCATGTAGAGTGTCTATTTTTAAAAATAAAATCCCACATGATACAGCTGCAACACATGCATACAAATGGAAGATTAAAGACCCTTCCCCAGCTTCCTCTTGCACTACACACTTTCAGTCTCCTTTTGTATGCTGCTCTCCTCTTTCTTGAGAGCTCCTCTGCCTTTGTCTCTGATATCACATGGACTTAGTCATTACAGGAGGGTACCTTTGATAACTTTTTTAGCAGATTATTTGTGTGACGTTGGTTCACTGGCCACAAGTGAGAGAACCATGACAGAAGAGAGTACATCCAGTGAATAAAAGAAGGACTCATTTCTGAGGGAGCATCCCGATACCCACTTTTGGTGGGAATAAAACTTCTGACCCTGCAAAGCCTTCATCTGACAAGTGCCTTCCAAGCCTGTGAGAGCCACATGTGCCCACAGCTGGCAGGGCTTGGGGTTGCTGCAAGCCCAAGTGCATCCTGAAGTACTTAGTGGGGACAGTGTGAAGCAGCTCTATTTAGAGGTCCTGTCATGAAAACATCTCAGACATTCGTATGTTTGTGTCTGTGTTCGCAGGCTGGTGGAAATATATCTGCTGGACATATCAGAGTGCTGCTGAAGGAAACAGCTTCCTGTGCACTTCCCACATCTCTCACCACTCCTGCTGGCCCTGGGGATGTGCCACTTGTGCTTATGGCTGGGGGAGGCAGCAGTCCTGCACCCACTGGGCTGGGTGCTGTACAGTTGAAGAACAGAAAGGCTATTTCTAATCTCAAGGGTTTACCATCTAGTATTTTTGTCCTGGTTGGTCTCCCCTTGAATATTTATACTGTAAAGCCACAGTAAAGTCAAAGCTAACTTTACGGCACGACAGCTGGCAATAGAAAAGCTGACAGCAAAACCATCTGATGGAGAAGGTGAATAAGGAAAGAGGGGAGAAGAGCTCCACAGTAGAGCCTGCCTCATTCCCAAACCTGAACCTTATAAGCAGCACTGTATTCCTTCAGCTGTCAAAAGCATATGAAGAAGAAAAAAAACCCCAAACTTTACAAACAAGGTCTGAGCTTCAGGTAAAATGCCTTCTTTCCCTGCCAGCTGGAAGGAGAATGGTATTTAGAGGCAAGATAAGGAAGTGATAATCTGCTGCTTGTATATGTTTCACTGGAACTACTACTTTCTTTAATAAAAGGCCCATCTGTGAGTAACATTCCCTCTGCCTAATGATTTCATATACTATTTGTTTGCTTCTTTTTTTTTAACAACTCCCTTTTCTGCTCCTTGTGCTGTGCAGTAAATGCCACCGCTAATGAGATAATACCAGTGTGTTTGAGAGCAGACTGACCCTGCTGTTTTCAAGCAGTTTCAACTTTCTCGACAGTCAGGAGCCTGCCTAATGTTTTGTGGCTGCCTCTGGTCATTGACATGGTACAAACTGCCTTATCTCCCTGTGGGAGGGAGGTCATTGCCAAACCCACGGCTACTTGACTGGGGAAGCAGGCTGTCTAGAGTGATTCAAACACATACCCTGAGCCAAGCAGAGGGCTTATAACAAATAACCTAAAATAGCTCCAGTCTGAACGTGTTTCAGTTTTTCTCTGTATGTCAACAGATGACAGGCATTGTCACGACGCTGTATATGATTCAAGAGGCTCTGTTAAGCATGTTACAGTAAACCCCCCCATTGTTTAGGATTTCTGCAACTTCGGCACTTTCTCAAATATCCTCCTTTACTTTTTGCAAAGCCCCTTCAATGACCCTTTTTGTGTCAATGTAGAGCTCAGCACACAAATCAATTGTTCTGTTTTTATTTCCAATATTACACTTCCTTCCAGAGTGCTCATAGGATGATGCCGTGCTTTTTGTCACCAACTCTTGCCAATTACCCCAAGAACACCCTCATTGGGCAAGAAATCAGGATTAGCAGGAAAGTGGAGGGAGAAAGAGGGTTCAAGCAGTGGTAGCCCTCTCACCATTAGGGCTGCTGGTGTAGAGCATCTACTTGTGAGCTTGATATCCACCAAACTGGAGTAATGTCTGTGCAGCTGATCATCCAGGATGTCACACAAATGAATGCAGGAGAATTTGTGGCTTATGGAGGGAGGGATCACTGCTGGCCTGTGTTTCCTAGGGAGCCCAGTTCATCCAGAGCTCCCCTGACTCTGCTCACATGTGGCAAGGCTCATCCGTGACTTCCCAGCCCCATGACTCACCGCGTGTGAGCAGCATGACACAAGTGCCAAATTTCTCTCCAGGGTCTTCAATTAACAAGACTTTCTAGAGCACTGGGCAAAGTCTCGGCTACACATTGCCTGCCCCCACATCTGCCTGCTTTTGGTGCTGCTCAGCTCCTCAGCTCCTTACAGGAAGAGAGGGGCCCTCAGTGGGACCTCAGAGTGGACAGGGACCTTCAGCATGACTAAGGGATGACCCTACTTGCATTTTGCCACGTGTTAGTGGAGTGTCTTGCTGCATAATTAAGGTTCTGATGTACTACTGCAGTACAATGAAGGAATACACTGCAGGAAATAGTCATTTCCTTCTGACTTCTTTATAAGGGAGATATTGTCATTAGACAAAAAAGCAAAGCAAAATTTGTTGCAACAGTTGAATTTCATATATGATATCAGACCACAGACAACACTATATTACTTATGGCTGAAGTCTATTCCTGAAGGAGCATCCTGCTTCCATGTAACTCACCTGGAGATATACATTATTAGTCAGGGATATACAATGATCACATGTACAAGAATTTTTAATCTCTTACTCGGAAAGCTTGAACTACAAAATTGTACCTTACCTAATTTTTTTTCCTCCCTTCCTATGTAAATTTGTTTTCACAGGAGCTGAATATCAGTGATATTCACTTCTTCAGCAACTGGAAACCATTTATAAATGGAAATACTTGTTACAAAAGGAACAAAATAAACAAACAAAAAGAACAAAACTAACATGGGAATCTCATGAGGTTTAACAAGATCAAGTTCAAGGTTCTGCAACTGGGTTGGGGCAACACCCAGTATCAACGTAGGCTGGGGATGAGCAGATTGAAATCAGCCCAGTGGAGAAGGCCCTGAGGGTGCTGGTGTCCAGCTGTGTGCTGGGCTGCATCCAAAGCAGGGTGGGCAGCAGGGAAGGGGGGGATCAAAAGCATTAGAGGGATGACCACCTCTCCTATGAGAAATGGCTAAGATAATTGGGATAATTGGAAAAGAGAAGGCTTTGGGATGATGTAATTGGGGCTTTCCAGTACATGAAGGGAATCTACAAGGAAGATGGAGAGAGACTATTTGCAAAGGACTGGAATGACAGGACAAGGGGAAACAGTTTCACAGTGACAGAAGGTAGGTTTAGATTAAATATTAGGAAAAAAAAGTCTTCCCTCTGAGGGTGGTGAGGCCCTGGCAAAGGTTGCTCAGAGAAGCTGTGTTCAAGGCCAGTTGGATGGGGCTGAGCAACCTGGTCTAGTGGAAGGTGTTGAAGGGGGTTGAAACAAGATGATCTTTAAAGGTCCATTCCAACCCAGACTGTTCTATGATTCTATGACTCTATAAAGACAAATAAGGCAGTGCAAGGCCACAGGTTTGGGTGTGGTGGGCACTGGTGTGAAGGACTAGGAGAATGCAGGATCAAATCACTGCTCCAGTCCTGACTCCCTGTTTGTCTGTCCACCAGTCACTTGGGTTGCTAGAAAACAGGGACCACAGTAATCCCATGCCTTGGCATCTCTTGTGAGGATGCTTAGAGCTAAAATAAAGGGTTTAGGTATGCTCACACCACAGCCCTGGCTGTCTCTGGTGGTGTTTCCTTGCCCATTCCGGTGACCGAGGCTCCTTGTGGTGGAGTAGGACACCTGTGAGGTGGGACTCTGAGGGGAAGCCCAAGGCTGTGTTTCCTGCTGGTGAGGAACAGTGAAACTGGTCTGAGTCAGCTGCAGGCTGACTGGAGGAGTTTTCTCCATTCCAGGCACCAGTAGCAGCTGCTCTCAGTGCTTGTAACCTTGCTGCAGAAATGAAGGAGAGAGGCACTTGCTACTCTCCAGGGAGGAAGAGCTCCATCTTCTTTGTGATATTTCTACCTTTCTCTTTGCCAAGCACAACTTGCTGGTTTGGTCCTCCTTTCCCACTGGCATCGTTTTTCTTTAATCTCATAATTTAGGGCCAGACTCAATAAAAACTGCCTGTCTGCCACAGCGGAGAAGCCCAAGCCCTAAAGTAAAAACTAAATATTGGACCAGGGGCCCTCTGTACTGAAATTTATTTAATCTCCCTGATTCTAAAGTAGAAAAGCAGTCATTAAACCATCATGAACCAAAAGGCAGTATAGTCTCAATTCACATTTCTTGGGCACTCAGCTGAAACTCACATCTCAGCACAGATAGAAGATGTGAGGCATAGTGTTCCAAAGACAATTTTATTCTTCCTTTGGGTAATGTACAAATGTTTTCTTTTCACTAGAGTGTCCTGTGTAGGGAGCTTACTGAAGGCTCACTGATTTTTAAAAAGCCATCAATTTATTGTAAAGGTTCTTTTTTCCATCATTTTCGTACCCTTATTTCTCTACACAAAAATAAGTACAAAATACCACAAAGCGTGATAAGGCACAGTGTGACTGGCAAAAAGTAGTCATCACTACTCTTCAAAGGTACAGTAGTACCACTGATGAAATGATTATAACCTACGTGAAAATAACAGCCTGGTCATAAATGTATCTTCCTGTAAGACACTCTTGCAGATAGCTTTTCAACTAGACTTATGTGAACAAAATGATGTGATAATGTCAAATCTCAAATTAGACCTTATCAAAAATACACAGGAGAGATGAAAAAAAAATCCATCAGTAGAATCAAAGCTGAGTTAAAATGATGACGTAGTCCTAAATAAATGTACTTCACAATACATTCTTTGAAAGAGAGAGTGCAAACTATGCATTTGATATGTGCTTAAGCAACAGTAACAGCATAGTAAGAGCTTGTACTTTTTCTGGCACAGCCCTCTGTCATAATCCCATTGCATACTTGTAAATGTATTTTTAAATTGCTCAGCTTCTGTCAACAGATTAATTCAGGGCTGTGTTATTTAGAAGGTGAATACAAAATTCACAGGGCTTGCAACGTCCACTCTGACTGACACACCTATAACGAAGGATCACTAAATCACCCCCTTCCACAGGAAAATAAAATTAGAAATAACAGATACCAGAACAGGAAGACAGTCCCTGTACTCAGGTCCAGCATGCCAAGATGATGCCAAATATACTTCATTTCCATTAAAAAGTTCCTGACCAAAAATTTTTTTAGAAGTGTTTACCTTGCCTGACTTTGCATGGGTAAACATTCCTGCATCCAGTGTGAGGAGCTATAGTTAGAAATGTACCCCTATGAGGAAACTAAGCAGGCTTCAGTGAAACCAAAACAGTCCTGGGTCTGACTCCAAGACAGATGAAGTCAATAGGAATCCCATCCACCTCCCTGAGCCCAAAGCCAGACCCAGAAACTGCACCTTCTCTCACCTCACCGTGCAGTAAATGCTCCCTCCCAGGCTGTACAGATAGAAAAGGGCTTCTGGAGCCATATGAAGCCATACCAATTACTTAAAAAGGAACAGCATTATTGAAAAAATGTTATACAAGCAGTGGTAAACCTCAGTGGTCTGGGTCTGAGACAACAGAAAAATCCCTTTGACAAGTAGTAAACACACTAAAAATAGTACTTGGTTCTTTTTAAAGTCAGCCTAAAATAAATCTCTTTGCTTTTTGTATCCTGTTTTGCAGTTTCATGTGAAGGTGGCCCAGCAATCTTTCACCAGCAACAAAAATGGCTAAGATCATTTTTATGACCATATCACCCATTTTTATTCCACAGCCTGTTCTGGAGCCCAATGCGAGCACAGAAGATCACAGGACTATCAAGTGAGGGTCACATCTCAAGAGCAAAATTCCAGCCTGTGAGGAGAGGATGCATCTCACAGTGAGATTTTAATGCATCAAATGTATTTGGGAATAGAAAAATACTAACTTCATTGTCCTGAGCAACCAAGTCAGAGAGGATAAGGATTAATTAGACTGCAATGTTCTTGAAGCTTGTCTAGACCATACCCTGAACCATTTCCATGTGGCCAAAGACTGCCAGTGCCCAAGCACACTTCCCCTCCAGGTCTCAGCCATCACTGGGAAGACATCATCCTCTGCCAGTAAGGGAAAGCATGTCTCTTTCTGCACCAGGTACAAGGAATGGGACTGATTCCATCTCCTTTATGTTTGAGCTAGATATCAAGATTCTCTTAGCAGCCAATTGAGAGAAACAAGTACTTCCAGAGACAAGATCACCTGTGTCAGACACATGCTTTAGGATGAATTATATATCAAAAATTATCTTTTTCTACATTGACAATACAGGGAATTCAGACTTAAATTTATATTTGATAAATTAGATCCCAAGTTGCCTAATTTCCCGCCTCACTCCAGTAGAGAATTCCATCTCTAAAGTCACCATAAATTATTTAACCACATACACCTGTCCTGTATTAATTGTGGAAGCCTGTCCCAGTCACTGCACAGGCTCTTCTGGGTGTGGATGTGAAACACCCCTTACTCTCCTTGTTCAGCTTCAGTGGTGAGGGAAAAACTGTTCCTCTGCTGAGGTAACTGTTCAAACACTTGCAGTACCCCCAAAAAATCTTGCTTCTAGTTAGTTTTAACAGAGAACTTGGTTTCTACACCTTCCTTTTGGTGCCAGTGCCTTAAATGAACATACTCTTTAAATGACTCCTTTCTTTGCATTGTGCTCTCCCCCCTGCTTTCAGTCCCAGACAGAGATTCCCAGAGGAAGGAATGGCCTTTTTTTCCCCACTAGGCTGAGCAAACTCCAGCCATGTTCGACACTATGAGAATTACTACCTAAGTGCATATTAGTGTATGCTTTTGAAAATCTGTGCTACTTTGGAACAAATATTAGCATGTACATTTAAGAAAACATCCTATATGTTTCAAAGGTTTGGGAAAAGTTGCTCTCATTTTCCTTTCACTTTGAAGTTTTTTGCCTTTTTTATATATATATATATAAATTCTGTAATTTCAATAAGTTTCCTTTTCATTTTCACTTATGAGGCATTCCACCACCACAAGCGATTCTGTGATCATAATCTTCCAACTTAGTTACTCAATATCTGCAGAGCATACATGTATTTCATTCCTGTATCTCCTGCTAAGCTATAGTTACCTCATATCTAAAATCTGATGTGTTCTTTAGTTTTCAGTTCATTAAGGTCCACTTTAGCTTTTCTACTGAAACAAAAGCAGTGTTTCCATGGCCATGAAAGTAGTAGCTGGGGGCATAAAAAGCCTTTCAATGTCTGGCATAGTAATTTGTTTTTTAATATTCTCCTTGTGAGTAAATTTAAAAGAAAAATATACTGTTTATTGGAAACTTCAGCTAAGAAAGTAAACAAAGTTTCTTCTTAAATATAGTCTCTCATGCAACTATGATGCAGATTATGAAACAAGGATGGGAACTTACTAACATTCTACTTATTGTGCAATCATACACTTTGAATATACAGCAGAATTACCATAAAAGCCAAAGTTGTGGCTCTGAGCACCCTGATCTAGTTGGAGATGTCTCTGCTCATTGCAGGAGGTTGGGCTGGATGACCTTTAAATGTCCCTTCCAACTCAAACCATTCTATGACTATGATACACAGCAGCAGAATTTTGGGCATCTGACTATATTACCATAAATAAATCTATGCTCTCTTGATGGTAAAATGTTTTGTCTTATCTCTGCAGAACTCATGATCTGGATGAGTTGAACTCATTGTTAACCCCAGACCATTTTTTTATGGCCATTTTTCAGATGGGGATGTGAAATGAGTTGCCCACAGAAGAGGAGGTGAGGGACAGAAGCACTGGAGGAAAGCACTGTCTCCTCTTGCCAGTTTTCCAAATGACTAGCGAAGTGTAACTTTTGCCACGTATTTTTCTTTATAAAGAAATAAGGAAGGGCCCATGCTGAGATATCTGAATGTACATCTCCTGGTAGAGCAACATACTAGCCCTAAAATTGTTTCAACTTTCCTCCTCATCTAGCAGTTACTGAAGCACAAACATATAATCACGGGAAATGCTATAATTAACCATAAATCTCTGCTTCAAATCAAAAGGGCTCTGAGCTTTCATTTCAGACTGAAAGGCTGGAACAAGAGCACAACTATTAGAGAATCTACCTTTGAATCAATTTCTGTCAGTGTGCTGGCCTTTTTTTTTTGTCTAACCCACAAATTTGTACCTCTATGGTTAGCCAAAAGCTGTACATTATTTACCAACATCAGCATTAAAACTCAAAGATTTGGCAATGCTCCATCTTGGAACTAAAGAGCTGATACTGTAGGCTTACTTTAAAACACATCACAACTATGCCTGAGAATACTGCTCCTTGTACAACTCTACATACAAGAAGTTGAGATGAAAGAGAGTTTTCTTATAGCTTTTTGCTCTTTTTCTGTCCATTAAAATGTCTTAGGCTTGTGAGAAACTGAGTATTCTCAAACACAAGGCCTGATGTTGCAAAGCATTTTACAGCTCTATTCCCACTGAGTGTCTACTGAGGTTACTTTAAAGCTCTACTTCACCATAGTCTGTGAGCAATTAAATACTGTGAAGAAAGAGAGCAACAACAGCATCACTCTCTCCATATTTTAACACAGGCAGACTGCAGGAGAAACACTGATTGCAGCAGAACTCTAGTTTTGCTATAACTAAGGTGGAAAGCCCAAAATTTAGGCTGAAATTGGGCTAATTTTAAAGTGCCTAACAATACTCGAGACTTATTTAGCTGACACTGCATTTTGCTGGCGTCATGGACAAGGTCAAAATAATCTGAGCAGAGACCTCTCAAAATCCAGTCTTCACTCCAAATCCATTTCCCTCTTGTCCTGTCTTCAAAGGGGCTGGTTTGTTTTGTATTGGGATTATTCTGATTGTTCCTGAGGTTCTTTACCTGACCTCATTGATTCCAGTAGTCAGAAAAGTAATGTGGCACTTAGTGCATCAACACTCTCAGTCTAAATCAGATTGTGATGTGTATAAACACATCAGGGTAAGATTTCCAGCCAGTCTTTTGTGACAGATCCTGCTGTGATTCAAGTGTAGATACCATAGCTGTGGAAGGTGAGCAATGGCCAGTATCAGAAAGCTCAAGAGAAGAAATAAGTGAAGATCAGGCAGGTAACTACAACCAACTCCTGCTCAGGAAGTTGGGATCTTGGTCAGGAGGTGTAATACATTTTCAAGAAAAAAGTAAAATGCAATGTGAATGTTCAGTGGAAGACTGTTGGGATGGGGATTGGGGAGGACACAAGGCACAGGGTTGTGTAAAAACACAGTGTTGTACTGGGGAGGGATTGTTGGAGCTGGAAAACAGGAGTGCAAAGAGAGGTAGTGGATGAGAAACTGGAGGAAGATGAAGTGACTGTCAAAGTCAGCAATGGCAAGGAGCCTGCCAGTGGTGCATTCTTCCCTCAAAGTGTGCTAAAATCTAATAAAGATGACAGGGAAAGGCAGAATTCTCTGAATTCCCAGAAATGCCAAGATAAGACATACACTGTTCCCGCATCAGGCATAGAACCTACTGCAATGAAAGGGAAGAGACAGCTAAGACATTTTTTCTAAATTCTATCACTGTTTAAAATGCAGGAATTTTACTGCCAAAAACCCAAAGTAAAATAAAAACAAGTGCAGATTTGAAGCTCGCCTGCTGATAGCACATGCTGTTCTGGAGCATCAGACTCAGTAAAACCTACTGCAGTGAACTCATCTGGTGAGCATGCCAGTAATTCCCAGGGACCGTGACTTCCAGGGGGGTCACAGTTAAGGTTCTGCTGGTATATGCCAGGATTCTTCATTTTCTGAGTTTTCAGAGGTTTGAGTTTTGCTGAGCAAGGCATTTTAGAAAGACATGAGAAACCACTGGGCAATTTTAACTCTGTGTTAACTAGATTTTTTGGTTACTGAATGAGTTTATAGAGGATTTGCTTTAACTATCAGAGTGTATGTGGAAAAGAGTTGCAGAGGGGAAACTATGTGTTTGTGAGAGAAAATCTCTCAGGCTGGAGCTCTGCAAATTACTAGAGATTGAACTTCATGATAAAGATAATATACAAAAGAGCTGAGGGTCAGTGAGTGCAGCTGCAGGTTTATGTACCTGTCCATCCATCCTTCCATTCCTTTTTCTGGAGCAGAAGAAACCTGCAGGTAGAGGGGACCTCAGCACTGCCTGAATCTCAGTTTTATACACAGAAATCTTGGATATTCGCTGTGACCTCGGGACAGCTGAATACTTACAGATACCATACCCCTCAGATCCTCATAAGCTGCACACAAGTATATTGTCTGATTCTTTATAGAAGCATCAAGAATCACTGGCTAAACATCCATGGAACCTGGTTACTGATTTTGTTAAAATGGCTTAAAATAAGTTGTCTTTTTGATTAGGGTATTGTCCTCTAATACAAAAAGCCCAAGCCAGCAATATATTTTTTAAGCACAAGGGGCTATTTTGATTATGTTGGCCTGGTTCTACTTTAGGGAGTTCTTTTAGCTGCTGAGCTACACATTAAACGAAGTGGAGCTCCCTCAGCCTTCACCATGTCTTCACATTCGTTGTTCTGTTGTTCAGATACAGCTCCCAGTTACAGTGTGTAAAGTTGGAGCACCTCATCCTTGGCAGGTTTATACTCAACTTAGAAGTTTGAGACTCATGGCATTTAAAGGGTTCTGGCTTATCTTGTGGGGCACTTTTTTCTAAGCAAAGCAGGGTCCAGCATCTGGGACAGATAAAAAGATGTCTCATTGGGAGGTGATAGCATAGTTAGTGGACAGTTATAAGGTATGACCTGGCTACAGCAGAAATTTCTTTCTAAATCCATCCTGTAGTGGTTAGACTGAGCCTCTGAGGCATGAAGAGGCATGAGGCATATGTCTGGTTTTGAGAAAATGCTGAATAATGTATTCTAGCTACTCATAAAGCATCTAATCCTTCAAGACTCTTCCACTTGATAATCTATGTGGCACTGACTTCCACAGTTGCACGTTTATTTGGTAAAATAAAAATATCCTTTAAACTGCCTTTAACTTTATTTCTACTTTCATTTCATTGTATAATCCCTTCTATCTATAAAACCATAGAACTATTTGTCTAAATGGGATAGTATTAGTTTGATTTTTCTTGAGATCACATAATTATGCTTCCAGGCACAAGAGTCTACTTCTCAAAACCACAGAAGTCAGTCTCTCTGCTGTGCCTTGATCAAGTCAGGGATCCAAGTTACAGAGATGAACTCATCAGCTGTAGAGGCATAGGAACTGAAAGAGTACTCAAGTCTAAAATGTCACAAGATTTCTCAAAACTGGACATATATGCAAATAAAAATAAAGCAAAAACTACACCAATACACACAGTGAATGAATCAAAAAATTAACTAGAAATGTAACTTGACTTACTACAGAAAGTGTATACTCTATGTCTGTATATATTTATAGCTACACACATAGAATATATATTTAGCAAAATTGTGTCTAACCAGAAGAAAGTGCTGACAGTCATCTCAATTTGAGATGTCTATTAAAAACTCAGAGAGAGAAAGAAAGCACTGTTCTGATGAACGACTGAGCATAACAGTTCTAAACTGCTTTTGCAATGCTGTTCCTGAGGTTAAGATCCTGGGATCACAGGTATTTACTTTGTTGCTTTACTATCTTGAAGAACGTTACTCTTCTCTGGGTGAATCAGAGTATTTTTCACTTGAAACAGCCACGTGGAGAGTCAATTAGAAAAAAAAAAAAAAAAGAGTTTGGGAACTTCACCTCCACCCAGTTCTCATCAAATCTTAAACATACTGCTTTTGTTTTTTCCTGCAGATTGTTTAGGAAAGATGAGTGTTTTGTCATTGCAGCTCCTGCCCATGACCCTGTACTACCTGAGTCCTATTTGTTTTCCTCAGTAGGACAAACTAATACTTTTCAGCACTGGTGCAGCTCCACTGGCTGTAGCAGTAACAGAGTCTGAAACCTGAGGTGAAGGGTTGTGATATACAGCACTGCACACCATGCCTGCTCTCACACTTGCAGAAGGGTGGAAACATGCAGCCACACTTTTCCCAGGACTTGCCTCTGAAATCATGCTAGGACACACAAATAAATAAGGTATCAAACAGTGCTTGGAGCTTGGTTACAGATAAGGTGACAGGGATGTATCACATTTGATATCAACTCTGTAAAAGGTGGGTGTCTAATTTAAAAACCAGCCATCTGGACATTTTCCACAGTTAATAGAAAATAGGTACCTGAAAGGCAGAGCCACCCTCTCCACTTCTGGACAGGCTGAACAGCATTTCCAAGGAAACTCTTCAGCTCTGAAACTCCTGAGATTTTGCAGCGAAACCTTTAACAGCTGCTTGATGGAGCTCAGCCCCATCAGCTGTGGACAGGAGCCTTCACAGACCAGCCAGGCTTCTCTGCTCTGATCTCACCCAGCTGAGAGCCTGGCTCCAGGCCCACCTGGGTTCACACAAATGTAAACTGCTCTATATTAGTTATTTCTCTGATGCATATTTAAATATCTGGAAATGGTATTCAGCAGTTTTAAATATCTGTAATATTTCGAGCTGATAACATCTATCACACACACAAGTTATAACACCTACTTATCCTGAAATCCAACTTTTTTCAGTTACATCACTAAAAACTAAATCATTAGCTCTATGCATGTCAAAAGGCTAAAGTTGTTTTGCAAATATACCTGATCTCCCTACACTCTTTGAAAACACAAAGGTTATTTTCCAGAGGCTGTCATATTCAGTAACCAGTTAAACTTCAAGATACTTCTTTCAGCAAAGGTCAGTAATGGCCAAAATGTTTGCATGAAACAGCATAATTTTCCCAAAGCTTTGGAGGTTTTTTTTGGGAAGTGCAACAATTTTTTTGTGTAAAGGACACTTCTTAAAATTTGGGGTCAAACAGATTTGTTACTATCATCAAAGCTGAATCTGCCAATTTTCACAGCTTTACTGAGCAGAATTCAGTTTGCTTCTAGCAAGGGGCTTTATGAGTGAAATCAGAATCCCACAAAATGTGCCTTTATGCAGCCCATAAAGGAAGAAGCCCAGACTAAAATACTCCATTGATATTAAACACACATACAGCCTTATGCTGTTTGCTGCATGCCCTGAAGGCCACAGAAAAGATAAAAATCAACAGCTGGAAGGCATCCTGCTTTCCTGCAAGGCTCTCCATCCATTCCATGGTCAGGAAAGGGACTAAGGTGATGCTGTAACAAACCTCCTAGAAAACATGGGAAGTGTTGGAAGGTAATTCTGCTGTTTGCAGTAGTCATTTATGCTCTCTGGAGAGTGAAGAACTCAGGTGCAGCAGAAGTGTTGGCTCAACTGTGGCCACTCCAGAAGCTCTGGGCTTCTTCAAGAAAGAGGAACAACGTTTTCAATTTTTCAGAGGACAACAATAGCAGAGTTGCACAGAGGCTTCTCATGGTGGATACTCAGTTACACTGGGATCTGTCCTTGGAGCCCGGGGATGCAAATAACCCCGTATCTTTGCACAACAAAACCACCCTAAAGCTTTGTCATTAAAGCTACTTCAATGTTGATGCTTTGGAGACTTTTCCCCCCATCCTGTACACTTTCCCAGAGCTGGAAGATCAAAAAGAATAGTAAGTTTGAAGCCAATGTCTGTACAAATTCTCTCAAAGTGGTTTACACACTTCATATTGCCACAGCCTTATTGACTACTGGACCTGAAGACCATATTCTTTTTTGTCCATCTGTATAATTCTGCTTGAAAATGGATTGCCTTTTTATTGTCTTTTAATTCAGACACTTGCTTTGCCAGACAAGGGAAATTTCCTATATTGCCTTTGGTGTCACGCTTGTTGCTCATTGGGGATCAAGACGAATGTTCAGAACAAATGCCTCGTGGAAGGAAATGAATGAAACCACCACTCAGAGAATCAATTGATATTTTCCAAGAGACAAAAAAATATACCCAAACCAACAAACAAAAAAAACTCCTACATAGGAAACTAAAAAGACAAGCTCATGGTATTCTGAGGCAAAAACCATGAATGGAGGGGAAGTCCATTCAGAACCAAGAAATCCAAGTCAGAAAAGCTCTCCTCTCCTCCCAATCTCTTTAAATGACAAAATCACGTGCAAGTCAAATTCTGCAGGAGAGTACACCTGTGTTGCCATAAACTTTTAAGTAAGTGCACAGAATTTCCTGCTTTGCTCTTGGAAACCCTGTCATTTGTCAACTAAAGAGCACACGGGAGGCTTGTTTCCCTTCCTTCTAGTCTTATGTAGCATTTGGTTGAAGTATGTACAAAATTTTCCAGGCTCTTTTCACCAGAAGTCTTTGACCAAGTTCCTGCTGACTCCCTTCATTTAAAATGATTCCTCTTTCTATATGTGTTTTGATTTTGCTGAGTTTTTTCCCTGACTTTCCCCAGAGTTTCTGTAGAGTGCCTGGTCATGGCTTGTCATCTGGCAGAGACTAGTATGGAGTCATCTGCCAGAAGAGGTATCAACCATTTTTAGAGTTGCAGGGACTGTCATTTTAAAAACAGGATTGTTTTCAAAAATCACTGAAGATTTTCAGTGGAAGATTATTTTTCTTTCCATACTGGATGACTGCAATTGAAATATAATGTTCTCACACATGCACAAATACAGTCATCAGCTTTATACCTCCTCCTGAGCCCTCATGAAATGACACATTTTATGGGAAGCACACGAAAGAGTATTTTAGCATTTACTCTTGACATGAATTCAGAAGTTGAATGAAAAGACCTCAGAGTTAATACCTTTGCTGAGCTGTCAAAAAACCCCAACAAAACACAACAACTCCCACCACAAAAACTAACCCAAGAAACAACTAATGTCCAATGTCCAAAATGCAGCAGTGGCAGCCATGTGCCCCCCACAGTCACTGTGAGTGGGTTAAATTCTTTCCAAAAGATATGTACAGCACCTCTTTTCTTCAGCATTTGCTACAAAAGTCTAACATGTTTACAAAGATCCTAGAAAATCCTTTTCACTTTATAGTCTCTGTCTTCATATCACTATTAAAAATCCAACTGAACACTAACCTTTTTAACCAAAGAGCAAAACAAAAAAATAATGATAAATCTAAACCAACTCCAAGTCATCAAAAAAAATGAAACAAAATGCTACCACCAAGTCCATAGTTTGTACCCCAAAATGGAAAAGTGGCAAAAGGGATTTAGTTACTACTATTGATATTAGTAGTAACTCATATCAAAACCTGCTCAAACAGTATTTCAGCTGCATGCAGCTCTGAAAGAGAAAAAAAGAAGGAATGACCTACTGAATGAGATGTTAAATAATACACATTAATCAAACACTGTAACCAGCTTCACACAGAGACATGCAGTCTGACAAGAAGGCCCATTTAGGCAAGCAAAAATGTAGGGAAAAAATATCAAAAGATCTGCTGCATATTTTTTCCAGTTTATTTTTCCCTTTTTTCCTCTCTGAACTAACAATTTTTAAGAGGCCAAAGATATTCAAAGTGAAATGTCACCATTCTTACAAGCTTAAATAAACTATTTATTAGCAGTAGACTAAGTACTCTGAAGAAATTTATTTGCCCTGGCAATAATATTTATAAATGACCTATGAAATATTATGACACTGTAGCAGTAGCATTGCAGTTTGCCTGGGAGGATTTGGTTCCAATCAGCAAGTGCACTTACAGGGGGGAAATATTTCTGCACGGGGCCAGCAGAATGTGCAGGCAACACTTGGGAGAAGATGAAAGGGCCGTAAGTACAATCTTTTCTTTGACACTGGCAATAAATAAATATAGAAGCAACAAATAAACTGTTCAGCTTCAACAGACATGCAGCCATTTTATGTTCCCCATCAACTGAGTCTCTGCTGCTTGTCATGGAGAGGTCCAAATGCAGTGTGGCTAAACCAGGGAGCTGAGATCCTCAGCCACAGGACAGCGAGGCTCCCACAGGGGGAACACAGGTCCCCATTGAACACAGGGACACATGGGCTGCTCTTGACGTTGGTCAAAGTTGCTTTTTTTGACCAACGTACCAAAGCAGGAACAACAACAGAAACCCAGCTATTAGGCATTCCAAACAGAACTGCTATTTTAGGAACAACAAACTTCATTAACGGTGTGGAGGTGGAGGGGTGGGGAGGGATTAGAAGTAAAACGCATGTGTGCACACAAAGGTGTAAAATTCACACTACTTAAAGGCTAATAAATACTGTACTTGAACACATTCCCCCAAATGACACAGAAGCTAAAATCTATTTGGCTCTACACTACAAAGCTGTTTCAAAAAGCAGCTTGTGTTCGTGATATTTGTCCTCCACCACAAGACAGATAAAAACTCAGCAATAAAAAAAAAAAAATAAGAGAGAGAAATAAAACAGATGATTAATTCTAAAACTGGATATTAATTCCTCAGGCCTTGATGGCAGTTTTGAGCATGGATGGAAACACGAATAAAGGACTTCGGAGTTAGGTTTCTTTCACATTTTCCATTAAAGTCTTACTGTATTTGTTGTTTGTTTTTTTTTTAGTAAATGACTCAACACACACACAACAAAAGATCATTTTTCCCCACAGTATCAGGTATACCACTGGGAAAAATCACTAAAATATGCAGATATCAGAAAACAGCTTATATCTCCATCTTTCATCCCACTGAAGAAAAAGTTTGGAGAACTAACAGAGGCATAGACAGAAATAACTCCTTGGGATTTAAACACAGAAGCCACATTTGTAAGATCAACAGATATGTAGAACATAACTACCTAAAACATAGTATCTAAAGAAAGCTGAACAAGAAAGTACCTGTAAAGTATTTGCTGAATTCTATTCTTTCCCTCTCATATCATGTTTGCCATGCTTGCTTTATTGCCACTCTACTGTGAAAATGCTGCAGAGGCATAAGACTAACACAATGATACAAAAAAGCCCCAAAATCCCAGACCTTCTGGAACTTCTCTTGTAGGGTACTGATGCAGTAGACTTCAGTGCATGCTTTTAAGTTTCCTAAATGTCCTTAATTTTTTACCTGTATTTTTTCTGTCCCCCCAGCTGATCCCTCGTTCTTTGCACACCAAATTTTAGCATAGTCAAACAGAGCCCTCTGAGATGTGGTCAGCAGCAGGTCCCAACAAAGTGCAAGGCACAGGGTGTGTCACGATTTTCATCTTGACAAGAACATCGAGCCTTAGCTCATCTAGGGAGTGGTCCTGGACATGAACCTCTACAAACTTGGCCCAGGTTTCCTGTTTATAACTAAGGTGTCTTTTGCCTAGTTTGCAAAACAAGCACAGAACTACCCACTGCTGATCTTTAATGTCTGCTCCCAGACACCCTTGTCACAGTGCACAGCTATCTGCTCTTCAGAGGTTATTTGTCAGGCTCATGGGAGTGTAAGGAGGTAGGTACAGAAAGGTTTTTTTCCCTCCCCAGAAATAATGACCCAGGAAAATGCAGAAAGCATTTCTCAAAGTATGACACCATAGTGGCTGAGGCAGCAAAACAGACATTCAGAATCATGGGACTGCCTACAAAATTTCACTGGGATTCTCCTTGCATTTAAGCATTTGTGCATACCGGATTTTCTCTTTATAATGTCCAGATGCTGTCACGTAACCACAATTCCAACCATGGGACATCCCTCTGAGCTGGGCTTGGAGGAAAGCCCCGGTTTCAGAGGAGATGTGCAAGGAACCAGTAAACTATTCTGAGTCACATACCTGCAGCCTCAGAGCAGAAGACTTTGCAGCAAAGCCATCACCTGCCCACATCCAACACTCATGGACACATAGGAAGACACCAGCTGCCTGTTTTTGAACACCAGCATCATCCCTATTGCAGAGCTGTTACTGGTGAGCTCTGGCTACCTGCAGATGCCCCACGGCAGGTGAGACCTGCATGCCCAGCTATGTGCTGGGATTGAAATGGGAAGCAGATATGACATGGGGGGTGAAGTGCTGCCCAGTCTGGCTCCAGCAGCAGCATTCCTGCACCTGCAGTGCAAGACTGTGGCCTTTCTCCTGTGCTTGTTGTCAAACACAGATGCCAATTGTCCATGACAGAGAGATCCGACTGGCAGGTCCAATCCAGTATCTGGAGCTCAGTGGAAGACCCAGCACAATCCCAAAAATGAACAAGACTCAGGCCAGATCAGGGAGTGAACATGAGCTCAGGTTTCAAGGATCCAGCTCAAGACTTGTGAGACTTGAGAGGTCTCTTCTTAGTCCAGACCAAGGGACAGTCAACAATGGAGCAAATATCTATTTGCTCTGGAAAACAACAGCCTTTTTTTTGCTAAATAAATTTCAACAGATCAATAGTATTCCCCTTCCAACTTTTTCTTCAAGTGATTAAATTGCATCTGTAATTTTCCTTCATTTCTTCTTAATCTTCCCTCCTCCCCTCATTAATCTTATCTTGCTGCCTAATCTCTGTGCTGGGGCTGTGTGCATCTTGGAGGTGCATGTATGCCATTACAACAAAGAAATTTAAACAGAATCATAAATGGAGGCTGATACACTAAATACAAGATATATTTTGTTCATTGCTGAATCCAACTTGGTCCACTCTGCCTTCTTATTCTAGTTAAATGCACATGTCAACATATAAAAAGTTATTTCAGACTGCAGCATTTCATTACCCGAGCCAAGCCAAATGAACACAGGAATAGCAACAGTACACACGCCAAGGAAAATGAACTTTTTTTTCCTCCTACTGTGACATTTTTGAAGGCAGCCAATTATACATTAAAAACATCATGAATGAGCAGTGTAATTCTGGAGCCATAACTTAAAGTGAAGTATTCCTTTAAGTATGAAATTAATATAATCATGACATTTTAACAGTTTTTCATGGTCCTGCATTCTTCTACAAGGACTCATTCTAAGTAAACCTATATGCTATATAAAAAGACCACAATAATCTTTTCCCACTAGTAAAATTGCTACTCTTATGAGTGTTACATATATAGGAGTTTTTACATACATAAACATAGTGTGGTGACTTGTGGGATCCATAGATTACATTGGGGGCTTATTAAGGGAGTAATGCATGTGCCAAATTTGTTGGCGTGTTTTACAGTGTCTAGATTTTTCTATCCTGTGCTATTTTGTACATTTCCTGCCCTGACATAAATGACCTCATTAACAAGAAATCCTAATAAGTATATAGATTTTTATTTTTAAATTTTAAAATCAGAATTTTGCTAGCTACCCCTTACTTCTATTTTGTGATCTCCCTCTGTGTATACCCTTGGAGGAGAAGGAAAGAGGAGGAAAAAATAATAAAATTAAACTAAATTCTGCTCACACAAGGGAGTTTTCTGCTGAATGACATAACCTGTACTCCCAGCAGTCTGAGCTACGGTCAGTCTGCCCAACCAGCTAGTAAAATTAAGTAAATGCAGAGAAGATATTTTGGGGATTGAAAATTACCTTCCAAATACAAGCAGTTCATTTTGCTTTCCAAGCCAATGAAGGAAATCACACAGCAGCATATGGAGTACTTTATTCCCCACGTATTAAAGTTGTGTTGGCTTTATAGCAGTTCCTGTCACCATTCAGTATCTCACCCCCCAAGTAGATGTGTTTTAACACAGGATCAGGAATCTATTTTTGCAATCCCAACTCAGGGTAAAACTCTGTGACTCCAGGATCTGACCCACTTGCAGTGATCATTATGGTAATAGTTACCCCATAGCTGGGGCTGCAAATAAAAGCTGTTCTCAACATCAGAAACAATGTTTTGTTTGGGATTTTTTTGTTCATCTGGACAGTGAGTTCAGAATGTGCTACAGGAGGAGAGATGAGAGTACTTAGCAAAACCTTCAGTCAGAAATAACAGTAATATTCAGTATTCGTAGAGCACTGTAAGTTCTTTTTAGACTATAAAAAAGAGAGGCTGAAATGCACAAAACACAAAAGATATCCAGAAAAAAAGAGAATGTGCAGATGCAAAAATTACAAAATATAAATCAGAGGTCTATATGTTTACACATCTGTGCAACTGCACATCCAGTCAACATATACCAAAAACCTGTTGACTAAGGTAGAGCCACGCAAGGCTGCAGGACCAGCTCAAATGAAACCTAACCTGAAGCACGATTCTGAGGTCAGGCTCCAAAATTCTCCAAGAAAATCTAATTTTCTTGCAACTTCTGCATCCAGCAAGAGCAACCTCATGTTCCACCTCTATCCTCCTCCTCTGTCAAACCACCATTCCCCAACCTCATGTTCCTGCCCCGACCTCAACTTCCAGCCATCTCCTGCCTTCTTCCCACGCTGCAGGAATGCTGTTACCCTGGGGCAGCTGCCCACTAATGTAATGATGAGGGTGAATGGAGAGGTCAGAGCTAAGGTGGGCACAGAAATGCATATCCTGAGGGCACTGTTGTGGTCTTGCCTACCTAGCCTTTCATTTCCAAAGAAGATATCCCATTTATATGGTAATCATACTTATAAATTTGGCTTTATGGAAAGCATACTCCTTGGGTATAGTTCTCCTGCCCTTCCAAACATGATTTCTAACTGGCTTGTCCAGATTAATTTCAGGTGTGTGTAGTGGTGCTGGGAAAAGACTGCTTTGCTTCAGTTTCTGGGTACTCATCAAGGACCATCCTCATTCTATGCTACTACACAGTTTTGAAATATGCATGTAGAAAACAGCTATTTCTTGTGTTTGACTGCAAATACTGAGGCAAACTGAACAGAGCACAAAGATGTTAATGCTCTCTGCATGGCACCCACTCAATCTTGTTATGAGTTCCAGGTTCAGCCTTTCCCAGGCAAGAAGACTTGCTGCTTGTGGGCTTTAGAAACTCTCCAGATACACACGGCGACAAGTTGTGCAAAGCTGTTAAGCACCCTGGAAGCCAGTAACAAAACTAACATTAACAAGGAGCTCATGGTAAGGCTGAGGAGGGAATTTAGACACCGTGGATGTGTTTTGAGTTGCTGCTAAAAGAATGTGGGCTTCTGCTGCCTCCTAGGGTATGTCCTGATGGCAGTGCCTGCTGCTTGGGAGATACCTGAACTCCTGTTAAACTTCCTGAGGGCAGTGCAGTGCAGCAGGCAACGTACTTAAGGTGGCAGAGAGGCCAGGGTGCTCTAGTTCTGAGCATTTACTTGGCCTTTCAGCTGTTTTTTCTGCCTCCCTTGGACAGTGTGTAGGAATATAAATCAGTGTCTGCTACAGCTACTTATAGTACAACTATGGTACAACCAGACTGTCTCAAAAAGCCTCATGTTTTAAATACACACTATGCATGTCGTGTTCATGTTTCTGAGTTTTGAGGCTTCAGGATTTCTGCTTTTCATGTGTATCTCCACAGCAAGGTCTTTTCCAGTCTAAATGATTCTGGGATTCTGTGAAAGCCTGTCAGCACATTTCTAATGCTTATTTGTTCATCTACATTCTTACATAATATTACTAGAGAAGTATGATAGACCCACAGTAGAGATAGTGGGGTTGTTGCAATGACTAAACAATCTCCTAAGGTCCCCTGTAAGCTGAATTACCCTGTGTTCCCAAGGTATTTTATGGCATCTCAACTACAGAATTGAGAATGCTGGCTATGGCCTGGTGAGATAGTAGATAGTTTACTTCATGGCTATTTTAACCTGTGAAAAACACTTGCTCATAATGAAAAAAGCACAGTTCTTCAACTACAAGACCATGAATAAACCCCTAGATAAACCCCTCAGTGATTTAGTAATATTTAGTTGTATTCTGATATTGCATAAAAATACTGAGGATCAAGCTTGTAATAAACTAAGCATTGTGCCTACATGATCAGAAGAAATCTGAGGTACCCTGTTACCAGCTCCTTTCCTCAGACCCAGAACCCAGTCCCCTTCTCCTGATCTCAAAGGACTGCAGCATGTAACAGACACATTGACAAATATGTGTTTTATTAAAACATCCCAGAACACCCAAGCTTCTAAACAGGAAAAATATGAATATAATTTATCAGCAGTTATTATGCTGTAGAAATAAGTATGTATTACTGACCTGCTCACTTTTTTCCTGCTACATAAAATTTAAAGCTATGCATTGAAAACGACAAGCTGATGGTAAATGTAGGGAGAAAAGAGTTTTTCTGTTTCTTTCTCCCTCACCTCATAAGCCTTTATATAAAGTCCTTTATATGAATTTACTTTTGAGTGAAAATTTTCTTCTCTAGAAACAGCCAACACATCAGGGCAGGTCCTCACAGTACTCCAGTGTATCTTGGTGAGTTTTTAAAGTGTTTTATTTTCTTTTTCTTTACAGAGTGCTGTCATCCTTAACTCGCCTTGTTAAGGCAATTCATACTGCTTATTATATATAATCCATTGCAAACACCCAGAGATTAGTTACAGTTAATTAGACTCAGTCTGTTCTTCTAGTCCATCCCTCAGCATCCAGTGCTGGCCATCAGCAGCAACAGAGTAGTTCCAGGATTAAACAGGTGTTTGCTCTGACTTAGCATCACAGTTGTTGCATGAAACATAAATCCAACTGTTAGTCTGATAACCATTTGAATAATATAAATCTGTTTTTTTCCCAATATATTTTCCCTGATCAAGAGGAATTAGAGGCCAATATTACATGGCATTCAAATAACATTAAAACTGCCCTATAAATTACTGATCTGAAAAATGTGGTAGGTGAAATAACTACAGTAATGCTGAAGTAAGGAGTACTAGAGGAAAATCAATCTTTTTCCTAGAGGAAAATTTATGTGTGTTCGCTGTGAATTCATTATTCTGCAATGTCTTTCATTCAAAACCAGAACAAAATAATAATTCAAACAAACGAATTAGAAATAAACCTGTTCAACTGAAATGCTCAGAAAATCAGAGTGTTTCACTTCAATTCTTATTTTCAGAAAGTTGCTCTGAAAAGGAAAACTGGAAACTCTTTCAGTATAAAATTTAAAACACAGTCCCAAAGAATGTAACACTTTCTCAAAAATTGTTCCATTGGAAACAAATTGTAATTTTCAGATGGAGAAACATTCCAAAGAAAAACTCTTAACTTGACTGTAGAGAGGGCAGCACTTGCAGGGTACAGCCATAAACAACTAAGAACAGCTACAAAATCTATTTTTTAAAATTTCTTTCTAAATTAAATTGTTTAACCTCCGCAACAATTGGAGGTTGCAAAAAACATTCAAATAACCTTTTTTCCCATGAGAAATTAACAATTTTTAATTTAATGAATTTATAAATTTTAATTTTTTTTTTATTTGACCAGGATAGAAGGGTTGTTGAAATACTCCATTTTCATATTACTAAATAAAGGCATTTTGGTTTGGGGCCCAGAACCACATAGAACTTTATTTAGAACAACCTATTAAAAATTACAAAAAGCAG
>WEIV01024378.1:259749-311288 GCA_013390005.1 Calyptomena viridis
GCCAAGTGTGTTTTCACAAAGTTATGAAACTAATAATTTTACATAAAATTCAGTCACTATACCTGGGAGGAAGAGACCTGGTTTTCCCAAGGATTGGTCCAACCTGAAATGCAAACAGAGAATTACCAGCAGTGCAATTATCAAGCAACTTAAACTGAGCTGCTAGGGAAAGCACAAGAGCATAATTTATAGAATTTACAGTAGCTTTAAACCTAAACCAAAACAAGTAAAAACATGAGACTAGCATGATTTTCTGCATTTACAGTCAGCAGTTTAGTTCTTTAGAGTTTTTCCTTCAAAATCAAACTGTATTATTTTTGTTATTTTCATGAGTACTAATACTTCTTAGACTTTCAAGTTGTAACTAAAACATAACTCTCCTGTGTCATATGTAATCTAATAACAAAGACTATACAAACAGAATGGCTTCTTAATAACATTTGCAACCATTCCTTGAATCTCATGCAGGCGGATTTAATATCTATATATGTTGACACAGTAGATTCCATTCAATAGGATTTTTTTTTTTTCATTTCATTTAAGGGCCAGAGGAGTTCATTCTGGTGTCCCAGTCCACAGCATTAATTTGTAAAGAGACAAGCACTTTATGCTGAAACAGAAGAGAATAGTTTTGTGGCAATATATTTCAGCTGCAAAGCCCAGACTCAGAGAAAGCATGTGCATGGAGGAATGTGGGAAGGGAAAAGTTCCAGATAGAGGGGGGAGCACAAGTGAACTAGATTTCTCTCAATTGTGGAGAACCACAGAGTGGGAACAGAAAGGTAAATCATTACTTGAAAAGTTTTCCTTTTCTAAGAAGAGGACAGAAAAGCTTGCTTCATACTATAAACTTCACAGCATGCACCTTAATTTCTTTTAATTTCACTTGGAGAAAGAGGAGAAGAGAATAAAGGATAATTGTAAGCCTGGTCATAAAAAGGGTTAAAAATGACTCCAAGTTAAATCCTCTAGATATTGTGCTCCCTGTTGTGCTTGCAATTTCAGACAATTACTGTTCATTAAGTACACATCTCTCCTAAAGCCAGCTGGCACTAGAGAAATCAAATATTTCATGAGGTAGACAGGGCCTACCTTCTTTGAAGTTCTTTTATCCGAACCATCATGTTGAGGTGTCCTTGCGAGTACTGTTCGATCACATCGCGCACGTCGTACGGTTTCCGAGCTTGCTGTGAAAGGAATTGTGCACGAGATTAAGCATCATTCAAACTTGATTTTTATTTCAGATGGGTCTTCATGCTATTTTTTATCTTCCAGAGGTTATTTTGCTTGCAATTTTGCAGCAGTTGTTGCAGTGAATTAAAAATATGTAGCCATTGTAGGAGTGCATATTTCTTGTGGAGAGGGAGCCAAATGATTCCCATTACTGTCAGTTAGAGTCATGTCTTCATGTTACTCCATACTGAGCAAGATATTAGGCCTTCACAATGTACTTGAAAAACACAAAACCAAGATGTATAATTTATCTAAGACTATCATGTGTGGTATCTCTTGGCTCATTCCAAAACCATATGTTAATCATAATGTCAGAGGATTGAACCACAGGGATAGGCCCAATTCATCACACTTGGACCCAGAATCAAATGCCTCTAGAGACTAAAGATGTCTGGTGACAGAAATATTGCTGTTTAAGGAACTGGGAGGACAGATGCTTTGCATAAGTCAGAAGACTGAGGCACGTGGATTTTGTTTGCACTTCTTTCTCTTTCATGATACCTATGAGGTCAGAAAAAAAGGTGCAATTCAAATAAAAAAGGACAGATTAAAAAATCACAAAAGAGACTGAAAAAACTGCCATCTGCCCAGCTTTATTCCCATTCTAATGAGAATCCAGATGCCAAACTTTGGTTTCTTGCTGTAACTACTACGGCAGAAGTTTGAAACAAGTCTAGAGAATTTGAATAGTGATGTGATTATAAAAAGTGCAGCATGGCAAAATTTTAGCAAATAAAATCAATGTGTGTGTGGTGGAATAAATGCAAATTATGTCCTTTTGAAAACACCAGCATTTTGAGAGCCATACTAACCCCTATGGGAAATATGGGGCAAGATGTCTCCCTTTTGGCTCTGACTCAAGAAAAGAAGGAAAAAAAAAAAAGCAAAGGTAAACTGCAAATCTAGTAATTGGAAATTACTGAAAACAGCTCATTAGTCATCTTGTTGTCTGTTTCCACTCTGTCACAGCTTCAGCCAGAGCCATTAGCATGCACCACTGCACACATGCATTGAACACCTACAGTATGTGCTGGAGTCATGCTTGGAAGGCAGCCACAGGATCCTAGAAATTTCAAATGAAAGCATGGAACTGGAATGGAAACAAATCCTGTGAAATGAATGAAGAAGCAAAAGCTCTTCATGACAAAATGCCTTCTTTGCACTGAGCACTTACCTGCATTATTACTTTCAGAAGAGTTTGTGGCTTTGGTAGTGTATGTGTACATTTGTGTGTATTTGTGAGAAGAGATACTTCACGGCGGAGGGAGGTTTCAGCTTTCGGTTTATCGCCCTTTCTTTTTTTTCTCTTTTTTTTTTCCCCTTCCCCAGCTTCACATTTTGCAGATGCTGACACATCACTATTTCTGGCCAGAAAAGCAGCCTATTGTCTTCAGCCCGAGAAACAGTGCCAGTATCACTCTTTAGATTGACTAGTGGGGGTGCTTAGAGAGCATTTTGGCTAAATCCTCCGTCCTTTCCTTTGGACATTCTCTATTTGAACACGATGCATGGCACAGAGCCTAGATGTGCTGGGGATTTTCCCCTCCCCTATCCCCCATGGGCTACTATGTGCATAATTAATACTACTCAGTCCCAACGAAATTTCTCCCTCAAAAGAAGTCGTTTATCTGTTATCCCTTCTACCAAATCCTCAGCTTTGAATCCTATAGTTGCAAAGTACTGTGCACTGCAATCTGAGTCCTCTCTAAAGCTTAGTAAAAATATCCATCCAGCTTTCACCATTTTTATCTCCTCTTTTCCCATAAAGCTTTAGATCTGAGCATCTAATGTCCTGCCAAACTTTGGTGCAATCTCTTGTCATGTTTTTATTAGGAAATGCTGGTACAACACAACTTAAGCAGGGAGGTAATGGGCTCCCAGGGAAGTGTGGTAAATGCAGAACTTGAACAACTCCTTTAACTTTTGTTCTGTCCATAATCCCAAATCCTGGCCATTTGAGCTCAGTAGTCCACAATGCAAGACTCTAAATAATATTACCCAGCTTTGAACTTCCAAAATCTAATTAACATGAGGAGTCCTATAAACTGTATTTCATGGCCCCAAGAAAGAAAGAAATAGAAGATCATTCCTTCTTCTTTTTTCCCTGTCACTAACACTGACTCACAGAATTCCCTCCATAGACTGATCAAGTTCAGGTTTTAAGGTTTGGCATGACTGCTATTGGATGATAGCTCCAGAAATTAAGTCTCTGGTGGTTTGAAATATCCTAATTTTCAACCTAAGTAATTTATAATTTATTTTCCTGAAATGGTGTCTTTAATTTTCTTTTTTTTCAATTTTTTTTTTTTTTAAATTTCCCACAACGTTTATCTCTGGTGTATTTACAATATAATCCTGCTTTGCTGTCTTTTGCTGAGTTAAACAAATTGACTTCCCCTAGTGTTCTTTCAAAAGGTAAGGTCATCTAAAGATAAATGTCTGCATGAGCTTGGGAAATGTATATGCTATTCTGTCTGCCCTAATTCAGAGTCTTCTGAGTGCTGTGAGCTTATCTCAGACTTCTATCCCTTGCAATTAAGTGCTCAGCTCTAATCAACCTTCACTGAAATGTAGTTTCTTGATTTATGTTTTTAAAACCTCTTCAAAAGGATTATGAAAGTTCATTAACTTGCAGTGGATCCTCTCAGACAAAAAAGCACGAACCTTAAGATGAAAATAACAGGGGCTTTGAAAATCAGTCCAAAAGTTAATTTTTCATTTCCATGGCATTTCCAGCACATGGATGATGAGAATGATGATATCAGAATCACTTTTCAAAAAAGTTTTATCATAACAAGCCTCAGTAAGCAGGCAAAATAAAACAGCATTTCCAACGCAGCACATTTAGTTAGAGCATTTTGTAACCTGATTGAGAAAATTAACGCTTCATAAAGACACACATTTCCAAAGGACTGATGCTCCACAATTTTATAAAATCTGGCCTATGAGGTCCCTTTCTGGGAAACGAATTTGGAAATGTGGGCCACAAATGTGAAAGCAACTTCAACACAGCACAGCGCTCATCAGTGAGGCCTATTGATCCGTCAGCCCTGCAGAGCACACAACTGAACACTCCCTAACCAGTCATTATGATCAGTATGGACAGCAACAGTATTTCTGCAGACACCACAACAGAGTGTCTTCACTTCTTCTTGTAGATAGGTAAGTATTGGTCAGAATAGTAAAATGAATAGAACCCCAGAAAACAAATGCAGCAAAAAAAGAGAGAAGTGTAAAAGAATTATACTGACTCCAGGAATGCAGGTTTTTGTGTCATACTATACACATGGACAATTTTGCCCACACTGTGAAAAACCCCACATAACCTAAATGTCTTTGGCTTACTACAGCTGCGTGCACAAAGTCAAGTCCACTCTGAAAGCACTTTCAATATCACCTACGTAATTGTACTTACGATCAATCATGCTGCTTACCTGAAATTTTCTTCTGGCTACAAAGTATTGCATTCTCCTGATGACTTTTACAGCTGTTCGATGTGCTTCAGTTAATCTGCCAAGAAAGACAAACACAGACACACATCAGTTGGTGGGGGGGGAGGAAGTAGGAAAAATGTCTTAATGAAAGATGTTGACTCTAAGCACCAAAATCTACAAATATGTTTTATGTCTACAATGCAAATCTGTCACATAGCACACTGTGTGTGCATATATATTTTGTTCTGCTGCTTTGCCTTCTTGTATATTGTGGTTCTAAGTATTAAAAACTGATAAGTGAGACAATGAAAGCAGGTGTACAAAGATAATACATGTGGAGGGGATTAGACAGGATTACTGTCAATGCATACAACTGGCCTCAGTTTGAAGAATGTGAAATGGTTTTAGAACCATGACTGCATTCCTTATTTTGCATTTATTGAGTGTTTGCCCATGAGCTCTATTGCACAGAAATTAAGTCCTTGAGAAAGGACTTTGAACTCTCCAGGAAGGAAAGAAAAATTGAAGTGTCGCATCTTAAGAAAAAATAAAATGAACACAACACCCCCCTCTCAGCACACGTGTGTGTCTATGCATGTGACTGCCTCTACTGGTATTCAAACACAGATCTGGACATATAACTTAGCTGTATCACTTCACCCAGAGGATATTGCATTTGCAGAACATTAATTGTGCCACTTGGCTGACAATTAATCACCACACCCTCTTATTTACGGTGAATTTTGGAGGAGTAGAGAGGAAGCAGGACCACGGTAATTATAAGAACAAGTATTTCTTTAAGGACTGACTCCTTCCCATGGACTTCTTTATTCATTCAAAATGAGCGAACTAAAGAAAACAAATTTTCTGTCCAAGCAAGCTGCATTGTTAGGAAATCTACATTCTATGTAGACATCATCTTTGACATGTGATGATAACCCTAGGAAAGCTTTCCAGCAAATTTCTTGAGTTTCCTGAAAACACAATCTTCTGCCTCTTCCCAGTATATCTGGCTGGGGAAAAGGTTAGGCCACCTGCTTGGGTTCCAAAGTTTAGAGATAAAGTCTTTAAAAAGTAGAAAGATTACAGTGTATTATTTTAAAGTGAAGTAAATAAAAGCTAAACAACAGGGACTGTATTTAAAAATTAGCATAGTTCTACAATTTTATAATTGTTCTTTGATAAAACTAGTGCATCTGATTGTGTGAGATAACACAGGAGCAGATTTTTAAATAAGCATTCAGTAGGTTTTTCTGGCTCTTTCTATTTCAAGTCCCAAATTAATATTAAATACATGCACAAATATGTGGGAAACTCAGGTGTCTATATGACATACATCCTCACATTTAATTTATCTGTGTATATTCATGCACATATCCATATATACACACTCACACGTGCAAACACGTAGAAGACAATGCAGGGTGAGCATGATGAAAGAACTGTCTTTGTTTTATACCATCATCAACATTGCTAAGTAGGAATCTCTGCATTTGTGTAAGCCTATAAAAGGGATTTCAGAAGTGTCATTGATGGGCTACCAGTAGTTTAGCCTACAGGACCTTTATTATGGTGAAAAAACCCCCTCAGTTTGACATTCAGGGCCCCAGCTGAGCTGCTGTGGCTGGTGACTAAAATCGAGGTGATATTCTACTTGCAAATGGCACATGATGACAGAGAAATCTTTGTCAGCCCCTGAAAGTATTTTTCTTTTTAGTAAGAAGAAAAGAATCACAATTTAAGGTTAGGGGCTTAGCCTAGCTCCCTTGTGTAACTGTTAAGACAAAAGCTTGAAATTGTCCCCCAACAATATATGATGTGAAACTTCATATATATACTTAAGAGGGTTTTTTTATTAGACTTATCCATATGAGATGGTTCATGCACTGTTTAAACAGGCTTAAATGCAAAAGCTTAAAAAAGTCAGAGACGGAACCAAACCAAGGCAGTAATTTCCTCCTAATTCCCCTCTTTCAGCAGAAATCAGGGGTACTAAAATTTTTCCAATGTGTTATCAACTTTAAAAGTCCAAAACCATAAGATGTACTTCTGGAACTTGATGCACACTTGAACAGGTCTCGTTTTTAGAAAAAAAAAATTTATTTGTGAAATACAACTAAGGTAACCCAACTATAATTCAAAAGAACTTGTTTTGGCATGTTCCAAAATTCACAGCAATCTCTCATTGGGAGCAAATTCTGAAAAAGAAGAGATTGTTCAGACTTAATGGTCACTAGTATTCAACTGAGAGACAGAAATACCTGAAACCTGGCATTAATGGAAAAATAGCATGAAAAGGTGCAAATCCAAAGACTGAGATATGAGGATGTATTATCTTAATTGCTCCAACAAATCCATAAGGTCCATGGCAGCTCTAGGTGACAGGGAGCAGCCCTAGATGACATAAACTCACTGCTCTGTATAGCAAGCAGAGCTATCCTCCTTATGGAGGGTTGAGGCAGTGTGGCTGTGATCCTAAACATCTTTTAAAATTTTAGCTGATTTTCATAGGTTTCCTATCACAGATGTCCATAATGGATAGTTACAGCTATTAGTGACCAGGTTACATTTATCCCTGTACTTAGCCCAATACATTTACCCTGCTAACCCTTTTCTTTTATCCCATAACCCTGGATTAGGCACAACCCTTTCAGCCTCAAGGGTGTCAGTCTGTTACATACCAGAAGCATACAACAGGAGAGCACAACAGGGCAAAGATGCTTTAGGTCATGCTTTAGCAATGCTCATTAGGATCACAACACCACTTGCAGCGAATCTCCCAGATATTCTGAGATTTGCAATTCAGGAAGCAACAACCTGAGAGGGTTGTGGTGGGCACCACACTTGCATTCTCTTTCCATGTGGCAATTTCTACTGACAACAGACAGAAAGGGACAGATCTTTATTGGTATTACGGTTCCTAACTCCCATGGAGGTGAAGAATTAACTACTTTCACAGTTCTAGCTCCCAAATGTCGTCAGTAGGACCCAAGCACTTGGCCTAAGTAGGAATATGGGTGGGTGTGTGCCCACACCTCAGTCCCTACAGAGCAGTCGAGCTGTCCTGCCTCTGTGCACCAGAGGGCAGTGGCACACACACACCAGGACGTGCTTTCCAGTACATTTAAAAATGTCATAAATTGTTTGAAAAGCTTTACCCACAAACTCAAGCATAAACTCTAGACCTCATAAAGATGGGGGTCCATGCTGAGGTGGGATGTTACTGTTGGGTGGTAACTATTGGCTGGGTTCTAATTTCTGTATGTTTTGCTCAAAAGAATATAATTAGAGTTTTATTGACAGAAAATGGCATGCTTTCCCATCTTTAATCTAAACAACAGGTCAGATGGTTTTGTCAAAACTTTCCCCTAAAATACTTCGTAAAGGACACCAAAATGACTTTTGAACAGAAGTGATCTGGGTTTGGGAAAGTTATGAGCACATAAAAAAAATTAATAATGGAAGCTTGTAACATCTGTAACTATAATGGATACCATGAAATCTCTAGTGAAATAATATATGCTTGGATCCATAAATGATACTGACATCATCTATAACTATGTCTTCAAGTAGGACTCAAGCCTTGGACCGGTTTGCAAAGCAGCACATGTTCCTTACTTCTCTGCCAAATTATTTCTCAGCAGGATGCTCCATTTTAAAGGCCATCAAACCTATCCTTAATTACAATGAGTTGTTCCTGGTTTGGCTTATGGGCTCCTCGGTTATCAGATCACTGTGGTAGGGCAGGAAGAAAGAGGAGTGGATGGTGGTCCTGGAACACTGATATTAACACACAGCCCCATCCTGATGGGATGTTGAGAAACACACTGGCAGCTATTCTAGAGGGGAAAGGGACTCCTCTTTGCTGGCTGACTCAGCTTTACCCCTGAGGTTTTGGGTATGCCTGTGTGGGTGCAGAGTCTGGTGGGACAGCTGTGTGCCAAGGTGGCACTGCACCCTGGGTTTGGTGCACTGCTCAGGGCTCAGACAGCACTGAGAGACATTACTTTTAGCTAAAACACTTGGATGCATTTAAGAATTTTTTTTTTAACCACAGAAGGGCAGTAGCTTAAGCCAAAGAAGCCAAACATTTTTTTTTCAGTTGAAAATAATTGAATCAAGGGAGGAAATAGAGATGATGAAGTCCAAAGCAACTCCAGAAACTATTCATAGGGATGTTTTTTTTACATTTTATTTTTATATACCATTCTGTTTGTTCAAAGCTTGTGTTGGCCAGTTCAGATGCACTCTTTTTCTTCTTTTGTATGGAGCCTGATAAATTCCAGCTTAATGGGCTTTGGAACAGTCGAGGAATATTTTAAGTGAAAAAGAGATTCATAAATGGACCCTAAACCCAGGCAGAGTTGCAGCTATTCCAGACCATGCTGAGGCATAGCCCAAGTCTCCAAACAAGCCTGTTATCAGTGTGATGCACTTCTCAGTCCAGAAGCATTTTTCAGCCATTAGAGTTGACTTTGGTGTAGGGATAGAGGGATGGACTTTACTCAGCCTGTGCTGCAGGATGGCTGCAGATAGTGGAACATGCATTCCAGACTAGTTTTCCTGACATTTTTTCAGGTGTCGTGAATTAGAAGAGCTATTCAGTGTAACGTATCAGTGTACTTTGATCATGAACTGTGGAAAATAAAGGCCACTTCAGTAAGGTCAATTATAGCTCTCTGTCCCCATTTGCAAAACTGGTTTGAGGGGACACACAGTATTTGGATTACTGCTGAGCTTCATTCATTTGTTACATTTTGATTGTTTAGCATGAAAACACACATAAAGTCACACTAACTCCATTTTAAAACTGATCACTGGATAATGTTGTAACTCCTGCGCAGAGTAACATACAGCATCATCTATCCTGGAGTTGTTCATCTGACTTTAATTTCTAAGCCACCACTAACAGGGACTAGATCAGTGATGGCAACAGAAATGTGAAGAGGTTATTTGAGAAGCTCAGCTTTTCATCTGCCTTTTTGTTTTCCCATCACATTTGATCAAGAGTATTTGCTTTCCAGCTCTGTTTCTGGGAAGAACATTGATTCCCAGTCCTAACTGTATTTTTTTCCATATACAATTATATCAAACCATATTTTATTAGGTAAAATGTAAAGCAAATCTTATTGGCACTGAAAGCATTACCAGAATAAATACAAAAAAAAGAAATGGCAGTGTCAGAGGGTACTTTTTTCTGCAGATGCACATAGGGTTACTTACTTCCAGAAGTGAGATTTTCCCTTGAACTTAAGATTCCCACAGTTACTGTAGGGCAATATTTAGCAGAGATGAATATCATCTATATTCAAATAGAGATACACAGCTAAACTGTGCAAGTATCCCATTGTATGGATAGGATGCATCAAAAACTCATTGGGGGACAAGAAGGGTAAGAAAAGGGAAATCATAAAGGAGATAAAATTAGAGAGCTTATCTCAGAGAGATGCAGGAGTTAGTCCCTGTGAAGTCACACACAATATGTGGACCTGCTATTGATGGAGAAAAGTGGTGGAGAGTGATGGTTCTCATCACAGAGAAAAGTAGCTTATATAATGTGCTTTTAAAACTGAGGGAAGCTACAATGTCCAAATGAAAAAAAAAATTAATCTTCCTCCCAATAAATGAAAACAAAATTATTATTGCCTTCAGCTAAGCAAAGCCAGACAAAATGCCTTGAGCCTTTTAAATCACATGAGTTAAGAGAAGGTTGCAGCTTGAATTTGACATGCAAACACCTGGAAATGTCAGGCGATGATTCTGATTCCAGAGCTCACCCCAAGCCAGGAGCAGCAAAGTACAACATAAATATAACATAAGAGGTTTCCAGTCTTGTAACATTTCATCAAAGCCTTGTAAAGAACAGATACTTCTGGAGAATTTCCATCACTTACATGATGGAAATTATATAAGATGCCATTTACACTGAAACCTGAGGGAACATTTCAGAAAATGTCGGCACAACTTTATTTTTCCTTTTATTCCTAATCACAGCCTCACCTTAAACATACCTCATTTCTATTTTAACCACATCCTTATCTGATCCTTTTCAAGCCTATGTTTGGATCAAAACTGTAAGTAAATTAGGATTGGCTTCTCTCAGACAGAGTAGCCTGGAGGCCTATTTGGCTTCACCAAGCTCTGCTGACAGCCTCAATTTATGAAGGAATGCTGCAGATTCTGCAAAACCCTCCTCAGCAAGTACAGTCCCAGGCAAAGTAGGAAAGAGTACAGAAGTGACACGTTTGTGGGGGGCTGCTTTCTGGCATCTGGTTATTTTACTGAAGATTTTGTGGCATTTGCTATCTCCACCCATCCACCACCATATACACTGCTGTCCCTGAATTCGTTCCAGAATGCAACAGCCTCTGCTTCTACTTGCCTCTCTAACCTGGCCTTTCCTGAAGTGAATGAGAGAGAAAGCAGATCTCCTACAGCAGTGCCCCTAGGGATTGGGGCAGGGAAGACTGCAGGGACAGAGAAACAGCTCTGAGGAGAAACTGCTAGAAGAGGAAGAACTAGGATGTCATTTACAGGGAGCAGTGGAAAAGGCAATATATTGGCAGAGGAAACACCACTGGAAGAAGCAGCAGCATAGGGTGATTTCTTGGTGTTGTCCACGAACAGAATAAAGTAAGTAGAAAGCTCCTGGAAATAATCAGAGGTAGATGCAACCTGGTCACTGAATGTGATTTAATGAAGAAGAAAAGTCCTTGAACTTTGAGTTGTTTTTGTCAACCACAGACAGTTGGAGTTTTCAGTTACAAGTTTGTTCTGTAATATTACAAAGTGGGTTTATTGAGAAAGTGGGAGAAAAGCTCTGTGTTAGTCCCTTGCTAATTAAAATGCATAATTAAAATGAGTAATTAAGCTTACTACAGAATGCTCTTGTGTCTGGGAGCCCAACTGCCCTTGAACAACAATTCATCTGCTGAACTGTCTCTGAGAACTAAAGTAACCATTGGATATTTTGGTTACATCTTTCCCGTTTTTTTTTGTTGGCAATAAAATAAAAGTCCCTGGTCTCTTTACAGCCATTTTATTTCTTCCATTCTTGCTACAATGTCAGAACAAACAAGATGATGTCAGAGGGATGTCTTTTCAGTGTGGAAATACAAACACAGAAAGATTTTCTTTTTTTTTTTTTTCCCCTGAGCAAACATCTCCTAGAAATTGCCACAATAACTTCCTGTATTAGTGCTGTACCATCACTACTTCTGGCCCCAGGGTAGGTGAAATGCTCTTGTGTCCATGCCAGTTCTCATTTGCTTAGAAAACAGACTGTAGCTACAAACCTCTTCTTGGGAGGTGGACAGACACTGGCAGATAAGGACACATTTTTACCCCAAGTATTACAGCACTCACTAATCCCAGCAGCTAAAGGGTTTTTTTTACTTCTCTCTCCTTAAGACTCGGTCTTTATCAATTCACCTTTGAAAATATGCCTACAGAATATCCAGCTGATGAAAGGCACTATAGAGACAAAGCCCAAACAACCTCCCAGATAAGGAGATGCCTTTCTAGAATATGAACAGCCTTCACATCCGTGTAGTACAAGAATGAGACTGCCTTATTCCATAGGTTCTGGTTTGCTCACTTAAAAAAATGCCACAACCCAAATTAATGAACTTTAAGACTTCATTTTCCTCTTCACTGTATTCAGCATTTATGGGAACAACGTGGTGTTGTTAATATACACCAATGATTGAGCACTGTATTTATGCCTCAATGATTTTCTGTCATGAGAATATAATGCCTGGCAAAGACAGATTCTCTGAAATACCAGTTTGTTTGGGGTCATTAATCTTAATTCCTATCTTGCCTGAATAGGAACTGGATAACAGTCAAGTCAGGGAATAGTTCTAAGAATTAAAACTTCTATGGTTTTTGGGCTGCCCAAGGCTTTATATTTCTTTTTAAAAATACGTAATTAATTAATCTGCACCAAGTGCTAGGGAGAGACCCTGTGCAATTGAGCAAAATGCTTCTTGTGGTTTTAAAACACACAAAACAGTGGCTTTTTGGCAGGATCTTTCCTTAGTAGTTCTTGTGATTTAGTGGATACAGCAGGGGCTATGGAAACACAACTCCTGGGTTCTTGAATTGATTGATTCAACTGGCTTCTGTCTTTCTGGGTGATCTAGTTCAAGTTCCTTTACCTGGCTATGCTCTAGTTTATATGTCTATAAATCAAGTGCAAAACCTGTCTAAGTTACGGAGCTGACATGCAGATTTTAAGACAATTAGCAGTCCCAAGTGAAGTCACATTTTATTTATAGAATGACTCGTCAGGAAAAAAAAGAGTAACGACAATTTTTTTTCCCTTAATGAAAAGAAATGAGGGATACTGATCTGCAGGCTTGGGATAAACTGCCATGTCACTGACCCCTAAACAGAGGTTATTTTCCAAAGCCATCTCCCCTCTCCACTTTCACAACATCTCTTCCTCTTCTCCTGAGCACCTGAGCAATCTGGGAACTAGTTCCCCATTCACCAGATACTCAGCAATGCAAGACATCCACAGTATCTAAAGCCAAACACGACCATTAGATCATAAATGTGACCTGCTCAACAGTGCAGGAGATTGCATTTCACACAGCTGCCCTTGCCCTGAGCCAAAAACGTTGTGTAGGACTAAAGTAACTTAACAGAAAGGCATCTGGCCTTGATATAAAGACCTTTATATACTCTTAAAAAGTGCCTTATTTTTAATTTAAATTTGTCAGTATTCAGTTTCTAGGCTCCTGTCTCCAACTGGAGTAGCAGCAATTTTAGCCTTTTCCACTCCTGACTTTTTTCCAGGGATCTTCAGTGCCAGATGCACTGCCTATGGCATGGCAAGGAGACCAGGCTCTGGAATAGGGAAGAGAGAGTACAATACTGCTCTCTGTGGAATTGTAAGGAGAGACTGAAATCCTAAAACTTTTTTTTTCATTATTTTTCTGCCTATGGTTTAAATCATGCTACCAGTAATTATAGGGATTCATTATAGAAATGCTTAGAGGGGCAGGAATGGAGAATGAATGGAAAGGTCTGCATGTGGAGGTGTGAGAAAGGGAAAAACAGCACAAAAGGCCCAGTGAGGATGGCAAGTGCCAGACCAGGAACATCACCACACGTTTATGAACAGCTTTTGAAGATATTCAATTCAGAAACACAAAGGAAACGGTTCAGCCTCTGCCTGGACAGGAAAAGGACTCCAGCCACTTAAAGGTGATGGTAGGAAAATACAAAACAGGGCTGGAGTCTTAAGACATCCTAGTAAGGAGCCAGTGTAGAGGAAATAAATTCTAATGATTCCTGGAGGTGGAAGAGCACAGAGAAATAAAAGATCCTGATCACTGTCAGCTCCCAAAGGCAAAAAAGGTTCAGTGGCACGTTTGCCATCCTGAGGAGATGCCAGCAGACATGATGAAGACTCAGTGCAGCAGTACATGGCCCTGCATGCAATGGCAGGAAATCCTGAGCAGCCCAGCTGGACACTGGTGAGCAGCTGGGAGACACACAGGGTGGACAGCCCACTTGGGTACACACATCACTGTATTTGTGAGTACCTGATTATGACAGTCATTGAAACTTCCCATTTTAAAATGAAGTGACCTTGCCTTCCACTAATGTTTTGCATCGAGGTTTGGTACACAACAATCAGTTCGTACCAGCAGAAAAGACCCTTGGAAGCTAATTCTAAAATGAATTTCCTATTTGATCACCTTCGAATGTGCTTTTCAAAGGTCTTGTTAAAAACACATATATTGTCGCAATGTCCTTGCAAACTGTGATCACAAAGTCACAGCCCACTTTGAGCTCCAACACCATTTTCTACAAACTCATGTGCCAAGAAAGAATATCACTTTGCCACTAGAAAAACTGGTATTTCAAAACCAGACAAAAATAATGTATCTTTCTTTAAAATTTTGGTGTGCATGAACTATTTTGCAGACAACAGTGATCATACTCACAGAACCTCACACCCACAGACACGTATTATTTTTCCACCCTCTATTTCACAACATGCATAGAAATCTTACAGGTCTCACTTGCCTAAGACTGAAATATGCAGTGCTTATCAATAGTTTATTACTACAAAATAAATATCTTGCTAAGAGTTGCAAACATCGCTTGTGTAAACAATCATTGAAACCAGAAGTTTTGCTGAGCTACTTATTTCCAGAGATTTCACTCACTCATTGAGAAACTACTTTCTTTTCAAAGACTGCATTTTTTCTTTACTTTCAGGAAAAGATGCTATCTCTTGGCATTTTTATTTTTCTGGCAGACCTTTAGCTCAGCCAGTGGATGAACAGAAGGAAAGTGTTCATATACCAATTGCTTTTGACTCACTATTAAAGAACAGGAAAAATTCTGTTTTCAAAGTAAGTGAGGAAATCTGTGCCTTCATGCTCTGGGGAATTCTGATTTTCCTGTCTTTGTTTCCATCCTAACTCACAGGAAAGATATTTTAAAAGTAATTATGAAACAAAAGATTCTGAAAGCATTTGAGCCTGAAATGATAATATGTTTCATTTTCCCGCCGTTTTAATACACTTTTGTCTCCAAAAAGGAAATATTTTATCTTCTTATAAAATTAATGCATTTTATCTGGTTTATGCCCTTTTTCCTCCCTGTAACTGGGACTCTGCCCTGAAGACATATTGCCAACACTGTATCATCTGGTACAGAATGAAGACCACATGTCTTAAAGAAGATGTAAACTGGTTTACAGGATCTTATTAAAGAATGACACATCCATGCTATGAATCCTAGGAAACTCTAGATCGTGCTGGGCAGATGTGGTTCAACTATTGGTATTGACTGTGACAATTTTCCACAAACCATAGTGTCCTAAACTGTGCCAGCATGAAAGTTTTGTTTCCACTCTTGTTACAAAATTAAATTGATAAAACTCCCTTTCCCCTGCAACCTCAGGGAAAAACTCCATTTTAAAGTTTGGGGTTCTTTTTCTCACTTGAAAGATCAGCTCTGTGTCCACTGAAAGTTATTAGCAAATGAATATCTAATAGAAGTGAAAGCCATATACTATTGAGCACATACCAAGTGATCTAATTAACAGGATAATAGGTATTAGTGCTTCCAAGACTCAGCCTTTTGGGGATTGATTTTTTTGTGTGTGTGTTTTGTTTGGGTGTTTTAATTGGGCCTTGAGGATGCCAGTACTGCAATCAAAAGTGTTTCTAAATAATTATGCACTCATTTAGGTGGCTAACCACCTGAATTGCTGTAATTAGAGCACTTGATACAAGCAATTAATTATGTTAGCAATGCTGAAGGCTGTTTTTTAAGATGTAGATACAAAAATATATTCTAACAAAGAAAACCCCACAAAACAAGGGGATCTTTATTTAATTTGACACGTTTCCATTGATTGTTCTTTGACAACAATCTGAGAACTCCTCTTGGAAGCTCTGTGTCAGAACAAAATAAAAACTGGGAATGATGCTATCCAGACTCTCACTGAAATGGAATTAATATTTTTTTTAATCCAAGGGACAGACATATAGATATTGCTCCAAATTAGCTTTATCCTCTCCTTGAGCAACTGTCCTTATTCTGGTTCTGAAGGAACTTACTGCAGAGATGAGGCAGAAGCTCTAGTATTCATGTACTCAAGCCCAAAATTTCAGTGCTAAAAAAAGTGAAACAGGTCATGACCATCTGTCCATTTGGAGTTGAAATAAGAACATGCTTCTTCTCTTCCAATATAATTCTGTTACACAGAAGTTTCCCAGTATTCTCCTATCCTTAAAAGTTCACAAACTTATAAATTTCAACCTCGTTCCAAAGGAGCTGGACACAATTTATCTTTTTGTTTGGAAATTATGCAGAAAGAAATTATGCAAAATCTCAGGTTTGGCATGGATTCGAAACAAAACCACCTGAAACACTGCAATCTAAAGTGAATTTTCTTTGACAATTACAGTTTGCCCAAACCTGAAACTCAAAGCAAACCTCAGGGCAGAAGTGTAAACCAAAACAGATAGAAATCAACAGACGTTTACACAACAGTCCATGAATCAAAGATACTTAACTTTGTATGACATGAAGCAGAGGCTGACAAACCAGGATTCAGACAGGAACATTTTTTGAACACAATCTACTTTGCATTCAACAAAACAATAATTCATCTCTCCTATTGCCAGTCTTCTCAACCACAAAGCCTCACAGTCTCAAGTTTTAAGCTCTTTTCCCAATCTTAAAATTTCTATTATCATCATTTTAATCTTTCTCAAATTTTCAAGCTTCATGCCATAAGAACTATAGGGGAAATAAAGCCATTTTATCCTACCCAAAGCCATCTTTAAGTGTGTTCTCTGTAGAATAATCACATGTGTCTGGTAAACTGGTGAACCAATTGAGTCTGAGTGATAGCAGATAATGTCCCTGAATCATACAGTATCACAAGTGATAATCGACTTAACCTGATACTCTCACTTATCTGAAGCAAAATACCATTCTTCCATCCAGGCAAATAGTTCCTAAATACCAGGGTGTTTTTTTCACTTCTTGTTTTTTTGTTTTTTGGGGTTTTTTTAAGTGACACTCTTTGGTCAAAGAGTTGAAGAGTTTCAAGCACAGAGTCTTTAAAGCAGCTCATTCTCTGTGTGTCCCCAGCACACCAAGCAAATGTTCAGTTTCATCCTCAGCACAATACAATTCACTCCATTCCTGGCTACCAAAACTGGTCATGTCCACCTCAATTCCATATCCACCTCAGGATTCTTCCCTGGTGCAGGCTAAGCTGAGAGCTAAGGACAGAATAAAGAACTAATTTTTAATATTCTCAAAGATAAATGTAAAATAAGAAAACAGCTCTTCAAAAGCAGCACCCATATATATTTATACATTAAGTTATGGCTATGCTACATCTGTTATTACCTCCTATACATTCTTACTCTAAAAACCATTCATGATGGAATGAGGAATATGCTGCTAAGACTTTTATTAGAACGGAGTCACATATTTTCCATGTATTATTACTTTTATAAATTAACATGGGTGAGCACACAATTCCAAATTCAGAGTGCAAGGAGCTGGAATATAGCAGATAAAACATTCACAGGACTGGGAAAGATGATTTTTATCTAACAAACCAGTACAACTGTAGTGGAAAAAATAATTTTTCAGCTTGGCTGTGGTGGACATACAAAGTCAATGACTATCATATGGGCATCAAACTTGAAAGAGAGCAAGTTTAGATCAGACATAAGAAAGAAATTCTTCCCTGTGAGGGAGATGAGGCCCTGGCACAGGTTGCCCAGAGAAGCTGTGGCTGCCCCATCCCTGGAAATGTTCAAGGCCAGGTTGGATGGGGCTCTGAACAACCTGGAATAGTGGAAGGTGTTCCTGCCTATGGCAGGGGGGTGGAACAGATGATCTTTAAGGCCCCTTCCAACCTAAGGCATTCCATGATTTGTGATCACCAAATACAGTTTCTGTTAAGGAAATGCAAATTCACCATTAACCTAAATTAGGGGCTAAATTGCCTCTGACAGCCTTTAAATCAAGACTGCAAAATCCTGTTGAAGACTGTGTTGCTGCCTGACCAGAGTGCAACTCCAGTCTGCATTATATCAAGACCTAAGATGGTCTTAAAATATAAAAAGTATTTAAACATTGAGCTTATGAACACGCTTCCTTCAGGCCCAGGGACTCTGAAGGAATTCCTGACTGCCTGATGTGACAGAAGTTTTCAGAAATGGAAATTTTCAGAGAGCTGCAGTGAGGACGTTATTTCTGTTCAAAACAACTTCCATCAATTTGTATTTCTTTATGAGGCATTCTGGCAACACAGCTATTACAGACTATGGACAATCTCAGAAATGCACAGGAAGTTTCAAAAAGTACATTATCTCTGCATATTGTTTTTCAGATATCTCAGATATCTGGAACTGCAGTTTCCATTCCTGGCAGCCATAGTATTAAACCCCGAAAGTGTTTACGCACCTACACACCTCTCCTATAGCTTCAAAAATAACTTTTTAATGGAAGTACTTAGGGAATGAGGATTGAGCTAACTTTCCAAGAGACTGAAGAGAAATAACTGCATAGGCTAAGATCTGTTCAGAATTACTGAAGGGTTTGATTCTGCAAACCCACATCGAAGTAACTCAGTACATGAGTTATTTCGCTGAACACATGGGCTGTGAACAGGTAGCAAGGTACATTCAAAATTAAGGTTTACAAAATTTGCAGTTATGCAATTAAATATATGTAATTAAAAGTGGTGCTGACTGAAAGTCTTTAAATTATTTATCCCTATTATTTCTGCAAAGTGAAACAAATATTGTCAACAATGTATGTTGTCAGCAACACCTACTGCTCAGTCATGCCTCATCTACTGAACATAGCTAGACCTCATCCTGTACCTGAGTGAGGACTGCAGAATCTCTCAAACACTAGCAGGCAGCTGGCATCATCCCATAGGTTTCTTACTGTTCCACCTTATTGCCTATAAAATGCTGATTTTATTAGGTATATTCATATTATTCACAAGAAAATTGGGCATTTTGGAGACACATATATGTATAAAATCCCACATTTAATACACTTCCATGGGTTAAGCTCTTGGTAACTTTCTGAAAATATTAAATATGCATTAAAGTATAGTTCAAGGTTGTGAGCATAAATATGGAAAAATACAAACCTGATTTATAAACTCGAAATAAACTCAAGAGTGATTCAGCTATATTTTTAATAGCATGAAAATGACTAATTTAAGGTCAAGAGTAATTTAGTTTTGACTGACTTGGCAATCCTTTGTTCTCTGGGTCATGTAAGTGTTGAGTAAATTATAAACCTGTAATTCTATCCTGAGGTCAAGGGACTTCAGAACTGATTTGATATATTGGTCTCCTGGAAAGTTCTTCCAAGGCCAATACCCTCTAAAATGTATTTATGAGTTGGCTGCATTAATTACTAATAGAGTCATATAATATTATCAGAGGTGAAATTAACCCTTCAAGGAAGTAGATATTCAAATACAGGATTTTTAAATGAGGGACAGGAAAATCAGATATATCTCTGAGAAGTCAAGATTCTACAGCATTTTGAAAAAAAAATAACATGATTGTAAAAAGGTATAGATATTTGACTTCAAGAGCAAAATCAGCCTGCATCATGAACATTACTTGAGATAATCCTGGGTCTGTGAAGCCAAAGCTATATATCTTATATAAGACAAAAATAAACAAGTCAGCAACTACTCTGACAGACCATGTAAGAAGCATAAATACACTAAAAATATCAGCAACTGGTCATTTAATTCAGGCTTTGCTGTGTCCCGTAACATTTGCCATTGAAAATCTGAGATAGGATGTAAAGTGAGATGTTTTCCCCACAAGAAGTAAGTGTGCATTAGAGGAGCACTTTTTAATCTGAACCTTTTAATGTTTCCAAATGAAAGTCATTGCACTGCCAAAAAAAAAAATCCACTGTAAAGCCCAGACAAACTGGCCTGGACTATTCTTTCATCATCAGGCAAACATTAAAGTTAATGGTCCTCAAAGTGTTTAGAGTTATTTCTTTTGCCCAACGTCACAGTTCTGAAATCATTAGTAAGAGGCACATTCAGATTACTCAGTTCAGTTCTGATTTAAAAGAAACTCAACGGTAATCGCAATCTGAAATCCTGAAATCATTAGGAATAACCTGGTGTTACCCTTGAGCTATCTCTCACTGACTTGAAGCCTCTTCCTTGGGATGCTGCCCCTCTTTAGTTTGGGCTTAAAATGGAGATTAAGTTTGCATTGCACAAGGCGATGGTTTGTTTGACATCCTGCACCAGGCATCACTCAGGTATGACGGACATCGCCAATATTTCTCTGGCATACTAAGCTGTAGTCAATGAGGTGCCAGTGCTTGGATCGAGGATGCATCCAGGTTTTCAAGCTATCTTTCTGCTGAAAGATAGTGTTGGTGATGGTGAGCTGCTGCTCTGCACAAAACTCTAACAACAGATGTCCATCGTCATTGCACTTTCCAACACCATTCTTGCCTAATACTCCTTTCCAGGCTTCAGAGTTCTTTCCTACTCTAGTGTTAAAATCACCAAGGATTACAATCTTATCTTCTGCAGGAACCTTTTGGATGAGATGGCGCAGGTCAGTGTAGAATTTGTCCTTTTCTGCAGGGTCAGCTTGGAGAGTTGGAGCATATATGCTGAAGAGAACAATATGTTGCTTCTTGTGTAGTGGGAGGTGCAGCGAGATAATATGATTGGAGTGGCCTATTGGCAAATTTTCAAGTTTGGAGGCAATGGAGTTTTTGATCATGAAACCAACTCCTGAAAGGTGACTTTCAGTTTTAGGTTTGCCTGACCAATAGAGTGTGTAACCAGCACCATGTTCTTTAAGGCTGCCTTCCTCATGTAGGTGACCTTCACCAAGAGCAGCAATGTCGATGTTGAGTCATGATAGTTCATGGCCAATTAAAGCAGAACAATGCTCAGGATGTCCACTACCCACAGTATCAAGCATAGTTCTAATGTTCCAACATGAGACTGTCAATCTAAGCACACCTTTAGAGGCAGGGGTATGTCTTTGTCTCTTTGTGTTTGTTCGACTGCATCAGAATTCATGTTATTTCATATATATTTCATGATTCATATATATTTCACAAGCTTGTTGCTTGGAAAATAGTGAACTACCATCAGATCTCTGCAATGCAGTCATTGTCACTCAGTATAAGAAGAAAGGAGAAAAATCAGACTGCTCAAATTACCGAGGCATTACCTTGCTCTCTACTGCTAGTAAAATTTCTGCAATTCTTTTGAACAGACTAGTACCAGCTATCTCAGAAGAACTTCTACCTGAAAGCCAATGTGGGTTTAGAGCTAACAGGAGTACAACAGATACGGTATTTGTTCTGAGACAACTGCAAGAGAAGTGTAGGGAACAAAACAAAGGACTCTATGTAACTTTTGTTGATCTCACCAAAGCTTTTGACACCATGAGCAGAAAAGGTTAGTGGCAGATCTTAGAACAATTAGGATGTCCTCCCAAGTTCCTCAAAATGATTATCCTGTTACATGAGGATCAGCGCGGCCAAGTCAGATCTGGCGATGCACTCTGAACCCTTCCCAGTAACCAGTGGTGGGAAACAAGGTTGCGTTCTCACACCAACTCTATTCACAATCTTCTTCAGCATGATGCTCCAAAGGGCCATGGCAGATCTCCATGAAGATAACGGTATTTCTAGCTGATATTGTACTGATGGTAACTTATTTAACTTAAGACAACTGAAGGCCCACACTAAGACTCTGAATTACCTTGTCCATGAGCTGCTTTTTGCTGACGATGCTGCCCTCGTTGCTCACACAGAAGCAGCTCTGCACAGCTTAACATCTTGCTTTGCAGAGGCTGCTGAGCCTTTTTGACTGGAAGTCAGCTTGAAGAAGACAGAAGTTCTTTACCAACCTGCACCTCAGGAACTTCACCATCATCCTCACATCACCATAGGCAAACCAGAGCTTAGATCAGTCCAGCAGTTCAGCTATCTAGGAAGCATTATTTCCTCGGATGGTAGGATTGACAAAGAGATAGACAACAGGTAGCAAAGGCATACAGAGCTTTTGGGAAGCTTTATAAAAGAGTCTGGTGCAACAAACACCTGAAGAAAAGTACAAAGATTAGCATTTATAAAGCCATTGTACTGTCTACTCTTTTATATGAGTCTGAATCATGGGTCATCTACTGCCACCATCTGAGACTTCTCAAATATTTTCATCAGCGCTGCCTCCGTACAATCCTAAACATCCACTGGACTGACTGTGTGACTAATGTTACTGTCCTTGAACAGGCAGGGGTCACCAGTATTGAGGCCATGCTGTTGAGAAGGAAACTGTGCTGGGCAGGGCACGTTTCCAGGGTGGCAGATCACCGCCTCCCCAAGATCGTGCTTTATGGTGAACTCACCACCGGCTGCCACAATAGAGGAGCCCCAAAGAGGAGATATAAGGACTCCCTGAAACAACACCTCAGTCTTGGCCATATTGACCACCATCAGTGGTCCACTCTGGCCTCAAATCGGGAAACATGGAGACACACCATCTATAACACTGCTGTCTCCTTTGAAAACTCACGTAGAATTAGTCTCAAGGAGAAAAGACAACGCAGAACTGCGCCTTGTCAATACCACCTAAGGAGACTTTTAGCTGTGCCTTTTGTACCCAGACTTGTCTATCCCACATCGGCCTGTTTAGCCACCAGTGCATTTGTAACAAGCGTGGGTAGAGCCCCTCCCATATCTTTGTTCGTGAAGCTTAGCCATGAGGATGACCCTTGAGAATCCCTGTGAAAAATAAAAGGTAGGTTCTCCCCTGCTCCAAGGCTGTGGATTTCATGTGAACATGAGTATCTTCTGGTATCTATGGAGCACCAGGAGATGTTTCTCCTGGACAGTCCTTGACTATCTCCTTCCACTACTTTAAAATTCCTTGCAAGGGCACTAACTTTGCTTCTACATTTACAGTAATTACTCTATAAAAATCCAGCAGTTGATTAGATTAATGATTAATAAACACACACCAATGTTAAAGAACTGCCATCATCAGAATTGAAACTGCAAAGGCTTTTACCACAACGGATGACAGCATTTCCCCTGGTCACACAGTGCGAAGCAATTTGCAAAAAAAGGAATCATATTCCTGCTTGGTAAATAACACAACACATGAGCATACCCAAAGGCCATTGAATGTCACAGAATACATTAAAGTAGCTTTCCTTTTGCAACTTCACGGAAACTTTGAACAGGTTTTTAATGGATATTTAAAACACTGGCCAAATTCAGGTGAGTGCTTAAAGGTCAGCCGAGGCTGAGCTTTGACTACATCTCCTGAGAGGAGGCAGCTTTAGTCCCTGTGTCATTAGCACATCTCACTGCCTGCTTGCACCCAGGACCTCACAGCTACACACAGACTCAGACCAGGCCATCAGTTTGTCAGAAGAACAACCCTAAAGGGAAGGAAAAAAAGAGCATTTCGCACTGAGGAAGTACCCCGAGCAAAATTACCAGGTGAGAGAAGCAGATGGTGGGGAACAGAAAGAGGTGGTTTGCAGTAGCTCAGACATAGACTGGTTCAAATTGCCAAGACATGTTATCCACCATCCTAGTGCTCAGGGTCCACCTGCCAAGTTTTGTGACAAAGTTTTAGGGTTCAAATGTACATATCCAGACTGGGTAATTAAATACAAAGAATTCTAGCACATAGTAAAACCTTCCCAAATGACTGACCAGCCCTCTGGTCAGCATCACTGTATGAAAGCCATCACTATTTCAGGGCTTTGAAGTCACTAAGAGGTCTTAGTGGCCCTGACCAGACTCCTCTGGGCCTCCTCTTACCCCTGCCCATGGAATCTGAAGCTTCTTTCAGCCCATATTCTGCTAGAGCTGTGCTGTAGGTGACCCCATTTCCTTTGGGTTGCTGACCTGGCTCTTTCCTTGCCTATGGCTGTCGATGGACCCATCAGTCCACACATCTGCTCTCTGTTTGAACCCTGAGGGTCTACACACTGTAAGTAGGAGCTGAAGCTATCTATGGATCCCAACTCTCCCTGCCTTAGGAAGCAGCCAGACATTGTTTGCACAGTGACACACTAAACAAGTACAATTCAATTAGTTTGTAAAACAGAAGGACAGCAAATTTTTATGTTTGGCTTTGTAAACACATTGTTCTCACTGTTTGCTTATATCTATGGTTCTGCTCATTCTCAGTCACTGACTAGTTATGTACTAGAATTATGTTAAAACTCTACCAATTCTTTTTTTTCTTCTTTTAAGAAAAGCAGCTGCCTCTCCCCTCCTCAGGCTCATTAAGCCAGTTCACTGCACTGACCTGGCAGAAACAGTTCACAGGTTTTGTCAGACTGCTTTTAGAATCAGAGAATCATTGAATATTCTGAGTTGGAAAGGATCGATCAGGATCAAGTCCTGGCCCTGAATGACACTCGTAGAATGACACCATGTTGCTGAGAGTGTTGTCCAAACATATCTTGAACTCTGACAGCCTTGGTGACCACTGCCCTGGGGAGCCTGTCCAGTGTCCAACCACCCCCTGGGTGAAAAATCTTTTCCTGATATTTAACCTAAACTTCTCCTGACACAGCTCCAGCCCTTTCCTCAGGGCCTGTCACTGGTCACAAGAGTGAAGAGATCTGTACCTGCGCCTGCACTGCCCCTCCCGAGGAAGCTGTACACTGCAGTGAGGTCTCCCCTCAGTCTCCTCCAGGCTGAACAGAACAAACGATCTCAGCCAAACCTCATGCTTCCCCTCCAAACCCTTCCTCCTCCTCATGTTCCTCCTTTGGACAATCACAAACAGCTTAATGTCTTTTTTTACACTATGGTGCCCAAAACTGCACACAGAACTCAAGGTGAGGCCACATCAGTGCAGAGTAGAGCAGGACAATCACCTCCCTCCACCAGCTGTCAATGCTGTGCCCGATGCTCCCCAGGACATGGCTGGCTCTCCTGACTGCCAGGGCATTACTGACTCATATTCAACTTGCCATCGACCAGGACCTCCAGGTTCCTTTCTGTGGTGCTGTTCTCAAATGTCAGCTGTGTGCTGGACTTTGTGTCCAGAAGGATACTGGAGAGACAGTATTAAAATCTTTACTGAAGTCTAAAAAAGATTACATCTCCTTGCTTTCCCGGATCAACTAGGTGGGTTAGCCTGCTGTAGAAGGAAATCAGGTTTGACAAGCAGCACTTTCCCCTCATGAAGCCATGCTGGCTGTGACCAATAACTGCATTGTCCTCCAGGTGTTTTTCAATACCTCCTGGAATAATCTTTTCCACAATTTTACTGATGCAACCCTCTGAATTGGCTCAGAACTATATCACACGACAATCAGCAGAGGAGGGAGGGAAGGAGTGTGCAGCTGGAGCAGGACCTGCTCCTGTCAGTAGCAGTGAGCTGTTATGTTGGCTCAGCCTCAGACTGACTTATTAGTTCAACTCAGTGACTCTGCGTGCTACAACAGGCATTTGACAGCTTGTGAAAAAGTAGGTGAAGCTTGGCAGGTTTGAGAACTAAGTGTTGTCTTATAACTCCATCTGGCAGGGAAGGAGGGCAAATTAGCAGTGAAAACAGCCTGAACTGATTTGAGAATGAGAGTACTTGAATTGGCTGCCTGTGAGCTCACTTACCTAAGTATTATTTACATTATATGCAAGGTAGAACTCATCTCCTTATGCTGAACTCAGGGCTGCTGACAAGCTTCAAACTGAGGGTCAGAGGAACTTTAAGTCAGGTTTATGTTTTAATAACAGGAGAAGGGCTTGAATCAAGGACTCAGAGATGGGTTTAAACTGCATTGCAAACCTCTCCTTGAATACCCTGTATTCAAGTAGCACCCTATGACTGTTCACGGCAAAAACCAACACGTTCGAATGTACTATGTGTGTGGACAGAAGATTTAGTGACTAAAGGCAAAAGCTGTCCCACATAACAGAGTTCCTACAGTTGAAGTCACAGTTGTGTAATCTAATCTCCATCAAAAGCATCTTCTTAGCACTGTATTTTGATTTCTTGGTATATCAGTACTCCAAAATAAAATTTCTGTTTGCTAACATTTATCAGCTACATTTTAAAAGAAAACTATTTTCTTGGAGATACTGAAAGAAACTTCCCTCCTCTCCCATTTTAGATAATGTATACTGTATAGAAAGTATATGCTGTATTGTATATTTTCTATAAAAACATTACATTTTTAACTTCCCTGGGACCATGTATATAAATATTTGTACATGAAATTACATGATAGGCTTTGAAATTTATGCCATACATTTCTGTTAATGTTCTAAAAATATTTGTTCAGGCAAATGAAATTGCAGTAAAATATTTTACTACAGATCAGTCAAAGGTTCTCAAAACTTTATCATCCTAAAAAAAAATATTTCAAGCTATAAAAGAGTTCCATTTCAGATATCTAAAAGGCAAATTTAACCAGCTTGATTTGATTAATACCAAGCAGTTTAACATTTCTTAAAACACTGAGGTTTAAGGTGAAATAAAGTCAATATGTAAGCATTTTCTCTTACTATATATATGATTTAATTTTGTTTTCTAGAAACTTATAATGTTAGAGGCAAAATGCCTAGGGAGTAGATGGGGGGTTATGTGCATATTTCCTATTGCAATTAACAGTAATGAGAGCGGGATGTGTTGCCCAGCACACAAAGCTTCAAGTATACAAATTGTTAATAAATCTGACTCCTCACAAACCAGAAAATTACTGCTGTATTCAGAATGATGTGTGGTCCATGATATATTTTCGAATATACTCCTTTGGGTGTCCCAACACCTCAATCACAAGCTCAGCAGCCATCTGGTGACTCCCAATGGCTTACCACCCACCGTGGAAGCCTCCTGGGCTGCTGAGTAAGAGCTCTGTTCTGCACCACCATTTATACTCACACAAACGTCCCTTTAATGTCAGTAATTTTCCCTCAGGAAGGTTCCAAACAGCCCCCAAATCACAGGCACGATATCAACAGTTTTCCCAGGCGGTGCACAGGGGGAGAGCCTGTGTGTCTTCATGAAAAGCTGTTTCCCAGCTCCTCTTCCTTCTCTAAATCCCAATCAAAAGACCTATGGTCAGGTGAGCTTGAACCACCACCAGCTCACTCTCAGTTTTCCCACCTGCTCAGCACACCTTGCAGGCACCCCCCCAGCAAACCTCACACTTCACTTGCAGCATTTTGTTCCACTAGGCTGGATCCCAGCTCCCATGGGAAAAGGCTCCTCACCACACCTCTGCACCCCCTGCTCCCTACCCTGGCCATGGTAGAGGGCATCAGCCACCTCCAAATGCCAGTTGCCAAAGCTTGTGCCCTCCTCTGTCTTTGCAGAATTCCCACACATCTGGGTGCTCATTTCCCTTCGAATGTGTCAGAGCTGCAGGCGCCGAGTAGCTGCCCAGTGGTGAGGGGATGTTTCAGATAATGGGTGCCAGGGGAACAGCACAGAGAGATTCATGGTCTGTGGGCACAGACCCAAGTTTAGGAATTTACACCAGCAATTTACTAACCCCCATGAATCTTTCAGATGTGCCCAAATACTTCTTCCCCTCACAGGATTAGCGTGTTGCCCAGCAGATGGAAATAGTTTTTCTTCCTCTCGTTCACATGTCAGCAGCAGCAACAATTCCTTAGATTTGTGTCAATTTTACATTTTTGCTTTCAGAGGGAGGGGACATTTTTGTTCTTTTTGGATTTAACACTATTTTCCTGTGCCATCTCTAAACACAGCACTCGTAGGGTCATCTTAGGTGTTGTTCCAGAGAAAAGAATCATGAACACCAGCAATCACACCTTTATTGCCCAACTTAGAGACAGATCTCTATACAAAGTTTGCTGTTTTCCATTGCAATGGAGTTTGGTAAGCCAGGAAAGAGAAAAGCCCATGATAGACTCAGCAACAAATGTTTATCCACTTCTGATTTGGGTTTTATGAAGCCTAACTATTTCCTGCACCCTCCCCCTCAATAGATGTTAGGGGATTTTATTTTGTTATATTGTTATATTTGTTATATTTATGCATCTAGGAAATACAGAGTGTTTGTGTCAGAAGTCTGTGGAGGCATAAAGAGTGAGATGTAGGGTGAGGAAGGACTGGCCAGAGCCATCTGACAAAGTAAAGTAGACCAGGTTTTGAGGTAGAAAAGATACAATGGGATGAGGAAAAAGAAATGGAGAAGATATTAAAAAATATTTGGAGACAATCCAGGAACAGGAAGGGGATAGAAAACAGCTTTTAGCAAAGTTAGTTATATAGTGTGTGTTCACATCTTCTTTGGTGTCAGCCCACACAACAGCTTTAAAATTAAAGTCTTAAATCAAGGATAGAATGTCACTTTGCCACTACTGTTAAGGTATTCTTTTGTTTAATGAACAACAGCAAACACATTCGACAAATAAAAATGACTGATAAAAAAAAAAAAATAGTAGGGTAGTAGCATCAATCAAAAAAGATTAGGAAATGCCATGTTAGGTACCTTCACCAAATCAGTTTAAGCCTCAATGACTACACAATATACCAGGATTGCTTGAGTCTTCAAAACGAGTGAAAATATATTCAGATATTTTCTACTGTGATATATTCAGCAGAGAATGGAGAAAGTTCACGTTACAATGTATTCACAGTCTCCTTTACCTGATTTATCTTCCCTTTTGCAATGAAGTTCAGGTGACTGCAATTTTTAAGTGTTTTGGTTTTTTTTTTTATGTACAGAAAATACAGTGCAGTAAAAGAGCATCACAGTAGGAAAGCTTCAGCTCTTGTATTCATTTAAAATCTGTGTCACTGCAAAAATATTAAAATAATCCTACACTAAACAGCCCATTGTTACAGCCAAAGAAAGGTGGTGGGGAAATTAACTGCCTGGGTTGAACCAACAGGTGGGAGACTGACACACTTGAAGATGGATCAGCCACACAATCCAGCTACAAGGCAGAAAAACTGAAGCAATCAATGGTGTGCCTTTTTTCACACATCATAAGGCTTTGCACAGTCAGCTCCATGAAGACTGAAAACCATTTTTTAAAAGCCCGAACTAATGTGCAGATGACAAAGTCAATGTAAGAGTAAACTTTTACCAAACTGACAGTTCAGCTAATCATTTAAATAAATGTCTGTGCAACTTTCCCAGTGATCCTGGCCACTTTAGGTTTTCTGTCTTCAAAGGCTTTACTTTAGTCCAAGAAACTGATTGCAAATAAATTCAGAACAAAAGAAGTTGCAATGAACAGATGACATAATGTCCCACTATATAAAAACCCAAATGCATTGAAGGAGAAACTTAGTACAAAAGCTTTCTACTTATGCAACACAACTGTAGATGGTTTTTAGACCTGGAAAAGTCAGAAATCTCAAATCAGCACTCACAGAGAAACTTAATTTCAGGAGTTTTTATTACACACTTGTACCCACAGTTTGCAAACTGAAGCCGTGATGCCTAAGAGAGATGGGTTTGTGTCACAAATATGGAACATAAACTTTTAACTTTCTAGGACATTAAGGGTGAGATCCACAGTAGCAAATCCAGGTGGGAGATAGAAAAAAAAGCCAAAATTTTCATGAAAAATGCAACAAGACAGCCAAGTTTAGAGCTATTGTGGAATCCTACTGCTGAAACTTCTGACTTTTGTGCCTTTGACTTCAAGATCATAAGGTTTCACTAAAAGAATGTTTTCATTGAATATATTTCCTTCAAATTCTTTTTGGAGGTGGATTTGCATGAGAATTGTATCTTTGTTTCCTGGGATTCTATCTGCTCCCACTGCTTTTTGCTCACCTGAAGCCATAACCATCTGTGTGAGCCTTCACAAATGGCTATTGTGGGCACGATCAAGGGCTTCAGGTGAGGAACAGTTACACGAGTAAGATGAACTCACCAGATAAAAAGGTCTCCTTTTCATGCAAAACAAAATTCCTTAATAATAAAGATGAGAGAGAGGGAAAAAAGGGAACAGAATACCTTACAATGACACAAGTGTTCCTAAAGAAAATGTTCTTCTGAAGTTTTTCTTCAGAGAAGTTACATGGGAAGCTGCCACATCAGCAACATCTCGTGAATGAGTGAATGGGGAGGACTGCAATCGATGGACAGCATGTCCTGTGTCAGGCTTATAAATCTGCTAATGTTGTCCATGTCCCTGAAGGCAAGGTGAGGAACATTGGTGGGCCACCAGAACTCAGAAACATGAGCAGTGTCAGTGCTTTCCCTAAATTGCCAACAAGAAAAAGTTAGGGATCTAGCCAGCTAGTGAAACTGAGGAGCTTTCTGAGCAGCTCTCTCTCAGGCATTTACAGGCTAAAAGGGCAAAGTAAAAACATGGGTTAAGCTGCATGTAGATGCTGGGCTGACAGAATGAGTAACACTAAACTCCCTCAGAATTAGATGATGTTCTGCCAAAGCTATAAAAGAAGTGTGAGAATGAAGTGTCTTAGTCACCACTAAAAACAGAATTGTACACTCATCCAGGTTAATCCCTTGTTAGTACAGGGCAAATGTCAAAGTTAGGTCAGGTTGCTCGTTTTGAAAATCTTTGGTACAGAATCTCCAGTTACCAGGTAATAATAATCCCAGGGCTGGCTGGATATTCCAATATCACAGAAATGAGCTGGGATCAGCTTCATGGCAAGCAAATTACCAGCACACTACACAGAAACAAAAGTAAGGACAACATTACAGCTCTAAGTATTTAAGAAAATTTCAATCACCAGAGGAGAGGTGTACGTAAGAGATTTTGGAAGGGCAAGAGAAGGAGAAGCTTCTTTCCCAAAAACTACTAATGAACTGTTGTATGACCTTAGGCAAAATCACTTCAGTGCTCCATGCTTTTGCTTCCTTTCCTACTGGGTCTATTTAGACTAGGAGTGCTTTAGGGATAGGGACTGTCTCCCATTTTCTATTTACACAGTGTCTAGCACAGCCAGCCCCTGATCTTGCATGAGATCTATAGATGCTATTGTATTACAAAAAAATAACAATAAGAACAATGAAGATGTAACCAAATTAGGCAAATATGAGAGGGATTAGATTTACTCATGAGAAGCTGTACTGGATTTTTTGTTAAAGAGTTTCTTACAACAGTCAGTTTTATTGCACAGCTAATAAAGCATGCAAAACCAGCAGTGAAAATGCATGTAGGTGAAAAATTACACAAACTGAAGGCTAAAGATCAACTTTGGGTCTGATAAAGGAACTTACAGTTGGCCTGTTATAGCTGGTTTTTGTTATATGTGATATAGCAGATTTTTTTTTACTTATTTTCAGAATGAGAAGGTTGTTTAAATGATTTTAGAGGCAGAAAACAGTTAACAATGACTCTGTTTGTTAGTGAATTTTCACTCAGCTGCCCCTCAAAATGACACCAATAGCTTGTTTTATATTAACTCTTGTCTACAAGGGGAGCCTCTTTATTTTCCAAGATTTAGTGAAATATGTGTAATGGCTTTTAGTATTATCCTGAATTTCTTTTCAAATTCATTTCAATCCTGTATGAACTACTCATCTGCTGAAGTCCATGAGAATTTTAATGTAGACTCCAGCAGAATTTTTAGCTTCTTCCAAGAGACTCTTCTAAGAAGAAGGAAGAATATACTGATGCTTGATGAATCACTGGTTTATTTTTATCATTCATTTATTTTTTCATGTAAAAAAAAAAGCAGTTTTAGAAGGGGTAGAATATAGTAAGAAAACATATCAAATAGTGTTGCCGGAAATATTTATACTTTCTTCCTAAAATACATTTTAGGATGATGTTACTTAGTATATAAACTAATATCACTTAAAATGAGGGATATGATATTTTTGGTATTTTTCTATGGGGAACAGTTTTGGAGACACCTGAGGCAGTCTACTGCATTTCAAAGGCATGTATTTGCTCTTTAGAAGTAACCTCTGCTAATGGATGCAAACCAAGAAAGGCAGCAAAATCACTTTGATCTCCCTTTCAAAATGTTTTTGGAATTTATCCATTGCCAGGGAATGAGTTGCCAGGGAATGAGTTTCTTACCCTGGAATGTACTGAAGCCTTATATTGATTATACCCCTTGATCAACAAAGTTAAATCTTAACATTTAAGATTTACAATATGATTTGCATAAATACAGTGCCCAAATATGCCTTCACCATCCTAAATATTCCAAAGATTTCTAGGTCCTTTTCTATTCTATTTACATTAAGAGTTATCAGCAGTACTTCAGTCTCAAACATTTGTCACTTCTATCTGAATGTTTTTTAAGCAAGAAACTGTGCAGAACCTGCACAGAAACTGCACAATTAATAGGGCATTAACTACCAATTACCGTACCAATTAGCTACCAATACTGTACATTGTGTCAAAAGTTACCAAAATGGCTTTTTATTTTTGTACAATAAAGTGTATGTGAGTGGACTTTTGAAATGCTGGATATCTGTAGATTTGAATTCTATTAGATGATGTACCCATGGACAAAGTCCCACCTAACCTCAGATAAAAATAACTAGAACACAGAGAAGTTCAAGACTAAAATACTTTGGTCTTTTAATACATTTTGATGAGGAAGTTTATATTTCTTGTTATATGGAATTCTTAAATCTTAGGGAAACAAACTAAAACATACCCTACTATTTGGAATTTGTTTGCTTTGTATTTTTTCATTAGAACCAATTATTTTTCTTGTACTGCTGTTTTGCTTCAGCCAGAAATGAAGAGCTATATTCAACGAGCTTTTTATCTTCCTAAGATCTCTTGATATAAATATTTTTCCCACAGATGCAACCTAGTATGCTTTTTGCATTTTTAAGGACTTAATAAAAGAACAAAAGCAATAGGGAAAAATGCAAATTTCAAATGCAAATTGACAGCTTTTGCACTAAAATTTGCACTACAACAATTGTTCATATCCATTGAAGAGCCAGTGAAAATTAGACTGTATGAAAAAATTACAGCCCATGAGGTAGATGCTAGATTATGAACTCTGTAGTCTAGTCTCTGAGTTTTATATATTCTGCAGAGGTCAAACTGAGACCAAAAGGCAAGTGCACAAAATGAAACACTGGACTACCAATTTAAAAGGTGAGAATTCAGTTATCTTTGTTTTGCTTTCTAGTCTTGAAACCGTTATTACCTTGTAAGCCATGTATAAAAACAAAAACTTGTCCAAGAGAAATATTAATAATAATAAATACAGAATTACACAATAATTTGATTAGCCCAATAAATTAACAAACTATAACGATCCAATACACTGTATAATTACTTAAAAAGAAAGTAGAGTAATTGAATTATGTATTTTAAACACTACCAGATATATGACCAGGTCATACAATATAAATCAAGATTAAGATCTGACTCTCTGTGTTCTTCATTCAGATTTTGACGAAATTACGCAAACACAAAGTTTGACTTCACATCAGAATGTTGCTAAAAAAAAGCAGATACTGAGCCTTGACTGAAGCCCATATCACACAAACTAAGCTTTCTATCCTTTATAAACGATTTGGGTTATATTTAAGACATTTTATTATCTGATCTAGACAAATGAAGTCACATTTATTCAACATGGAGTGAACGTGACTAATGGGTCTTCTCACAGATGTAGTGTCACTCAGCACTGACCAGAAGACTGACTGGCTTAATTTTGAGTCAACACACACCTTTGAGCTGAACACCACATTGACTGTTTGCTGAACAGGAAGGTAAATCCTGAGGAAAGCCCACATGAATAACTGGGCATTATCAGGCACGAAAGTTTAAGGAATTTGTATTTTGGGAAAAAAAATGGCAAAATGAGCTTTCAGTGTTAGGACTGTAAAAAAAGAATATCAATAAAACAACACTGTATTTCTTACTTGTTTTGGAAGGAAAGAGGAAGTAGAAAAGAACTTAAGATGCAATATTTGCAATTTTAAGTGAATAGAGATGACATTTCTCAGAGAGTGGCTGAGCACCTCCTTCAAAATAACCAATTTCAGGAAAAGAAAGAAAGAAACCTCACAGCTTTAATAGCTAATGTTGCACAAAAGGCCCTATCACCAAAACCTCTGCCCAGTCCCAATGAGCAGTGTCATATAACAGGGGCTGGGACTGGTTTATCACTATGAGGGTATAACCAAAACTGTGTATTCTACACCCTCTATGTCATTCCTGATGAGCTGTTAATGATAAATCATTTGGGGCAACATTAACACCTCCACACCCAGCTGGAGGGTCCTCCCTGTTCATGGGCCCAGCTGCACTGGCACAACAGGCACTTACAACGGCCCACAGCATCAAAGGATCCAAAATATCCCAGGACTCACAGAGATTAAAAAACCATTGTGAAATTCCCTGCCCCGGGGGAGGTACTGGGCATATATAATCTTTGGAGTTTGAGATTGGGGTACCTCCTCATCAGATCCAGACAGGGAACAGAACTCCAGCAGGACTGTGGCTGCCACTCCTCCAGAGCCTGCTATCATTTCTTCCACAGGACCATCATCCCGACTATCAGGTTTTCCTTTCCTTCTGCTCTGCACCCAGGGGCACCACACAGTGCTGGGACAGGGGCTCATGAGCACCATGCTGTTCCTGCCCCAGGGGGGCTGGGTTGTATTTTGTCCTTGTGGGTCAAAGCCTATTTTTCACCTTGTATCACTGTATGCACTATAATCTTTTCAGTAAATTGTAGCTCTGACTTGTGGTCTCTCTAACTGGGTTCATTTCTCTTGCTGATTTACTTTTAAAACAGCACAAGCAGGAAGAGGGGCTACTGCTGAGGTTGCTGCTGCCCACTGCACACGATGCCATGTCCCAACGTGTGCAAGGGGAAACTCTAATCAAAGACAGGAGCACTAATTCTGACTGTACAGAGTCTCCCAGAGCCAACACATGTTGACTTCAACAGCAGAATGCCTTTCTATGCCACTGTAGAGACACTTGACTTCCTATTGGGGAAGTGCAGCTTTCTTTCCTAACAATGGGCCAACTGGTTTTCATAATGGAGATAAACGCTCCCTGCTGTGAATTGTAATAGAAAAACATGTCAAACAACCAACAATAAAAAGCAGCACAGCCAAAAGACTGGCTTTTCCTGTTTTTATGTGCAGCACAGAGGAAACTAAGCACGTGAACTGCACTTGGCTCCTTACAAGTCAAAATATCACTTCTTTTAAATGAGAAGATGAAAAATGCAACTCATTTCTGACCTTTTTTTCACTCTGAATTGCAGACATGAAAACTGAACCCATTAGCACTTAGTTGCCAGAGGTTATAATGAAACCTCTGAATGTGAAAGTCAGATGCTTTATTAAAAAAAAAGGAATGGTCATTCTGTTAGGATTTTTCCATCCTTTTAAAATCTGTTATAGTATGAGTGATAAGGACATCCAGCTGCTATTCTGATGATCCCATGATATTTTCTAGTTTTATGTTCTCTGCTTTTGCTGACAAAATTTCACTTGCTTAAACCCCCCTCCTCTTTCATCCCTTCATCTGTTCACCTTCACCTGCCCTGCATCCTTGTCTTCTTCATTGTCTTACTTTTTCTCCTAAATATCATTTATAGCCCACTAGCTTTATTTTGACATTTCTAATTAATCATTTCTGTGAATTTCCCTTTCTCGCTGTCCTTCTCATCTGCTTAAAGTGGAAGATGCCAAAAGTGAGGCCTTTTTAGGGAGCATGGATGATTCTGCAAATTACTGGTTAATATTAGATCTTCTCTCTTTGGGTTAAATTGTGCAGAAAGTGGTCAAAGAGAACAAATGAACACATTGCCATGGCTGAAGACAACCCAAGTTTACAGTACATCTCTGATAATGGTTGATGACCAGGTGTCTAAAGTGACACCAGCCTGAATAGCTGCCTACAGTGCCAAGAATCATTTTGACAACAGTGACATTTTGGCAATTCTGCTTTGACAGGACTGAACACAGCTGTGTGTAGTACTTTTGTTTTTCCCTCAAGCAGAGATATCTTCTGTTCTCTCATTCTGTTTCTCTTGTTTGTCATCTGCACCAGACTCCTTGAAAGAAATACTGGTGTGTGTGCCAGGCACACCGAGCTTCATATACTGTGGCAAGTTTTTCAAGGAACACCAGTGACCATACAGGAAACCTGGGACCTCCAGGTCTCAAAACACTTAATTGAACACACCTAGACAAACTACACAACACATGTATTTGGATGCATCTGACTCACTGCACCTGTAGAATGAATGTTTGCTTGAGATCTGAGGAACTTCTAAGCCACACCTGCTGGAAAGGTGAGTATCTGGGTGTCTCTTCTCCTAAAGAAGGCTCCTAAAGAGTTTTTTCCTAAAGTATCCACATTGCTGGCAGGTGACTAAACTGGATGGACTCCTGGTTCAATATGTTCTTAGAGCTTCAGCAGTCCTGTTGGTGTGAATCATGCTGGTGAGAGGTGGTGATGGAAGGACTAAATCCTCTTAGGTGCCTCTGATGCCCAGTCTGTGTGATACTTTCTGTTAGCTGTGATTCTACCACAAAGAGCCTGTTGCTGTTTGATTTTAAACCGAGCATTTCAAAAGGGCAAAAATAATTCCTCTGATGTTGGTGTTTGTGTAATACATTTTAACACTCCCTTGCTCCATATATAAAGCCAGCACCTCACACCTGAAGTTATGGTTATCTTGATCATGAACTCTAAATCTCCCAGAGCCTAAGAAGATTCCTCATTCACTCTCATGGTGGATGCCTGTGCTTTGGGAACAGAAGGCGCTGGACTCTGTCTCTTGTTTATAAATGTGACATTCTAGACAAGCACAAATTGTGAGATTAGAAACAATAGATTAGAGAATGCAAGATGTTTGTTACTGTAATAAGGATGATTAGCCTGTGGCTGGGCCGTGAGGGAAATGGGAGAGGTCATGGAAAAAGCAAGAGAGAAGGGTCAGAGTGAGAGGCCTTGAATGTGTGGTTATCATGAAGGCTGCTTCCACCCTGCTCTGGTTTCTGTTAATAGGTCCACAGCTTGGAACCCATCTGAAGAGGCTGAAATATAAATGCATTAAGGTACATTAGCTACTACAGCTATAAAGAATCCTGGAGTCATGACATTATCAGATATGCAGGACAAAGAGCAGATTCTCAGAATGGCCAGAGAAAGCAAACAATTAATTACAAGAATAGCCTTGCCCACATGTTGTTCTTCCCAGACCTGAAACCGATAACAAAACTTCAAAAGGTATAAATTAGATTTTAAGGTGCTTCTAACCAAGAGAGATGCCAAAACTTAATTCCATTGGATGCAGAATGAAGTATTCTACAAAGGATAGTTATACACCATTTGTGCAGGGTGTGGAAAAAAACAGTACACTTGAGAACATAATGATAATCAGGATTTCTGTGGCACTGGAGAAGATCCAAGGCAAAGAGGAGGATGCTGGAGAATGTCTTGAGCTAATATACTTGGATTGGGGTAGGAAAGAGTAGAAAAAAGGGAAAGAATAAAGCACAATTAAACTAAATTAAATTAAAGCACAATAGCTGAAATTTTCCCTCTCCTCAAGTAAAAACTGTCAGATATTCCATATGGAATCTTAGGGCTAGTGTAGGACAACATTTTTGCATTATTAGGTCAAATGTTGAAGACTGCTGATAGTCTGAGTAGGCCTTCATACTCATGCCATCATCTATACCACGAACTTTAGGTTGCAATTCTTAAATTCAGTGAATAGATGTAAATAAACATTCTTCCATAAAAGAGCAGAATGAAGCAGCTGGCTGTGCCACATTATATTTGAGAATAGAAATGGAAATACAGTTGGAATAAAGACAAGGAGAACTGGGTCATTTGGCTTGTCAGTTCTGGTATTCCAACAAAGACAAAAACTGAGACTCGAGAATTCTTAAAACTATATCCAACTTTTAACAGTCAGTTTTAACAACCTGCTTAGGACTTTATCACTAAGAAATCTTAAAGCTAAAGGTAGTAGAGATATTTTACTAATTCAGTTTGCCCAGGAGTTCCTTTCTGTCAGCAATTTACTTGTCAGAGTAGAAATTACACACGGTATTGGTGTGGCCTGCACAGGTGGGGATCTTCCACAGTCCACAACCAATGTCACATACACTACTGCTGGATAAAAGAAAGAAGAGATATTTACCCTGCTGTGAAATTGGCCTGTGCAACTCACGACAGACTTTGGCTACTGAAATACAACGCTGGGGCTCTTAGTAGCCATTATGTTTTGATTCGCATTTGCAAAGATTCTTCTTTCCCATCCCACGTTTGAACTATTCCCTGAACTTTTGCATAGTGTAAAACTGCACCTCCAAAGGAAAAAGAGAAAGAGCCAGCTCCTAGAGACAAGTATGTGGAGTCACATATTCAGGCCCAGAAATGCTCACTCTCAGTTTTATGCACATGAATAACTTTATTGCCTTCAATGGCACTTCTTGTAAACCTAGACAGATGTTTGATGGACAAAGGCCTAAGCCTTGTAACTGTAAATTCCATACTTACATAAGTAAGAGTCTTCTGAGGTAAAATAAATACATAAACAACTAAAATTAAAAGGATACTGTCTACTCATATAGATTTTCTTAATTTTTTAACACATAGTTTCTCTACATGAATGTCTTAAGTGTGGTGTAGCTCTGATGGTGAAGCACCATTCCAATGGGTATAACTAGTTCTCTTATGAAATACGCTCATCAAATGTTGAAAAGTGTATAAAATTTTTACAAGATATTTTATAAGTTTTTTTTCAAAAGCCATGCACAACATGTGCCCTTATTTTACTGCATATCTACTCTATTTTTACTACTGTTTATTTAAAATCTCAATCTGTCATAGTTGTGGTTCTATAGCAATCTGACAACAGTGCAGTAACACTGTATTTTCCTTCTTTTTGCAGAACCACAGAAAAAAATGTTTATAATTGACCACGCAGTGACACAGAGTTGCCATGTCTTTGTTTTATTTCACATGACTTATTTATGCTGTGTACTATTTCCTGTTACACACGTTTGCATTCTGTTTTTTTCTCAGGTCTGCTAAAAATGGGCAATATCTGTTGATATTTGTGCTGCAGGGACTACCTATAGCCCAGGAATATAGTCTGTAGTTCAGCAAAGCACTTAAGGACAAAAATAACCTCTTTGTTACTCAGCAAAGCAATTTATTTAAGTATGTAGTTGATCATTACACTAACAGTGGGTGGAATGATTATTACTTGGTGCTAAAGCTGTGTTGAATTGTATTTCTTGCCTAGGCAATGAAGGATTTAAGGATGAGCCTGTAGCTTTAGCCATAGTGAAAACTCTTGGTGAAAAATTACAAAGGAAAGAGAGTCATTTTCTCAGCCGTATTTTCCTCTGAGTGGTGAGCACAATAAACTGTGCTGTGATGGGAGACAAAAACAATTGAAGGAAAACGTGTCCGTAACCCAGTACACCACTTTGTGTGTTCAAATTCAGAGACACAACTTAATGTTTCAGCTGTGTTTGTAAACCGGCATTTTACAGAACTGGCATTTTACCAGGAGTGAACCAGGAGATTGTAAATGCATATTTACCTTCTTTAAACCAGTATCTCACTAACAATACATATCAAAAAATAGAACTCTTACATTTAATTTCACATCTCAAGAAAAATGTGAATGGACTAGAACTATGCTGACATTCCTCTTTCAATAGGAGTACTTCTAAAACAAGTAGTCTCTTTTTGACATCTAGCTAAGCCTAAAAAAAGCATCCTCCTAGAGCTCCTCATATTTTTAAATAGAAAGGATTGTTTGGAGTGTGCCAAGGACTACCAGTTGCCACCTTAACCAAATATTTTTGGTGGGATCCTGTAAATGGCTACGATATTGAATTCAATATTGTAACAATATTGAATATTGTTACAGGATCTGGAGTGCTCGTTACAAAATGGGGCCCCTATGACAAGGTCCAGCAACACATTTCGGCCAGTGGACCAGAGGAATTTGTGTTCTCTAGGAATGCATTTTACATTGCAGTCCAAGGGTTTATTGCTGATGACAGTGAGTAGGAGAGGAAGGGAGGCAAACAACTTTGTATGCAATACAAACCAGAAAATTTATGGAATGAAAGCTCAAGATGCATCCCTGAAACATGACAGAAGATTGGATTAATCCAGTCTTTTCTCTGTATCTTTTTTTTTTTTTTAGTTTAAATTTGTGGAAATAATTTATTCCTTGGGCTAAGGACACCAATAACGTGAGAGAAAATACTGCATTTAGACTTGCACACAGACGGGCAGAGAATATTTTACACTACCTTTACCAACAGAGTAGTAATCTCAAATGTATCTTCTCACTGTTCTAATGATGGTGTTATTATTTTATAGTTATACTATTATTTTCATAGCAGATCATTCAGGAAATATTTAATACGCCTGTTGGTCATTAAACACAGATTTCAATATTTCATGAACAGCAGGATATGACAGCATGCCTTTGACCCCTTGATGGATAAATAAATACCTAAAATATGTAGTTTTCAGTAAACACATCTCAACTGTGAAATTGCAGTTCTTTTCCCTCTTTATTCCTTATTATTCACCTGAAATTAAATGTTCCTGGAGGTTAATGTTTGCTACTGAGCAAAGATCAAGTCAATACAATCTCAGACAGTTTACTATAAACTTGCATATTTCCCAAACTTCTTCTCGGGGGAAGTAGGGATAAAGAAAAAAGAGAGAAGCGGGGAAACAATTTAACTAGCTCTAGACCTATCTATAAATGTCTTAACTTTATTTCTTTTTATTTACATTCTTCCCCAGAGCAAATTTCTCATTTTATTTTGATGAGCAGCTCAGACAATTATTCACAAAGTCCTGGTATTGCTGGTAGAAAACACACTTACAAGAGGTAAACTTTATGCTCTCTTCAACATATATTACTGGAAAGTAGAGTGACCTCGTTGAAGTACACGTGGGTTACCTCATAAATAGTTCAGGCACATTATTGTAAGAGTGAGCAGATTACAGTCTGTACCCAAGACCTCAGCCTGTTTATGAGCAATTGCTCTGAGCCCAGAGGGAATCCACACAGAGACTTCTTCTCCTGTCGCCTGCAGACTTTGTGGAGTCTCTGTAGTCTGGGAGTTTAGTAAACCCAAAACTCCCTAGACCCTTTGAAAACTCGGTTTTGCTTTGTTTTTAATCAGTAATTACACAAAACCACAAAATTTGATCACTGCAGTTTGTCATATCATCGCTGTCCCGTACCTAAAATGCCACGTTTGAAAACTGTGGAGGAGCAGGCTTTAGAAATCATTATTTCCTGTTTTTAGGGTAAAGAGAACACTCATTAAGGAGTAGGAGCAATAGCATTTCAGTTAAAGCAAGGCAGGCTCTTCTGCACAGCTTTCTCCCACACATCCCTGCCAATGCCAATGACCTGCTTCACCCCATTATTGCAGCCCTGGTCCCCTGCGTAGCTCTGCCAAAACACCTCAGTCCTGACCTGTGACACCCCTTGCTATTCCAGTCCTGGGGATCCCAAAAGGGTCTGCCAAGACCTCTTTTCTGAGCTGCACTGAGCTCCCTGCTTTTCCTCTCCCTGTGTCAGTGCCCTGCGGTACCTCCTGCTCTCCTTGCAGTCCTGGGCCCCTCTGGGCTCTGTAAATAAGCCTCTGCCCTGACCTGCAGCAACCCTTGCTATAAGGATCCAGGGGTCTCTTCTGGGCAGAGCCTGTCAATCATTCCAGACCACTGCCTAGGGGGGCTGGGGGGATTTTTCTTCCTTTATTTCGTGTGTGTGCGGAGGTGGGGAGGGAGGGGGAAAGGACTGTTTTTAAAGCTTAATAGAATCAATGAAGAATTTAAAGAGTACAGTTTAACATGTTATGAAAACAAAGGCTTTGCTGTAGTTCACTGCAGCAAAATCACATGAAATGACACTTTTCTACTTGTGGGAACACAACACGGACTAAAATAGAAGGAAAGAGCACATAGGAAAGGATTAGTCAGAAGGAATCAAAGATCCTGACAGACAAAAGAAAAACATCAATTTCTTTGTGTGTAATTGGAGGTGCAGCCCTGCTTCCTTGTAGCATTCCCTACCAATCTCCCACATGCAGCAGTTTTGCTCTCCCTACATCTTTTCATATCCTTGCTCACATGGGCCATAACCCAGCAAAGGATTGGTTCACATATCTAATATTACTCAGGAGTGAAAGGACAGGCAAATTTTGAGGATTCACACCATGAAGTGTTTGATAGAGATTTTTTATTTTTTTGTCTGTAGAGCTTTATACAAAAAAGTGCATCTACTGTAATACTGTCTTGAGTCATATACGACTTGAGTCATATTAATGTATGAGATGTCAAATTTTAAATGCATAAATCTACTTTTAATAATGAGATAATTCTTGTTATTCCACAGTTTAGGATGCAGACATGGCTTTTTTTTTTTTCCCCTTTCTTCTAAGGCTTTTGTAAATACTTACCATACAATCTTGAAAACCTTGGCTTTCTTAGTCTGGATTTTTTTTTCCTCTCTGATCAGTATCAGCATGCAGAATATTTATTTTGTGTTAATTTCTTACAGCTGCAGCATCCTCTTTTCTTGTTTCTGAAACAATGTAGGTTGAGCAAACCCTCACCCTTCTCTCCCCTCCCGACATGCTCCAGGCTTTGGTTTCTTCACATCACCAAGAACATGTTTGCTGATAGTTGTTTTTTTAATCTTTAACTGTGTACATTTAAGTAAGAGAGATGAAAGCAGTAACTTTCTTTGAACTATTTCAGAATTCATTAAATGTTTGTACTTCCCAAATTTATGTCAAGACTGTAGGTTGAAATTACTGTGATACATTTGCTGATTGGCCTATTTGATGACTTGATGGTAGCACCGTCTCATAGTTCAGATAAAAGCTACCAATTATTAGGGACAAAAATATTTATTCAGAAATTTTAAGGATTTTTGGGATAGCTCTAGAGTCTATAACATGATGCATTGGATGAAAAGCAATTTTAGACATGTATGGATATTGCTAGGCTGAGCCATAAAAGGAAAAATGTTTCATGCCTGTGAAATTATTTTTAAAAATAAAATTTACACGTATTTCTAAATAAGAACCTTTTCAAAACCTAAGTCAAAATGTTTGTGTTAATGATAAAATTAATTAATAAAAAACTTCATGGGGTTTAATTTGGCCAAAAGAAATAAATTCTGTCTGAATTCAGGAACAATATAATTGCAACGAAAAAGACATGGTAGGGGAAAATACACTCGTTAAAAAGAAATGGAATTCTTTACAACATAAAGTCCTAAAAAAATTAAATGCAGAGATAGGCACGACACATATGTGAACATGCATTATAAATCAATTCCATTAGAAAGGCCTAGTTAAATGAAATATACTTACCACATCTTAAATAGTATTCAGAAATTGCAAGATGGCAAGAGAGATGGCAGATCTCAGATTAGACAGGAGGTATTTACAGCCTATATTCTGAAATATAATCCTTCAAATTCCAAGGTTTAGATTTTATTTTTACAGACAGAGGCCAAAGCAGGACCAGGTAAAAAGGATCTAAGCTACAGCAGGAGAGGAACTCCAGCAAAGCCAGCTAACACACCTCCAGGAGGAGTGGATGCTGTCCCTCACCACAACACACCCAGAAACTCCAGGCACATTTAATCAACTTTCTGAGACAGTGTCAGGGATCTACGACCTGAGTTGTATCAAATCTTTGCAGTGTGAGATAAGGAAATATGGTTTCTCACATTCCCTTCTCCCTTCTTCTGTAGCATCAGGTACTGCCTGATCCACAGTTTGCAAATCAAAGAAAATGAATAAAGCTTAACCCTGCTCTCAGCTGGTTTTCATGAGGGTTTTATTTGCTAGAAAACTCTTCCTTCATGCCCCAATTTTCCTTCAGCTGTAACAACTTTCTCATGGTGATTTATGGACCTGACTGCTGATTTGCACACCATGTGAGACGGCTCTACCTCATGTAGGAATAGTAACAAATCCATGGGACACAGCAGGGACTAGAGAGGGGCAGTGCCCTCTGGGAGCTGCAGTTTCTGCAGCCTGTACTCCCACACTACCAAAGACAAAACCCCAAGTAACTTAATCTGCTTTATGCAGATTTGATGCATTTCAAAGGCCCCAGAAATCTGGTCAATGTAGGGCTTCAAGGATGAAAAATGTGAGCATCTCTTGAGACTTACATTTCATAACACGAGCAAGAGGAAACCAACACAGATATGCTGCCATTACGGGTGCACCTGAAGAAGAAACGTGACTTGACAGATGTTCATCACAACATTAACTTAACAAAGTCTTCAATCTGTCTTGCATTGCCTTGCAAAAGTGAGAATCCAGATTGAGAAGTGTGCAGGCCGGTTTCTAAACAGGCTTATGCTGCCTTTACTGTCCTCACCAGGGTTTGTAGGGGACGTAACATAAACCTTATTGAGCACAATCACCATGGGAGGAGAGGCAGGGGGAAAGGAAGGGGGAAAATCAGTCGTGCTAGGGATTGTGTGACTAAAATAAGGTATTGAATTTCTGGTCTTCACAATGAAACACTCCGGGACAAATGAGGTGCTGAAGCAGGATTTATAATTCATTGAGTAATAGGATTTTGTACTGTTTAGCAGGATTAGGCATGTTAAAGAAAGACCTATTTATTTCAGTCTGACAATGGAGGAGAAAAGTGTATAGTGCTCTTCGTTGTTATTTTAAGCAATTTACAGGATTACTTAGTAGTGGGGGCCCTGTGCTCCCCCTATCTGCAATGTGTCACAGTGATGGTGATATTTGGATAATTGCAGTTTTCTCCATGCAGTTTCAGAATCGCAGCAGTTGAGGGATCAAAGGTGTGAAGGTTGGTGGAGGGGAGGAGGGAGGGAAATGAGGGATGTCAGGGGAGAAACAGTAGAAACCAATTAAAACACTCCCTTATTAGGACCACGACCTCGGTGACCTCAGCCTTCCAAGTCTTTGGGACAGCATGTTCTGTGACTTAATGGTTTGTTTCAGGGGTTTTATGCCAAAGTGCTGACTGGGCTTTCTCCAAGGATGTCTGCCACTGACATGGGGACCAAATCTCTCTTGCAAAGTGGTTGGAGGGAGGAAGAAATCTCATCACTTAGGATGAGATTTCCTGTTACAGATATTATTTTATTCCTCCCTGCTCCTCTCTTAAAAAAAAAAAAAGGCAAACAAACAACCACCACAAAACCCACCCCATACAGCTTTCTTACTTTTTACTTTCTTAATAGTCTATGGTTTACATACAGTTCATTACTTCTGTTGCCTAATGTGGAAATAAAACTATCAGCACATCCAAGCTAAGGTTTCAGAGCAAACAGCATGTGTAGGGAAAGTGGGTCTTTTCCCAGTAGTGTTTACTCTTAAGCACGTGTATGAAATGGCAGCTTGTGTCAGGAAAGTGCTCAGGCCAGAGAAGCTGAAAGCCAGATTATTCCTTGGGTATCTGAAATGCAGCTTAATTAAACCAGTATTAGTCTTTCATAACAAAGTTGTTAACCATGGCCACTTTCTTTCTGAATTTAAAACAATCCAAGGCAGTTTTAAAAACTGAAATCCTTTCACTCCAGAAACTCAGATGGCCCAAACTATACTGCCAATTAATTTAAGGAATTCCTCTGGAAATCTGCAGAGGTTGCATAATGCACAACTCTAGGCAATTTTAACTCAGAAAATAAGCCCCAGTGGCATGATCACTTTGCTCTCAAAACCCTTGAGCTCTGCTGTCTGTGAGCAACAGAATGTCCACGTTCCTTCTGGCAACTCCATTATTGCTGAAGAAACTGTGCAACTAGGTGTCTGAATTGGGATGACTTTCTGTTGAACAGTGAATTATAAATACAATATGCACAAATTTTAAATCTGCTTTTTATTCTTCCTAGTAGACAAAACAGGAGTCTATTTCCACCAGGAAAAAAAAGTGGCTAATGGAAAATAACAACCTTTAAAATCTTTGTCCCAGACTAATTTACTGGCCTGAGGGGTTCTCAGTTTTTAACCATGGGCACATATTCTGCTTGCAGAGCAGAGTGCCAACTGCAATGGATACTTATCTAACTTCTTTTTCTAACTAAGGGAATGGCAAAACATAGTAAAAAAATCCTCTGAAGAACAGAGTTAATGTCATGAATGTACCTATTTTAAGCAGCATCTGCAGCAAGTGGTTACAGTTCCATGGTCTCCACAGAAAGAACTAAATTATCATCAAGACAGGAACTCACTGGTCTTACGTCAGCAATAACAAAAACTTGCAAGTTTTGTTCTTCTCAAAATTTAAAAGCAGATATTAAATACTTGACAATGCTAATCATCATTTGGAGGAATTAATTAAAAAACAAGCTCTTGAAAATTGGCCATTAGTACAGGTAGAAATGAAACAGAGGGGGTCAATAATCTAACAAAATTATTAACAGCAGTTGTATACTTTGATTTGACTGGATTCTTGATAGGATCCAAAAAAATAGGTTACCCAGCAACGAATAATAAAAATAAGGTAATAAAAATATATTCATGTGATCTGGCAACAAACACTAATTCAAAAGACAGGACAAATTATTGGACCACAGCATTGGTCCTCAGAATCATATTTTCTACTCAGAAAATGTTTAGCTGAGATGTAAAATCCTTTTTCAAACCAGAATTATGCCTCAGAGAATTCCTGGGAGATGAATGTGCCAGATTTTAAAAGCATCCTGTATGCTTATCATGACATAGAGGAATATATAAAATATTGCAGATAAAAAGCAAATTTGAGCACTCTTTCTGAACGTCCTTGTTTACAGGCATGAGATTAGACCTCTGAAGTAATTAATGAACATTTACTCTTGTGACTTCACAATCTCATGATACTTCATGACTCCTCAGAATCCCATGCCACTGGCAGCAAGGATTATGTAAAAATTAATGAAAGTCCAGTTCCCAGGGCTCTAGAAAATCCTGTATGATGTCTGAGATTCAAAACTTGGAATAAAATGTGGAAGTATTGAAAATTAATCATAATAATATAACATTTTGTGATTTTTTATTTTTTTGGCTTTTTGGAATGTCTTGGAATGGCAATACTGGCTGAACTTTCAGCTGTGCTGCTCATTAGATACAATAAGAGGTCTGTAAGTAAATGATGAGAGGCAGAAGAGCTGCAATTATTTACTTATCTACTGTTTCTGTGCAATGACTTCAAATTATATTTAGAAACCAAACTGGAAAACAGCCCCACCACACCATATTTCATGACAGGGTATAGTTAGAATGTCAGTTTCAAAGCCATACTATGAGATTAGATTTTTAGATTTCAGGGTTTTAATCTATTTCAACATATAGAAAACTATTATTACCCTATGCTTGATGTTCTGAGAAACATCCACGTCATACTGTTTTATATTGACTCATTCTGACCACTGAGTAAAAGCACTTAATGAGCAAACAACCAAATCCATCAAAATTATGTTTAAAAATAAGCCTAAACAATTATTCACTTCAGCCCCATTTGTGCTCAAAAGCAAACTGAGAGGTCACATCTGAAATGTATTTCAATCCAGCTAGAACAGCAATTATCAACAACACAGGTATGTTCCATCACCTACAAAATAATGCAAGAGTGCTGTGAAATGTGCTCTGGGGAGGATTAAGGTGATGTTACATCAAGGATTTAATCAGAAATGAGCTGATACATGTGGATGCCAAGCAACTACACTGGCAATTTATCCAGTCACAGTCTTTCCACTCATTGTCTTTTATATTATTATACCTAGAACTACATTTTAACACACTGATTCTACAACTTGCAATATATTATGACATTTTGCATAGCTATTCTGTTTAAAAGACAGTTTGGGATACCAGCCCATGAAACATTGTTCCTCCTACTGATACACTCATCATAAATCCAAACCAATGTTCCTAAGATCAGAAGACAGATAGAGGATTTAAAACTATCCAGTTTTCGCGCCTTCCACTTTTAGGCTTGTTGAGTTGGTGTCACATTTTTCAGGGGTTTTCCCCCCCCATGGTCATTTTACCTGAAATACCTCCAAAAAACCAACAAAAGCTAAAGCCACCATCAAACCTTATTTATCCTCTGTATTCCATATCACATATTCCCTTACTAGACTATCGAATATTCCCCAGGTCATACCAAAATTACAAAACAATTATGCACCATAGTGCAACACAGCCTAACCTGTGAGGCCTTTTAAATCAGTAATTTTAAGGCTGTGATATGTAAATACGTCACTGTCCCTGAACTATTTCTAAAAATCTCCACTAAAAAAAAAACTACTAAGCAAGCAAAACCTCATACTCTCTAGTACCTGCAAAAACATTGGGAATGAAAATGACTGTGCCAGATTAGATTTGGTTCGGAAATGAAAAACTCATGCCTGGCTTTACACTCTTCACCTTCTGGAGACTGTAAATCTAATCCATTAAGACATACATCTTTGAAAATAATTATTTGGAGATTTTGTAAGCAAATTTCCTATTTTAGAGGAGTAGTATCTTCAGCTGCCCTAAATCAAACCCCAGTTACAGAGCAGATTATATTATTTTAGTAGCACACAGTATGTCAGTAGCTTTGCCTGTTCTCCAAAGAAAAGATCCTACTATTCTTATGGAGCGTGTGATAAGGTTTTTCAGTACCTTGAAGTAACCCATGAACAATTCTTGAACTCAGTAAAGCTCAGTACCAAAAACTTCTTTTATAGTGATAAAATAATAATGAAATAGGTGGCAAACAACTGAAAAATGACTGCAAACATTTCAATTAGTTCTGCTTAGGTAACGTAACATTCATACCCCTCTGAGCCACCAGTTTCCAAGGATTAGTTCTGATAGATACAACTTGCACTATTTGTTCAAAATGTTTGCTAAAAAAACTAGTGTTACAGTTCTGCAAACTCAAACCACCTGTCTATACAGTCAAAGCAAATTCATTACAAACTAAAATCTACTGTGAGGCAACGTAAGATTAGAATGCTGGTTCAAAAAAGTGTCTTTAGATTTAGAAAGTAAACCAGGACAGGCTTTTGAAAAGTATATTGAACATGTCTTAGAACAAGACCAGGGTAAACTTTAAACATGGATATTAGAAAGGTATTTGTTATTAAATAGTAACTAAAAATACAGATCTTCTTTCAAAAGATGTAGAACATTAACTTTCCATTGCTGTTAGAAGTGATTTAAAACCTGACAATGATGCCAAGGATGTGTAAATTCTCTGTCCCACTACTGAAGCAAAGGAATGAAAATAATGACACAGCCATGGTAAAAGGGCACAGTGTGTGTGCCTTTTACATGTGTGTGCAATTTGCCATGACAACATGGTATAACACATCCCCTGCACTACAGCAGAGCTCAGAGTTCTGCCACAGAGGCATCATTATTTTATCTTGTCCAAATACTGCCATATTAATAAAATCTCAATAGGGAGATAAAGGCTCAGTTCCATGATGCCTCAAACACCTTAATTATATCAGAGTCCAGTGTGGGTCAGCATAAGTTTGAAAGGCAATTAACATCATAAGAGTGGGCAGCTCTGAGATTGCAGTAATATACTCATGAGCCAATTCCTTTGCTGTGAAACAGAGTTAATATTTGTTTTCTCTATCATTTATCAGACTGACACTTTGGTTTTTCATTAGGTCTGACACAGTGACAGCTGGGTGTCCAGAAACAAATGATAAGCAAAACTATCCCTGTTGAAGGACATGTATTTATTAAGTTATTTTTTTCCACTGCTTACAGTGTGGAGTTTGTTTATAAGTGAACACATCACTACCTATGCACAGCTGAAACAGCACTTTATCCAAAACCCAGTGACACATGTTTGTTCTTTCCATCCCTTGGAAACCTGAAGTAGGATATTTTTTTCTAATGACAGATGACCCAAAGCTTCCAGACATCTTTAGGATGTCAGCTTTGGTACTCAACATCATTAGTCATTTTTAAAAATGTTAGTCCTCTTCCCTGTGACACTGGTTGTGCATGAGTCCACCCTGGAAGAAATCTGATGCCCTGTTTAAATTAAATACACTGTGTTTCTGCAGTAATGACATTGAATACTGGACTGACCTTCCTAAATGTAACAAATGCTTATTCATTTAGTCAAAGGCAATGCTTTGACCTTCTTTCCCTGCAGGAATCACAATTTTGTACTGGACAACCAAGAAGACATTTCAGTCACATAGCATTTAAAAGAAAGATATGAAGAAAACTGCTGCAGTTTTGATACAATAGAATATTACAGCCTGTGGAAAAAGAGGACTGCACTCCTTCCAATGAGAGAATTAACATACCTGACTCAAATCCCCTGCTACTTCTTTCCCCTGTTTAAATCATTGAAACTTTACAGTAGTTTTTTGGATTTGTTTTTTTTTTGTTTGTTTGTTTTTTTCCTGTGGAAAGGAGGCAGTTCAATTTCAAGTACTACTTTGAGGAAAAATACTTTACCATTGCACTATGGCAGATTTACTTACCCTTTTAAATAATTCAATATAGAAATTCAAACCAAAATAAAGGCATTAAATCCATGAAATAAAAAGGATATGGTTATAAAACATCACTTTATTTTTATTTCTTCTGATTTATTTCTGATTGTATTCTCTTTTTTCCAAAATTCAAAACCACTGCTATAATTCTGGCCTTTATTTCTAGAAGATGAATATAAAGAGAGATTCATTCTTACTGCTTTTCACAATGTAGTTAATCCAGCTAAGGATCTAATGTTTTTACTGAAATATTTATATGCATATAAGCCTTCACATAAGTGTAGCACTGTAGAGATGCCTTGCACTGTTAAGTGGAAATTCCCTGACATGTCTGTGAATGTGCACATCTCTCAAAACCTACATGAGAACTGTTTATACAAATTACTATATTGGCCAAGTTAAACTACTTGTCTGCATGAATTGGGACCATTGTTTCCTCCAGTTTCATGGTATCAAACAAAACAGTCCCAAGAACAAGAGAATTAATTCATATGTAACTTCTCAGTGATTGTTCTGAGCACTACCTCTCCACCCCTCTTGATTATTTTTACATGTGTTGTACTGCACTGAACACACATCTTCCTGATACTGGGCTGCTTTTCATTTCAGACTTTAAGCACAAGTGCTGTTGAATTCAATTCAATTTATAGAGCTATAGATACAAATATTGCCAGGGCTAAAGTGCCAAGCCGACCAACACCCCCTGACAGAAGTTAGTCCCATTGCATAGTGCAGATCTGGCAGTGAATGGGATATGAGAACCACCCCCCATGAAAATGCAAAATGGAAAACTGAGTTTTGTATTTTGCAGCTACAGGGAAGTCCTGCTGAGAAAACAGCTATCAGGAATAGAAAGATGTAGAATGATAAGCTCTATTTCTTTTTTCTTTTCTCCTGCCCCC
>WEIV01024378.1:311310-325574 GCA_013390005.1 Calyptomena viridis
CCCCCCCAGTACTTCTTAGGCCCTTTTTCTCAGCTACCTGTTCAATCATAATTTTTAGAGGTGTATTTACCAGAAACGACAACTAGCATGTTGCATTCTGTTAATACTTTTCACACCCAGTAGTGAACTGGATTTTAAACACAGAGTGAACAATAGCAACTACTATTTTAAACAGAGCCAAAAAGGGTTTTGGTTTTTTTTTTTTTTGGCTAATGATTTTCTGGTTTTAAGTAAAGCAATTACGTATGTGTAGATCGAATCTTTTGACAGCTCTACTTTTCGTTTGTGTTTGATTCAGAATACAACTATGTCTCTGATCTGAGGAATAGCTGGAGAGTTACTCTAGTAACTTCAGGAGCCATATAAACTCCCCAGGTAGCACTAGGGGTTGTTCCACAGCAGCATCTACCAGTCCCCTGTTGGTGTGAAGACACGGATGGATGCAACAGAGAAGCAAGGGATGCAGTGTGTGTGTAATTCTGCTCTCCAAAACTGACTACAAATCCTTCTGACTTTGTTCCTTATCCTAAGGGATGTGTTTGTGCTCCAAACCATGTAGGCTCGGGCTGTCAGCTCTACACCTGAGCATCACCTCCTCGGGCCTTGGTTCAGCAGAACCTTTGAACCAAGGCAGCTCTGCACTTTAAATAGCACAGGCTCTTTGTCTCCCTAATCTGTTTCACAGCCTGGATGCCAGGTGCTGACAGAGTGAACAAGTCACTGTTTCCCTGCCTGCTGACACAGCAGGGAGCTGGTTTTGTGCACTCAGCTGTGCTGCTCTGGAGATATGACCACGTCTAATATTACTCGGAATGAACGCAGGAAGACACTCCTTTATCACCCAAAGCCATTTAAAGCTCATCAGATACAAGTCTCCTTGCAGTCTCTTGGTTCATTCCTTGGCTGGTGCTTACATCCCCAAAACAAAGCCAGATGATCCATCCTCCAAACCTGCCTTGTTACGCGTGAGCACATTTTTCTGATAAGGTAAATTACAGAACAAAGTGAAACGCACTGCTCCAGCCCTTCCTCCCCCCCCTTAATTATCAGTGGCTGGAGACACAATTAATTTTGGAATTAAGACTGTCTGCTTTCATAAAAACATATCCCTTCCTTGTCTGGCTATGCATTTTTTTTCTCCAAGCAATGTTAGTAATTATCTTCTGGGTCGCCTCTCAGTTGTCAATAGGCTGTCTGTGTGCTGTGCTCTGTTTCTGCAGTGTTTATAAAAACTGGCTGTTTGTGACACAATGAGGCACAGCCAGGGAGAAAAAAAAAACCCAAAATACTTCAGCAGGGCTGCAGAGGCTGATATGATGGAGTAATTACAGATGTCATACAACCTGATAACATCTTTGAATCACGGGGCCTCATAATGAGCGTGATAAAACTTAAAGCAATTGTTTCAAGTCTTCTATGTGGTATAATAATATAAAACAAAACCCCACCTCTCAAGCTAACTAAATCCCTGACTAAAAGGCATGGATTTCACAAGCTCCAAACAAGTCCTGGAAAATGCCATCATGACCCACTCTGCATGATCCTAAGGGAAAGCATTCAGGAAGAAAAAGATTTAGGAACATGTGGTGACATCGACATGAATAAAACTGCGTGTATCTGATTTCCTGCTGCTAAATTGTCCTGTGTTGATACCTTTGGAGATAGGAGTTATTCCCATAAAGTCTCTGTTCAGAATGGAAGGAAACACACCTAAACCAGGTAAGATTAGGGTAATTTTGCCTCTATATGGTTGACTTTGATCCTTGATCTCCCCTTGAGAGTCCCCCAAGGCCTAGCCCTGAGAATAAGATCCAAAAAATGAAGGCTAGGATAGGAATCATAATCGTTTGAGTAAATTAGAGGTGTGTTGTAAATTGCAACATGAGATAGACTCAGACCAGGATGCTATCAATGAAAATAAAATAAGCCTCTACCACTGGCCAGTCAATCTGTTTCTCTCCTGTTTTAATCTCAGAAGTGTCACAGCAATATTCTGATTGTGCCTCTCTGAATTATAGCCTTAGTGACAGTCTTTTACATTTGGATCTGGACAGAGGGAGGAGCATTTTCAGAAGAAATACAAATAAAAAGCACATCTTGCTCATGCTGGGAGCTGAAGCAATGCAGATCTCAAAATGACAATTCCACTTCTCCTAGAAAATGAGCACTGGTTGGTCTAGGAATCCCATAAACTTCTGTGTCAGTGTTCCTGCTAGCCAGGACATGCTCTCTTACTAGACTATAACATCCAAATGAAATTCCTCAGTTCCACTTTCTGATTGGTGATTAACTGTAGTTCACTTGCCTGTAATACAAAATTTCTAGAAATATTGGTCATTCAATGCATCTCATGATTTTATGATCCTATTTTGCATCCTTTTTCTTTATTCATATTTTAATTTCTACCAGGTAATCTAATGCTCCAGTATTACTAGTTCCATTTTAAATGGATGAGTTTCTCTTAAGTGCTTCTGTGCTTGTGAATAACCCACAGCAAGCTAAAAAATCATAAAAGAATATGGTACTGTAAATGTAGCTATTGTCCTCATTCAGAAAGAGCAGATTATTTATACTGTGGCCAACATCTTTCAAGATAATTTTCTTTTATTTTTTCCTTATAGCTACAGCTCTATTCTAGTCTGCCAAAAGCCTCAGTATCATTCAGTTTCCTATAAAAAGTACACAGCTCTCAGTTCTAGTTCATATTTATCTGCAGACATTAAAGATGTTTACCAAATTGGGAAGTGTTATAGTCTCAATTTTGTATGTGAAAAAAAGAAGTTATGAAATTTTTCCAGGAACGGGGACAAACGTAGAACTTTTGACCACAGTGATGCTATTTTCTAAAGAAACAGCAATACGTATACTGCCAGGAATGTACAAAACTCACAGAAGTATTAAGTACCACAGCAAATTCACGTCTGAAAAAAACTCATCACAGGAGAAGCCCTGATTTATGAAATTTACCTTCTTTTTAAACTTTCCCACCAAGGAATGACTTTGCAGGCAAAGATGACTGATGATGCCATTAATACCTCTACTTATTACAAGTCTGCCCTGTGATGAGCCAGAGTGTCCAAGGCCAGGTTGGATGGAGCTCTGAGCAACCTGGTCTAGTGGAAAGTGTCCTGCCCATGGCAGGGGGAGTTGGAACTGGATGATTTGTAGGGTCCCTTCCAAGACAAACCACTTTGGATTTTACAATTTTTTGATTCTATTCTCTGGCCCCAACAATTTACCAACAACTTGTCACTTGACCAACCATTCAAGTCAAAGGCAAGGAGTAACTTTTCAATAAAGGAGAATGCATAAATGTAGAACAAAAATGACACAATAATAAATAATTCAGTCTTCCTGCCACTCTAAAAACTGAACACTGTAATGAAAAATCTCACAAAGTTTCTTTATAAAAGACATTATTTTCAAATATTTCACATTCCAAATTTAAGCCTAATATTTGAGGCCACTGAGTCAGTGCTGACTTTCTGAGTTGCCATTCAGCCATTCACTTCTAATCATTTCCCTGAATCCAACTGAATATCAGGACCATCTTTGCCATGAACTTTGAAAGTAAAATTCCACTTTTTTTTTATGAAATCCCAATTATTGTGTTGAACAAGACTTTGCCTTGAATCCTAATTCATACTCTCTAAAGAAAAAAAGAAGAGAGTAGAAATTACTAAAATGCATTCCTGTTAAAAAAGCTTCTTTACCAGATTTATGATGCTTAATTCCATTTTTGACCATGCACTTGCAATCAACAGTAACCTGCTTCCCAAAAACCTATCCACGGGAAGGCAGTGGTGACATACCAAAACTGCCTCTCCTTGGACTGTGCCTAATAAACTAAAAATAGCTGGCATGAAGTACAAGTGATTGTAACAATTACATACAGAAAAAAATTACTCTCTCCATACCCTGAGTAGGTACACACATTTGTTTAATTCCCAAAATGTTCAACATTGAAATGTAAACACTCTCCAGTTGCTTTCCATAATATAGTTCTCTTGCTAGTCATTCCAACCTGCAATTATTACTGTGGTGGATGGTCATTTGTCTGCTGCTACTAAAACCTCCGTTTATACCTGTAAACTACTTCCATTTTATTAGGGAATAGCCCAGCTCCCTAATAAAAACTGAGTGGTATCTTGTTTAATCCAGCATTACAGTTCATAGTTAAGGCACTAAAGTGCAAAATAAAAATACAAGAAAAACCCCAAAGATGCAGTCCATTAGATCAGCAGTACTAAAAAAAGAGATATTTTTACCTAATGAAAACAGTCATGCTTAAAATATAGCATTTTCTATTGCATCATGCCTCAAAATAAATGGAGGCTTATAAACACCAAGCTGAAACAGAAAAATGTCTTGCCTTAAAATCAGAGCTTACTTTGCCCAAGGGAGAAAAAACAACTGGGCAGATTCCTCCTGCACCTAATGATTAGCTTTCTTTATTTCAGGCTGCCTTCTAGGCTATGTGGCAGAGCAGTGGAACACAATCAGGGAAAGGGTTTACTTCAATGAGAATGCCAGCCAATGCAAGTCTTGATTTAATTTCATAGGACTGCACATGTTACTTAAATTCCAGCATAGTAAGATGTCAAACGTAGACAGTGTGGGTCAAAGAAGACAATCAAATAAAATCCAAGTGGAATTGGGCACTTACAAAAAAAAAAAGGAGAGGAAGAATTTCTCCAGGAGCAGCAATCATTGCAGTGTTAAACACTTTTATGTTTGTCCAAAATATGGTACTTAATAGCTTATGGAAACATATTTCACAAAGAAAGTACATTTTTTTTAAGCATAACGATAGACAGAAGAGGAAAAAAGTTACTTCCACAAATAATTTCAAAGAAGTATCTGACCTTGTATGTGTAGTAACAAGAAATCGCATCTAGTTGCTGAAGATGTTCCTTCTGACGAATAAAATACAACACAACTGCTTATTGTGTTACAATACAACACGTATTTTCATATGGGCAAAATGATTTGTTCTGTTATTCTAGTTATGCACTGATGCAACTCACTGCTATGGCAGATTTTTGGAAGCAGGTTTGAAAAAGTGTAATTGAGTTCAACAACTCAACTGATTTGCTCAGCTAAGTGGGACATATATTCCCAGCCTACAAGAGAGGAGAATGCTCCTTCAACTATCTGGGCATGAGAGAGATCCTCCGTGACTGGAGGTCTATCTACACAAAACCGAAATACAGTTTCTGGGATGTGCAGCACCAGGATATACAGGTGATTTAGGACTTGCACATAAAGATCAGCTCAAAGAACAGAGGACAAGCCCAGTCACAGAGTCCCAGTTTAACTCCCGTGGTGCAGGAAAATATGGAAGAACTGTTGCTATTGCTACGGTCTAAGCTGGAGTATCTGAGCCTTGAAAACATGGAGAACAATGAGCAAAGTCATGCTGTATTTTACAAAATGCAGTGAAATTACACAATTATTAAGGCTAGGAATGAACTTCAGAGCTAAATGTGATTGCACCAGAGGTGCAGGAAAATCCATGATGCAATTTGGCCGGGCCACCAGCATTAACACCTTCAGGTTCTGCAAATATGTCATCGGAAATTTAAGAACCTCAAGTGCTCAGCACTTTGTTTTCATCCCTTGGGCAAACATCCTACTTTGTGAGTCAACAGCAGACTTTTGAATAAATCAAGTTTACCTACACTGTCTTCTAGAAGACCAATAAACAAGAGTTGCAGTGGTTAATCCTAGACATTACTGAAGGAGTTTCAGTTCAGTTCAATCCTTTTAATTTGCAACCTTTGGCATTTAGCCAAATAGTTGTGACTTAATAGGGTCTGCAAGTTAAAATTGAAATCCTGCATGCCTGTCTGTTTCAGTTTTTATCCCACACTTCCTCTTTGGGTAAAACACTCCACTATTATTGCTGTATCCATAGCCTGTATTTTGTCTCTGGTCTCCTTTAACTTGTGGCAACCCCCACTTAACAAAGACCCAAACATACTACAGTGTAACTATTTGGAAATAGCTTTATATTCTTTAAAGTCTCCAAAAAACTTAGGTTTAGAACCCTAGAAGCAAAAGAGAGATAATGCTCAACCTTAGCAAACAGAGACAGAGCGTTGGAGACAGATAGAAAACATGATATAACATATTCCTGAATACAGCAAAAAGAACTTTAAAGACAGCATGAGGCTGAAAGGTCCAATTTGGTATGTTTTTGTTCAAGACATTTCATTCCCTTACTTCAAATAACAGGGGATTCTGATACCTGCTCAACCAAGGGATTAGAAATAATGAACAACTGCTGTGTTTGTACATTATTTTTACTACAGGGAAAGGAAAAAAATTATGTTAAGTAGCATAGGCCAGCACTTATAAAAAATACTTATATGTACTGTAACTACTGAGGACAACTCTGAAAGACATTAGTGGTAAAAATTTCAATTACAGATCAAATGTGAATTTTTCCTTCACTTTTTTATTTACATTCCTTTTCCTCTCCAGGCTTTTCTTTCCTTCATCCTTTTTTTCTGCCTCACATTTCTATTCAAACAAGTTGGTCAAATGTTTCAAACAACAAAATGTGTAGCAAATTCAGTATCTGGCAGTTCCTTGTCATTTTGCACAAGGAATATACACTGTGTTTTCTACTGCAACCTCAAGGCTTTGCAGACTTGGGAATCACTTTGCTTTTGTAAACCAATAAAAATAAAGATACATGTGTTTTAAAAAGGATCCAGTTGCTCTCAGAAGAGCTTATAATTTCCCATTTTATACTCTCCAGTAAACAAAACAGAGATCAAAGTTACAAACTGAGAAAAGCTGAGACTGATGTTTCCAAACCTTTGCAATTGAATAGTTCTTAAAGACATACATAACATTTATTATTCCCTATGAATGCTGTATAAAGCAAAGTTCATCAAATTTGTTGAAAAATTCTTATTTTAAGATGTTTCAAGTCTTCATAAACCTCTGATAAAAAAAAACAACCACACAAACAACAAAACAATAGGGCCAAGATAATAAGTTTCTATCCTTGATTACTTTTCTGCTTTACTGGAGTGCTCCCACTGTGATCTGCACAAGACATTTCACAAGACGTTTGTCTGCAAGAGAAAGGAACAGAAAGAAACTCAGGCCGAGTGATTAAACCTCATGTCTCCTTTCTGCAGACACGTGCACAGGCTTAATCAATCTGACGCCAGCAGTCTCCACTTTCACATTGCCTGCTGGCTTCATGCCTGACAGATTCCACCTACTGTACATCTTTGTAGGCAGAATAGAGATGTGAGATAAAGAGAGCAGGCTGCACAAATTGCATGCCCCCAGTCTGAGCTGCGTGAGGCTCTGATCCCTGTGACTGCTGCTGTCTCAGCCACCCTGCAGTGCAAATAGAGTGTTTATGAAGGGGATATGTTTGCTCTTGAAAGCCAAAGCTTGCAAAAAGTTAGGCTTACTCTGGTTTTTTCCAAACTGTGAATGGTAATGCTTTCAACATTAAAGAGCCTCCCTCCTTTAAGTGTTGAGTTGTCCATCCACACGTACTACATTAGTCAAATAGGAAACATATTGCGGTAATGGAGGTTCTTATGAAAATTTACCAATTCATCTTAGACACACTGACCTAAGAGGATTTTTTAAAGCAACACCTATTAGGCTTGCTATATGAAAGCAACGACTGTTCCAGTGCAGAATTTTCCTAAGGGGCAAAAACCAAACAAAAACCTGTAACTAAATCTCTAGCATTCACTCTCCCCAATGAAAAACGCCAACAATGTTGCAATTTGAAATTCAGTAAGAAAAACATTAGCATAATAAATTGCTCTGGGCTCCAAGTGTCCTCGCTGAAGGTAATATTGGGTTCTCCACTAAATAAAAATGTCCCTTGAGGATGAAATGCTAGGACAGCAAATATTATGTTTTAAGAGGAGGAGAGGCAGACCTGCCTTAAAACTGAACTTAAAACTTAAACTGGGAAATTGGGAAACTGGGAAATTAATTCAGGGGAAAAAATCCCATTTCTTTCCCTTATTCCTATATAATCTAATAATTCAAGGCCCAGATGAGGAGCCATATTTGTGCACAAGATGCAAAGAAAGGCACTGAAGAAAATACATGATTGTGGAAAACTTTACATAGCTCAGATAATATATTCTAGAATCAAACACAAAAAATCTAATTTCAAGTTTATAAACTTATGAAAATTCCAAGAGTGAGAGGTGACTAAGAAGGTTACAACAGCAAGAGAAATTCCAAATGTGTATCTTAAATTAAAACCCGTTCCTTTATAAAGATATAAATCACAGAGGTATGTTTCATTAAATGCAATAAATCTCAATATTATAACTGTACTATAAGTCTATCGAGAAAAAAACATAGGCAATCACAGATTACAGACCAAGATATCACAGGCCAGCCTACTCCCAGTGGTATGGGCCAGCATCCTGGAATTCTAATTTGCTACAATTCTCAGATAAAAATTGTGTAAAATAGCAAATGAGAAAAGTTCTTTTCAAACAGATTTGTAATAAGTTGTAAATAGCTTCTGTATGGCTGGAAATTTCTCTTCCATTTCATGGGAGGATATGGTTATATGAATGGCATCAATTCTTGACGGTGAAACATTAGGATGATCCTTGTCAGGAAAAGCAGGGTACAGAAAACAGCTCTTGAAAATTATAGACCTCCACAAAAAAAAAAACCCCACACAGATACAAAAGAGATCATTGACTCAAATGAAAGGGAAGAAAGATAAGAAGAATAGGGTTTCTTGACCCCAGTGTTTTAACAGTGGTCATAGGGAAAGTGGCAGATGGACAACCATGCCCTAACAAAATGCAACAAAATGTTCATTAGAATTCTCTCTGCTAATATTTTAAAAAAATTAAGAAAATTAATAGAAATTTAATTAAGAAAATTAAGAAAATCTAATTAAGAAAATTTTTTTCAATTAAGAAAATTAAGAAAATGTCAAGAATCCATTGAGACAAAATAATCAGTTTCTTTTTAAATGTATCTTTTTGGAGTGGTGTTGTTTTTTCTCATACTTAGAGAAAAATGCTTTCAAACCTATACCGTTTTTAATGAAATATTGCAATCACCCGCAAGAGTTGAGTGATGTATATTCCAGGAGCTTAGAGAAAGAGGGAAGGCATAACATTTCACCTAAAATACTTTGAATTCCAAGAGATGCTGTATGTAAATAGAAAATATATCTATATATACACATAGCACAAAGTCTGCCAGGTTTCTGTTGAATCTTTTTGACACAAAGCAAATTTTAAAGAAAAAAGGGAAAGAAATTAACATAAAAATAGGGAAATCATTCTTTTCCTACTTTTTCCTTAAGTCTTGGTTGACAGCTGAGTCCTACAATTTACAAATTTCTATTTCTGGCTGATCCTGCCAATGAGTAACAGTCCTGGGTTTGAGACATTGGAATCTGTTACCTATAAAATGATATTGATCCAATTCTGAATTGCCAGAACTGGACCAGATGGGAAAGCAAAAGCACAAAAAGCAAGAGAGGTCCAAGTTTCCACTGATGCTTTCAATAATTAGATGAACAGAAAGGTAAATCTTGAAAAACAAACCCAATCATTTCTGTTTAAAGAATAGTGCTGCCGCCATGTCAACAGCCTTTCAAGAAACTAATCATATGTAAGGCAGGAGAGATTATTTTCTTTCTAGTCAAGAACTGGGGAGTCACCACTGCCAGGGCCATCTAGAAATAATCACTACACTCATCCTTCTTTCTTTAAGACTTATTTCCACAGGAACATCATACACTTCACAGACCTATTGATTTTGCACCTGAGACACCCTTTTACCTACTATTCCTTTTTCTGGCTGTCAAGTCTGTTTGTAATAAGTTCAAAAGAAAGTATGGAAAAGGCAGGATCCCTGCTCTGGATCCCTCCAACCCCTTCTCTGTGGAATCAAGGCAGTTTCACTTAGGTCTGCATCGCCTCATGTCAGCCAGGATTTACACCTGGCATGTCTGAAAGCTCTTTCAGGTAGGAAAATCCTTCTTTAAAAAGAACAAACAAAAAGCAGGGAGAAAGAGCTCACTGAGCAGCAGAAACTAGCTAAGTAAAACAGGCTGAACTCTGAGGTATGTGATTTAATTGGGGATGTATTCAGGCTAATAGGAAATGCCACTGATAAGAAGTTAAGGACTAAATGGACATCATCTTCTAAGGGATTTCAAATTCTTTGATGGGCCTATAAGACAGAAGTCCTCTTACTCTCTGTGTTGCAACCAGAGTTAATTACGGATTTATATATGTGGAGGAAAGGCTTGATAGTTATCTGTAATAAGCCTAAATTGGATAGAGACAACCTGAGGTCAGAGAAGTTATTAGTCTGCCACAGAGAACTTGTAGTGAATCCAGAAAATGATCTGTGTAAGAAACCTCAAACCCACTTCCCCCTCATCCCCAAACTGAAGTAGCACTGCCTTTATCATTCACACTTCTTAGCTGACACACACAAATCAAGGCTTTACCTTTCCACAGTGTCTGTAAACTTATTTCCCCTTTTCCATGCAAAATAATTTAACAATCACTCTGTTAACCATGCTGTCACAGGTCAGCTGAAAACAGAGCTGATTTCTGAAACACAGGAATTTTTCAGGATATCAGAGTGTTCTGAACATTAGATGGTCTCCCTCACAGAAAAAATGGGTACTTAGAGGCCAAAAGCAAGTCTCTTCATCCAGGCAAGCAGCCAGTGCAGTACCTGGCTGAGTCTCTGCAGCTTTGCCAGAGGATGGAGTTTAAGACAGTTCCAGCTGTGACAGAAAAGTGCTAGAAAAGTGTAGGTTGCAGCTTTCTATGTTGTCATAAACATGAGGTATCTAAGAGTGAACAAATTCTTTGCCCTGGGGCTCTCTAAGTTAATTTGCTATATGCATGTTAAATCAAATTAAAAATCATGCCTTTCCAAAAAGTTACTTTACTGCATTTCCAAAGATGCCGCTTGATCAGAGGGCTTTGATTTCACTGGAGACCTACATTATACCATTATACAGATAGTGCCTCCCAAACCTGCACCAAAAAACTGAAAAAAAGTGTTTACCTGCCTGTTCTAAAAGGGGGCGGGGGGGGGAAGTTCATTCCTCCTGGATTCAAATGTTTGATACTCTGCACATTTTGAAGCATAGTTCCCTTGCACACTGAGAGTTTTAACATCCAAGCTGCACTCACAGATTTCACACAAAGGGCTCTAAATGCACAAATCCCAATCTGGAACCACATGGCCCCTTTCTGCATACAAACCCCAACCCCTGGTACCACAGGAACTGCAGCCTCAGGCTGGCCTGAGAGCACCAAGAAATTTCTGAGCCACAGGTTCGTTCTTATTTTAGGAGCTGCACTTGATGAAACACCTGCATGGACGCAAATTTTTGCCCATGAACTTTAAACAGAGAACTAATGGGTAGTTTTGAGGGGAAATAGCTAATAAAAAAGTAGCAACAAAATTCCTGGGCTATTTGACCTGATATCTCAGCTATAGGTTTGAGCAACTGTTTTTCAGAGGTTACCCAAGACAGAGCAGAATACCTTCAATCGTGCAGATGTAACAAAACTAACGGTATTAAACTATTTTTTGACATCCAGTATTAATTCATTTTCCAGATCTTGTTACTTTATTGCATATCTGGTGTCACCTTGAAACTCCAGTCCCTGAGACCATACAATTGCCTTCATGAAATGCTAAAAAATTCTGAAGACCAAATAATATGTTTGCAAATAAAGTGTGTAACACACAAAGGGGATGCCCAGACACAGTAGTTAATTCTGCTCTCAGCTGTTGGGGTGTAAGTCAGCTCTGATTCAAAAGCTCTTTGACCAATGTAATGCTGAATCTTGCAATCCAGTGTATTGTGGGAACTGTTCTGTTTTCTACCACTATTTAGAGTGCCCAGACCACACTGTGATTTTGGTAAGGATTATGCAGAATTCAGAAGTTCAAAGGCTTAGATGACCTCTGAACACTCAAGGCAATACTAGGAATGAATTCTTACTCTTGCCTAAAATAAAGAGAGACTCAAGGAGTCGGAACTCTGTGTCATGTTGAACTTCAAGGTTTTTATGTTGAACAGAAGTCCTGCCCTGCCACAGGAACTGGGCTCTGCCTGCATGTCCACCACCTCAGGAAAGACTCAAATATGGTCACCAAGTCTCATTCAGTCCTTTTTATCTGTCCACAAGGATTTTTATTGTTGCCACCTGGAAGGACTGGTTTTGTTAGAAAGCACAGGGAAGGGGAGTATAAAGCTTTCTTTTGCAGATTCCCACTAATTGCTTTTCAGAGTTGTCCTTTCCAAAGGGAAGAATGGTGCTCCTCTCTCTCCCTTTTAGTGAAGGCCATGATTTCAATTTGAGTTACGAGTGGGATAAAATATATCTTTAAATAAGCAAGTGAGTAGAAATAGCTGAAGAGCGTGGGTTTATGAATCAAAGGTTTCAGAGCAGTAAGACTGCAGTAATATGCCCTTCCATTAGAAACATGTGTACTGAATATTAGGAAAAATACTTTAATTTCCAATACCATCAGATACTAGAAATCAACCATCCATATTAAGGTCATTAAGCAAATTGAGCGTGCTTGCTAAAGACATCATTCCTAACATGAAAGAGTATTTTTTTGTGACCTATAAGTCTAAGTGTCCATTTTCTTGTGGCTCCCTGTTCATATAATGATGAAGAATGTCTTTTCACTTCAGAAAACATTTAGGTCTACATAAAGTGTTCATCTGAGACTCCTAATAAACGTTGATTTCATCTGTGACTAAGAAATTATACCAAGGCTTGTACAGATCTATTTATTAACCTTGTAATTCTTGTGATTGCTACTATTTTAAACACAGTCAATTAAAGACCTTTCACATTTCTTGGGAATGCTATGGTAAGAATGAAGAACAAAAATCAACCATCTGCTTCAACCTTTCATTTTGAAAAATCAATGCCAAACTGTAGGTGTGTTCTGTTGAATTTTTGATTGTGTTGTTTTTGGTTTTTGTTTTTTTTTTTTTCCCCAGATGGAAGAGATTCCAGTTGGACTACAAAGCACTTAGCACATTTGTGAAGATGTCTGCATTTTTTTACTGCCAGGAACTAATACCAGATTTTTCCCATGCTTAACACAAGTGCATAAAATGCTGCTTCTGATTGTTTTACTGGATCTGTATTTAAAAACTCATCTTGCAGTGCCAGGATGCACTTCTAGCTCACAGTAATGGAGAAAGTGCAACTCAAAAGACGGATGTTTCAACCAAAAAATCTGTGGTAAGTAACAACCAAGTAATGAACAGGCTTAGCCTTATTTAGCTTCTGATACCTGATAAACCACAGCCAATGGCACAGTAGTGATGTTAAATAAGGAAACTCTTCCTAAGGTTTTTTTGGTACAATGATCTCCTTCCCTTTAATTTATCAATGCCTACATAAGAAAAGAGGAAAGAAAAGCAACAAAAAGTGTTTTACAGCTGAGTAAGAATGGAAAAATCTTCATTTTTGTCATAGTGTTCTGGAAAAATTATATGCTAAGAACAACCAGGTTTGTAATAAATGCACAATAGCACTGATAGCAAGAGATAGCAACTACTGCTATGCTAAACCAGAAATGCTAAAAACCAGCATACCCAAAAAATAAGAATGGAATAAAAATTACAGATGAATTTGCAGACTTTATTTGTCTCTGTGGCACAATACATGGTTCTCTCATTTAATTCAGAAAAAAAGTCGCAGTACAGCTGACTGTCAAGTCTCTGACCTTGCTCTAATCTTCAAGATAATCCTGTGATTATGGTATTTCCCTATGACTGTTCTAATTTGCAAGTTATGATATTACGATTTTCCTATTTTAAGCTATTCTTTCATAACATATTTGGATTAATGACAATAAACAAACACTTCTTGAAATTTGGGAAATGTCTTTGCAATTATAACTGAGCAGATTATTTTCTGCAGAAATATATTTTAATCATCAATATTCCAGTCCCTCATGAGAAAGAAGATAAAATGATTGGCACAGATATTGGCATACAGATAGAAAATCTATGAATAAAACTGCCTAGTATTTGCCATTACAATATCCTAATTTTATTTCCGTACCACTTTGCCAACTTGGCAAAAATTACACAATAGTTTCTGAGAATTTCAGGAGAAAATTGAATTTTGGTTGATTTATTTTTTTATGTATTTTAATCTAAATATTTATATAGATTTTCTATATATTATACGATATGAATATATAATGAAATTTATACATACTAT
>WEIV01024382.1:3275-15961 GCA_013390005.1 Calyptomena viridis
TAAAACTAAGGTATCAATAACAACCAATATAATGCTGAGAAAGAAAACAGAGGTATATTAGGCATTATATACCTTTGCATTGCTTGAGACTACTCAACCACAATCAAACCCATAGTTTGTTATAATACTTCCTTGTTATAATATTTAATGTCTATTAAAAGAAGATACACTGCACCCCACTACACTTAAATAGAATTCCAAGCACACTGAAGACATGTGTGTATCAGTTAAGATTTAGCTACAGCTCATCTGTCTTTCAGAATGAAGTATATTGTTAGCTCTGTCAGGGAAGAAAGAATGTAGGTTTCCTGAATCTCACATTGTCAAAGTTTACACATGCAAAAATATGGTTTAAGGCCTTAAGCAAATATGTGTAAGTGTTCAAAATGCAGATGCTCACCTAGGTCCTTCTCCACATACAGCAAAGGAGACCTATCAGAATATCTGTGGCAGAACAATGGCAAATATTTGAAAAGCAACAGCACAATTTAAAAACAAACAAACAAAACACCAACCAAACCTATCCAAAAATAAAAACCAAACAAGGAAGGTTAAAAAAAAATCCAAACCAGCAACCCCCCCCCAAAACACAACTGTATTTTTTTTTTTCCAAAATTTGGGCAATATTGATAGACTACAGTATAAAAAGTCAAAATCTAGACATTATTTTCAAATGAATCATCATGGAACCCGATTTTGGACTCTCAATACTAAACCAGGAATTCCCTACCAAGCACTAGAAATCTGGACACTATAAAAGATCAAATGAAATTTTAACTACTACCCTTGTATTTTTCTAAAGAAAGAATGCCCTTTTTAATATGAGTAAAATGAAATTACACCCTAAAATGTAAGAGGGTATTGTAAAGTATGGCAATACAGCTTGAGACTCATAACTGCAGAAAGATATCAGAACTCTTATCTTCCTTTCTCCCCAAATATGATTCCTATAACTGGGACTTTAAACAGTTGAGCAGCTTGACTTTTTTTTCTTTTAGCTCTTAAAATACAATTTATCAAGTATTCATGATCTATAAGCTTCTGTACAGGTGGTATTAAAAGCCATGTGCCAGGCAGCAAAATAGTGGGCAAACTCGTACATTTCTGCATGTGTTACTTCATCTCACACCTTTGGCAACGAGAGAGTCAGAATAACTGCTTTGCAGATTTTCAAACAACCAAAATGTCTAACACAGTCCATCCAAGTAGCAATGTCAGCTCTATGGAATGATTTGCTAGCTCTGGAGACTACACTCCAACCCTTGTGGCTGCCAGATAAATCAGGCTCAATCCCAGCTGCAGACAGGTCTTTTAGTAGTCCTAAGAGCCTACCCCTCCCTATTTTAAAGGGCTGTAAATAGTAAAAACACACAAAACTTTTTCATATTGAAAAACACTGCAGCATGAAAGAGATTTTTTAAACATGTGATGGAACACCATACAACAAAAGGCCCATCCACTGGTACCAATTTTGAGGCAACAGAAGTTACTCTGTAATAACTATTTTTAAACATGAAGACAAGTCTGCCTTGAAAAGGAATGATGTACCAAAGCTACAAGCAAGTCACAGCACGACACAGGCAAAAATCAAATCTATGAGAAGCAATGAATGAGGAAGTTAGACAGGCATATATTAGAATAAATACCATAGAAACACAAAGCTTTTAGAGTAAAAGTGACTTGCATTAAAATGGATGTGATGGATCTGTATGGTAGAGATATTAGAAATGCAATAGTCAGAAGTAAAAATTATTTTAGTATTTTGTTCAATTTGCATGTCAAGACTTTAGCAGATGCCACAGCATATTAACTAACTGCATCATATCTTAACACACCACAGCTGCAATATTCAAAAAGTTAACAGTACTTGCAGCTTCATTTGCATCCCTGATGTAAACTTGTGCTAATGTCTATTCAGGGAGAAGTTTCTACTAATGCTTTCCTCAGTCCAATTCTGAATCAACCTTGTACTCTTTCCCACCTCTAAGTAGACACTCCAAGGACTAAGCAAAGCAGAGACATGACTACTCTGTCCAGGTTAAGACAGCAGTCAAGCATTTGGATGTGGTCTGTAACAAAATTTACGCCTTAATTTATTAATCTGAGAAGTCTGCCTGGTAATTCAATAGACACGGATGGCTCACAACATGGCTCAAGAAAAGCAACTTCTATGAGCTGCTCGACTTAAGTCTCAGAAGGTTACACAGCCAGGACATCTGCCAGGTCCCCTGGAAGCTCCGTAGAGACTCATCTGGTTGTGCTTTGTAGTGAAGTCTGCAATTTAAGTAGCAGCTCATATTCCAAAACAGTTGGACAGCCTGATGTATTTTTTCAGCAGTGCATATCTTTTGAATCCCACTGCATTAATATTTTAATAATACAATCAAAATCTTATGGTAATGATAATCACCTGAACGAGGAATTCTCACATAAATCCCAGAATGAAAAAGATGCAACACCCACAACGTGCTGCCTCATTTCTTTGACCTTAATCACTGATTCCAAAATACATCCAATTCTTTGAAACAGAAAGCTTATATCCAAAACAGACACCTTTTTTTAATTGTTGTTGTGTGTTTTTCTTTTGCTTTGTTGGCTTTTTTTAATAAATTTAAAAGCTTAAAATTCCAAACCACAGCATATCTAGTGGTTATCATTGTACATATATATCTATGTGTATATACAAATATAAACATGTAAATATATATCAAAAAGTATCTGCTACTCATGTCTCAAAGTACCCTCATAAAAACTCCTTGACAAGTGAGGGACTTTACAATTACAGACACACACGTATGCCTATAAATTCAGAAATTTAAGAGGACTCAGCTGCATCTGGACAAGTCTGCAAGGTCAGCATATGCCACAGGAACTCAAAGAATCTGTACTGTGGTTCACCCTCCAGGGTTTTACTGGGGAGTGAAAGCTTTAGGTTACTCTTGTAACTACAGAGTAAACCACTCATAAATCAGATAGAAGAATCAGAACTGCACTGAAATCTATCTGTTGAAGCCAAGTAAAACAGTATCTTAGGTGCTTTATTGATTTTTGTAACTCTATCCTAAATAAAGTGAACATTAACACTATCTCCTTAATTTAGAACGAGTACAGCAGTTATAAAAAGGTAAAGAAAGTAAGAAACATTTACACCTTCTCCCTAAGACAGGTCACAGTTGAGAACAAAAATATATTTTAAAAGTACCTCTCAAAATCTGGCATTTTTCTTTCAAGTCTGTCAGAGAAATGAGGATAACAAACCTTGTTAAAAACCCTAGCTGCTAAAAAGACACTTTAAAAATATCTTCTCCTTAAAAACTTGAAGAGTTTGGGAACATGAATACCACTAAGCAATCTATTTCATGTCAGCAATACTCTGCAAAATAACAGTATTAGTTAGGTGGTTCACAGGAACACTGATCCCTCTGTTCAATTTCAATTCATAATACTCTTAATGTCTTAAACCTGTCTAGTGGTTATCTTACATAGTCCAACTATATTAATAAAGAACCTTGAAATTTACTACCTTTACATTCATATAGGCTTTTCTACATGTAAAAGTTTTATCTTGTAGAACAGCTAGAGGAAAACAGGATTTAGCTATTCACTTAAAGCAAGTGCTAAGGTTAAAAATAACCATTATTTATCCACAAAAGCATTCAGCAGACATCATGCAGATGTATTGCTCCAGAATCAGTGTTCTCTGACTTCAGACACATTAACAATTGCTGGTATTACTGAGGCAGAAACTTTAGGTATTCTTTATGTGGGCCAAATACAAACTTAAGAAAAAACTGAAAAGGTGCCCATTTATGTGCACATCTGTGAGTAATCAACGCAAGAATAATGGCAAATATCTCTTAATGGGGAGCAACAAAGCTGTCAAACAAAGCCTTAAGGGGAAATGCAGTCCTTGCCAAACTTTGAGCTTGCAATTGCAGCACCTTATTTACTACAAAAATGCCTCCCCAACATACCACAAATAACTGCTCTTTCCAATGATGAATTTATTGACATAATAGAGCAGGACGACATTATAATGAAAATCTTCTACAAAGATTCTATACTAACTAATCATCTGCAGAGAAAATTATTTATTCAGCTGTGGAGTTAAAAGTCTAAATGAAGTTTTATATATAAATATATATAAAGTGGGCCAACAACAACTAATTCAGCAGTCAGAAGCAGTTACATGTGGCTTCAAAACCACATATCAGCAGTATCTACAACTGCATATTCCTGGCGTCAGCCTCAAAAAACAGGTCTTTCCTTTCATCACGTACAGCATGAAGAGACTTAAAATTCCTAGCAGGCATCTCATCTACTTAGAAAAATCTCCAGGTATAGCCATTAAGTGTTGTTAACTATCTACCTCTCGAACTATTGATTTTAAGTTCTGTGGTAGAAATATACATAATATTTTTCCCTTTTGGAGGCTAAACAAAGGAACTCTGAAGAAAAAAGTTTTCAGTGGATTTACATTTCTGCATATGAAGACTTCATTATTCTCAGCAGGAAAACAACTTCTAAAGCAAAGACTTTACAGCAACCACAAAGGCAGTATTCCTAACTAAACAGTACAAAGTACCAATTCAAAGAATGTTTGAAAACAAAATGCCAGCTTTCCTTCCCCTCAGTCCAAAAGGTTGTACTACTACAGAGATATTTCAAACTCCTACTCATTTGAAACAGACCGAATTTTGACAGAAAGATAATCTCTGAATGAAAAAAAGCAAAAAGAAACACCCCTTTTACCTGTATGGCAAATGCTAATATTTAACACATATTTTCTTTTAAAAATAAGAATAATTTAATTCTTACTAACAGAGAACCACTGATCAGATTTTATATGCTTATTTTACCCCATGTGAACAAAAGGCTTTTGACTATTGTAGTTATTCTATTTGATACACAGAAATGACCTTCCCAAACCAAGAGGAGTCATCTTGAAAGGGTTTTTCCTCAAGTAGTTTTCTATATTCTAAAATAAAAAGGAACATCAAGAGGGTTTTTTGAATATCTTATAGGATCTCTTGCAGAACTCTGGTTCTCAATTTCTTCTTCCCTCTGTTAATTTAACATTGCAGTCATCAATAACTCCTCACAAAAATGTGTACACACCAGTACTGAAAAGAACTAAGGTGAGAAGACCATTGTAACTAAATATCTGGCTTTATGAGCATTTGATAGCCCAATTTCAAAGTAAGCATACTCAATAGGTTGTTGGGCACAGCAGCACTGTTTTTGAGTTAATAGTAAGTTAGTCTGGGTAAACTTCTGGACCACATCTTTTGTAAATACTTGAGCACTGCTTGAGAGAAAGCACAGCAATATTTTATCTGTTCGCAGTACAAAAAAAAACCCCACCTTCTTTGTAGTTGTATGTAGTGAGAAGCGCTTGAGGTTCACAGCTTTTAAAACTTCTAGGATGAAAATTATTTCCCCTCTTTCAATACTAGATCTGGGCAGCAGGGAAAAAAAAATTACAAAAATTAGAAAAACAAACTCCCTGTGCACTCATCTTGGATTGAGCTGATGTTGAGAGGGCTGATGTCAGCTATTAAGACTGATAGTTTCTGACAGAAGAATACTCCAAGCAGCTTTTGGGGAATAGTCATTTTTCATCTATGGATGCACACTATGGAAACAAAGGAAGCTTTAAGGCAGGTTGAGCTAAATTCTAATTTTGCTGTGTTCCAAATTCTTTTATTAAAAAATCCAATCATTTTAAGACAATTATTTTTAATTAGAATATCTTGGTTTAACATCTTCAAAAAGTGCTAATTTGCAGATAAGTTTTCAGTAAAATGCAAAGGAAAAAAAGATCTGTGCCTGGTTCTTATCATGAGCATTATTTTACAGACGGTCATTTGAAGGTGAAATTACTTACCCACTGTGATGCAGCAGGGTAATTGAACCCCTAAGAAAAGATTAATTTCCCTGGTGTACAATTCAGTGTCATATCCTAGTTGGCAACAGTGACTTCCTTAGTGTGTGACTGTTACCAATTACTAGAGCCCTTCACACACAAGGTTTCAAACCTTACAGTAGGACTAGCACAGATGTGAACTCTGGGCCTTCACTCCAGAGCAGCTGCTCAAAGGCAGTGTCTCCTGCATGCCATGGACAAGGCCGTGCGCTCCTGTGGGAATGGTGGTCCCCAGCTGCCCTGGCCAAACGAGCTGCTGAAATGATCTGTTCACTTATCTTCAGAGTCTGAAACAAGATGCCACTACAAAGCTGTATATTAAACTGTAATTGAGAAACACTCTGGGGTAGAAACCAGATCCAATAGCTATGGATCATTTCTGAGAGAGGGCGCTGAAGTCAGAGACTAATCTTTAAACTATTAATTTGTACTCAGTTGAAGTTATGTTGGGAAAGCTCCTGGTGAGATGGAAATGGAAATAAAAGTCTTCCATAATAGGTAGTTTTATGCCGAAAGATTGAACCAAATGACCTCAAGAAGAGATTTGTTAACTTCAGGCAATTTTTGATGATGTTTAATGCATTGCCAGCTGCCAGGAATTAAATTTTTCTCTAATCCAGCATAGAATCTCTGTCAGTTTTTCAGAATTCTGAATAAAGAATGAGTTCTACATGGTGAGACGCTGGAACAGGTTGCCCAGAGAAGTTGTGGATGCCCCATCCCTGGAAGTGTCAAGGTCAGATTGGCTGGGGCTTTGAGCAACCTGCTCTAGTGGAAAGTGTCCCGCCTGCAGATTGGTTGGAACCAGATGATCTTTAAGGTTCCTTCCAGCCCAAACCATTCTGTGATTCCATAACTGTATAAGAAATTGTGGAATGTAACAAAAATTGCAAAAGCAGAGAGTCTTTCTGAAAACGTACACAGCAAAGAAGAATTTATCCTATTTTCATTTCAGTAAGGCATCAAAGTCATTTTCTTTAGAGACAGCAAGCATCAACAACTGATTACACCTGCTCTTACACATGCTCATCAATGCATTTAATCATCAAAATGGATCCATTTTGGACTGTTGCAGGTACAAATGTAACTTTAGAGAAACCTTACCTTTCATCTTTGTAGGCGGAGATGATTTCATTGCTTATGCCTTTAAAAGTAATTCTTACCTGTATTAATGTCCATACTTTGTATGGACAATAAAGGGGTTTTGGACAAACATCCCCTCCTAGATTCTATAGGCAGAACAGGTGACCCACACCTACCAGAAGGCCACCAAACAACTGAAAATATTCTGCCAAAACAGAATGAAACAATTCACAAATGTGCATGCAAATAATTAGAAAGTGCACCGAGATTTCAAAGAAAAGATTATTCAGATGCTATTAATATTCAGACTTATTCTCCCAGTTACTTTTATCCCCCATTCCTGCCCTGATCACATAGTAGGAGACAAGATTTGTTGAGTAGAGAAAGAGAGCCAAGGACATTCAAGAAGAAGAATATATATGACAATTAAGAAACAAAGTCTTTGGTTGTCACACACTACTGCTAATGCAGCTCCATGTTAAGTCTGTAACCAGCAGCATTAGAATATTTGGGGTAGATTAATTACCTCAGCAAAATAAATAGCACACAAAGGAACAAGCAAGCAATTGAATTGCACTTTTTCGTTTTCCGTTTGAACCAGACAGCTATTTAAAATATATCAAAAGCTAAAATATATCAAACTATTTTACAAGGTAGTGATAAGAAAGAGGATGCTAAGATCTGAAACAGCCACCAGGTGCCAATCCTGAAAGGTATGCCTTTTTTAAGATGGTTTCTTTGTGGGGGTGGAGGAAGCCAAAACAAGCATCTAGAAAAAAAATTCAGAAAAAATCCTATAAATTAAACTGATTTCTCTTGGCAATGATTTGCACCTAGAAAATTGAACAGGGATCTGGCACATTGAATTTTGTAATCAAGAATGACAGTGAATGCCATGCTTAAACAAATTACCTGCTTGCAAAATGTTTCATGCTTTTTATGGACTTCATCATTAGAAAGTCTGGACAAGGGCAACTAATGACTTAATCAACTAACACCACACTACAAAAACTATAGAGAACAACTTCTAACCTGGGAATCTATTACCCTGCCATGCCTTCCTGCTCCAACTTAAAAAACAAAAGTCAGTTCAAACTTGGAGTTTCTCTAGAAAACAAGTGTGAGGGAGAAAAGAGTAAATAAAGGAGAAGCAAGTCAGGAAAGGCCTGACCAGCCACATTTTATCACAGGCAATCTGTCTCAGCTGCTCAAGCAATACTCACATTGCACTCATACATACCCAAGACCCCCTACAACTGCCACTGAGATTTGCCTTTGTTCAGATCCCCCTTTCCTGTCTCTCAACTTTTTTAAGACACTTGAAAGAAGATCAAAAAGCTCGAAAGAAGTGTAGTTGTTTAGTCTGTAGAAGAGAAGATAAATGGGAGACTTGGACTCATTCTTCAAACGCAAAGCAAGTTGGTACAAGAACAGGACTAAACTGTTCACCAGGTCTGATGCAGACATCAAAAAGAATTCAAGATTTAAGTTTTGGAAAACTTTCAAGTAACAGTAATAGACTGAACAGGCTGCTTTTGCTGGTTGTGGAATATACATCACTGGAAGGTTTCAAAAACAGGTTAGGCAAACATCTGTCAGAAATGATTAAGATACAATAGATGAGAAAGAATGAGATCTTTTGCTCCTCTTCTGCTAAGGTCTTTTTGTTACAAACCCAGTAATACTTTCCTTTTTTATATCTCTGTGTTTTATTTAACTGTAAAAAACATGCAGTAAAACCTATCCTCCTGTGATATTTCCACATATTGTGTTTATTTGGGACAACAAAACACACATAAAAGGTTTGCTAACTGTGAAAGCAGGAGAAAGAAACCACCTGTGAAGTAAAATTCAATGTATTAAATTTACACTTGCTCTGAATAAATTGACCTCTCAACATCTTAGTGCAGACAGCACTGTATTTTCTTGTTCTCCAAGAGAAAAAAAATGTGAAAACTTTAACTGATGACTTACTGATCTGCAGTCACTAAGAGTTTCCTTAAAGGAATTTTTATAAAAGAAAGCATTTTTTCCCAAGCACAAAAAATATAAAATTATATATCAAAAATAATTAAAAAAAGAAACCAGAAGGCTGCTTTGAGAAGTATCCAATTTTTTTTAAAGTTATATTAAGTTATGAATAAGGATGGCTTCCATCACACTTTTTTGGGGAAAAAGCCATCAGAGACCTTTTTTCCCACCCCCCTACTGTTTAATACTCATGTAACCATGGAAATTAAACATAAACATTGATTTCCCCCTCGCCCCCAGTACGACAGGAAATCTAAACAGGGGAAATGTTTCTTGGTAAAGGTAAGAACCACACAGGTAACTGTTTAGAATAAACATGTTTCTGGGGGTCTCTGCTGGACTGACATCATATAACTCACATCACTATAAGAAATAAGAGGTGCTGTTTCTTTGCTCACATCTGATGTTCCCAGCAGCTGCCCTCTTTGCTGACACCTCAGTTTTAATTATGTTGTCTAGCATTTGACCTTCAGGTTTTAGGAAACCTACCCTTAGGAGAGACAAACATGAATGAATACATTCACACGACAGCTGTGACGTGCAGCAACCAAACCATAATCAGAAAAGTTAAAAAATATTATGGTCAATTCCAGATTTGTCTTCTTGCAAACCTGATCAATCCTTCTATGACATCTCCTTTACAATTTTTTGATTACACAGATATTTTCCAAGTATGTTCATGGGCACTTGGAAAGTAGGTGGGATTTGCAGGCACCCAAGAACACAATTTTTCTTGGTCTAGACAGGTCTTGGATAATCCTTACATCCTATATTGGATTTTGATATGTGTTTTTCCTTGTCAGCTCAAGATCCACCCTTTGGTCTGATGTCAAGCTGTTGCTGCTGCTGCTTAAGGCTTTTTAAGAAATGCACACAGTAACATGACATAGATAAAATTATTTATTCCACTTTAATGGGGAAGGGGCAGGGAAGCTGAGAAACTGACAGTTTTCTAATTTGATTCTACTACCAATTAGTGAATTTATATAAAACAGCTATTTTAGAACTGGTTGACTGACTCAGAAAGAAAACAAATCACTACTGATTATTCTCTCGTGTTATCTCTTACTATCTCATAATTCAAACCAGTACACTTCCATAGTATAAAACACGTTGTGTAATAAAAGTATAGAAATACTTTGAGGCATTCTTAGAATATTTCCAGAAACTGTTTTTAAAGTTTTGTGCCAAGTGAAATCAGTATACTGTATCTGAATATATTACAGACTAATAAAAAAAATCAAAGTTTTTAACTTTCTACTTTAGTCCTAATTTAAGAAATAAGAACACACACACCAACCCCCAAAGTCACAATCAACCAGGTGTCTATGGAGTTTTACGAATAAAAGATTAAGACACAATTTGGAAATGGCAATCGAATTATTGTGATGGTGTGTCACTTAAATAAAGAATTCATTGTGTCAAGCACAGAGCATGCCATTTCAGTGACAAACACTACAGTTAAGTATATATATTTCAACACTCCCTAAATTAAGACCCTGTCCTTCAAGAATGTGATTTGACCAAGGATACTAAGCAGACAACTTTAGGAAGAGCTGTGAGGAAGAAAAGGGAGGAATGCCACCAATACACCTTGCATGACAGAACACTACCCATGTGATGCTTTATAGTTCTCTTTTCAGGAAAATATAATATTGTGAAACTTGCAGGACAGTAGAAAGTCAAAGACTCTAGTAGATTAGAATATATGAATTTCTGATTTTCAAAAATAATCTTAAGAAAATGGTATTATTTGATTTAAAAGATTTTGCAAAGCATAAGAAGTCCTGGGGGGTTGTTTGCTCCCCCCCATTATGGCATACAATGAACTCCATTACTAGTCTTGGATAACATTGGAATAATTGGAATTATTGGAATCTAATTGGAATAATAATAATGTACCAAGCAGATTTCAGTCAAATATTTTTAGGAGAAAACCCTCATGGACAACATCTCCTAAATCAAAATATCCATGGACTATTTAGCCCTCCTTTGATCGAGGCCCCAGGCTGTCACCGTCAAAATTCATACTACATTACAGTTATAATGATGTCAAAGCAACATCAACATACCTTCCTGCATTAAACTTATTTTTCAGACTATTTTCCCACTTGAATACACCTCACTATCAGAAGCATCAAGTCCTCAAGGCCCTAGGCAATTCAAGAGTCCCATTATTTCCAATGTGATAGACTGTTTTCAGCAAATATCCTCTTTCATTTGATACCATTGCTTTCAGTCTGGAGAACAGGAAGTTGTTTCTTTTACACCTTTAAATGTAAAGAGAGAAGGAAACAAATACACCTACAGCAGTGTATGGAAAACATGAAACGCTTCCTATTTTCAACAAGAAAAAGACATTCCTTAGCAAAAATTTGCAGAAGATAGTTTTAAGAATCACTTTGACTTAAATTACTCTGCCTTTAACATCTTGCACCTTCAGGATTCAGTCGTGCTAAAATATCAAAGCAACCCACAGATATACTGCTTAAAATACTTTTTAGTAAAAATTATTGTAATAAGAATGTATTGTTAACTTGTGACAGGCTGGAGAGAATCAAAATAAAACAAACAACAACCCACTCCCTCAAAAAAAACCACCCGACAAAAAACCAAAAAACCGCAGAAAACACAAACAAACAGAAACACACACACAAAACCAACAAAAAAAACCCCACACCAAAACCCCCACTCTACCAACCCATCTCCAAGGCCTTACAACTTTTAACAACATCCAGTATTAAAAAATCAATTGTGGGACTTTGGTTTTGCTCGATTTTATAGATTTTGGGCTTATTTTCCAACAGGTCTGTCAAACAGTGCAAGAAATTTTAAACATAACTCAAGAATAATATAGCAAGTGAGTGCTAAGGACCTACAAACCCAGGATGGTGTACTGAATCCCCACTGCCTCACTTAATACAGATTTCATGTCAGTACCCTGAATTGCAAAATTATTTGTGGAAAGCAATTAATTCATTTAAAAAAAAAAATCTCAGAGTTAAAGAAACCAAAAAAGCAAGAGATGCAAGAATTGCTTAGTTTGCAGTAGTATTTCGTTCATTTTGCCAGCTGCAGAACACAGCTTACAGCCACTGTGTGGTTATCCTAAGGTATCCAGCTCTTGAGCAGTGTTGCATATGCTGGATAGCTGTGGGCCCGACCCAACAAGTAACAAACCCTAAGCTCAACCCTCTTATCCATTTCATCCATCCCCAAACAGAGTATGTGCTGTATATTAAACCTTGCAAGTATCTGTACGGAGGACGGACCAAATACCGAGTTTTTCACTCAGCGGAGTCTATTGAGAGGCATAACGAATGTCATACAATTAATCAGAACTGAGGCAGCACCTATTTCTCCGTTAGTCAGAGCTGTTCCTCTACAAAGCTCACCAGATACTCCGTGCCCGCACTTCCCAGGCATCACAGCGTTTTCAACAGCCCGCCACTACGCCGCTTCCAAGCCCTCATTCCAGTGGAAGGGCTGCACAAGGGAACACAGCTGATCCCGGGTGAAGCCCTTCGCCCGCAGCCGCGTCCTCCCAGGAGCGCGGCCCCCGCCTCCGCAAAGCCGCCCGGCCCGCGGTGACCCCCAGCGATCCAACGCCGCTCCCTGCAGCCCGCGGCTCCCATCCCGCCCCCTC
>WEIV01024382.1:16072-63536 GCA_013390005.1 Calyptomena viridis
CACATGGACCGCGAGCCGCCGCCGCCGCCGCCCGCGCGGGGAGCAAGGACCCGCTGCCCTGGGCTGCCCCGCGAGCGCCCGAGAAAGCGCCACTCCCCCTCAGCAAGCACCGGGCGGAGAAGCCCAAGGCGTTGTTCCCAGAGCGCTGGCAGAGCACACGGGGGAAAGGGGGTTAAACTCTCTTTTTGGTTTCTTTTATTGTTTGTCGGTTTGGTTTTGTTTTAATTAACCCGAACAAAAAATAGCGCTCAGGCATCGTGCAGGTCGCCCCTGAGGTCCTACAGCAGGCAGCTGGCGGAGCGGAGTGACGTCGCTGAGGAGGCGGGACGGCGGCGCTCGCGCAGGTAGCGCTCGGCTCCTTCCATCCCCTTAGCCCACCTCCTGCCCCTTCCCATCCCCTTAGCCCACCTCCTGCCCCTTCCCATCCCCTTAGCCCACCTCCTGCCCCTTCCCATCCCCGCGTCCCACNCCTTGTCGACCCTCCTGCCCCCTCCATCCCCGGGCCCCACCGCCTGCCCCTTCCCATCCCCGTGTCCCACCTCCTGCCCCTTCCCATCCCCTTAGCCCGCCTCCTGCCCTTTCCCATCCCCTTGTCCCATCTTCTGCCCATTCCCATCCCCTTGTCCCACCTCCTGCCCCTTCCATCCCTGTATCCCACTTCTTGCCCGTTCCCGTCCCCGTATCCCACCTCCTGGGACTTCCCATCCCCGCTCGTGTCACCTTCCTCCTGCCCCATTCCTTATCCCATGTCCTTGTCCCGGGGGTCCCTGGCGAGCTCGCAGGGGTTTCTGGCACTCCCGGCCATCGTTCAGCGGGCCGGGCAGAGCCGATTTCTCTCTGACAAGATTTAGTTCCTGAACAGCCGCCTGTGTCTGATGCATCCAGCGGTGACAAACCACGTCCTTACGTTTTTGTAGGGACTTGGATGTAGCAGAGCAGGCGGGCTGTAAGCAAAAGATGCTGTTAAACAGGCAAAGGAAACAACAGATTTATCATGGAGAGAAGCGGGACTAAAACTCGATTCTGATCTATCAAAATACGTATCAAAAGCTATTGTATGTTTTTGCTTCGTGCTGTCCAGGTGTTGTTATTTTCTCCCACTGCTGAACGTTCTGGCTGCAGATGTGACACTTGAGGTGCCCATACAGGTCCCCCAACACTTCTGCCTGGCTTTCACAGCAGCAGCAGTCGATGGAGTGACACTGCAAATGCTCCAAGCTGCACCAGTAACCCTCATGCAAATACCTCGTCCGTGTGCCAAAATTCTCCAAATGTTACTGAGATGTAAACCATCAGCAGAGATTAACAAATGCTCTATTTCGCTCGAGTGAAGGGATATTTTAATATCCTTGCAAGAGGATGTAGCGATATGGTCCTTAGCATTTTCTTGAAATAGCTCTTCAAATACATGTTAGTTACCTGTGCCAAAAACACCATGATACCTGTCTGGGTTTTTTTTCACCTAAACTTCTGTATTAGTTGAAGGCAAAATAGTGGCACTGGAGCCTTGTCAAAGTCTGGTTTGCATCTTCTGGTTATCTTGCATAACAGTATTATAACCGAAATTTTGTGACACTTGTTTATCTCGTGCTGAATTGGTGTAGCTGGAATCTGAAGCAAAGTGTTTCTGTTCTGCACTGAATTTATTAATTTGCACAGAATAATGACAATGTTTTTTCTTTTACGAGTGCCTCATGCGTGTCTCTAATTATCTGCCCATGACTCCATAGTTATTCTTTTTTTATAGTCAGAAAACTTCTTACTTCAATGAATGTTACAGAAGTTAGAAAATTTTGTAAAAGAGGATGCTTTCATGTTATGTCACAGGGGAAAACATTTGATTAAACACAATACTGGTTACATTTAGATTTTTTAGCAATCTTATGGCATTTGTAGTAGATGTTTATACTGCAAATGAAAAAAAAAAAGTGAGATGAACTAAATTTAATCCACAGTTCCCCCATCCCCTGCAAATAATTAAGTTGGTAACTTAATAGGTTTTATTACTTGTATTGTGAAATTAATGTGTCCCATGTCATTGTGATTGTCCTAACAAATTCTTACTTATTTCCTGTGGTCCCTTCCATAGGAATCTGAATTTAACTTTTCTTCAAAACCTATTATGCATTTTAATAAACTGTGAATAGCTGAGTGACTGTGGACAGTGGGAGACAAATCAGAGAGTTTGGGGGTTTTTTTTGTGAAGTAGCAACAGTAGGTAAAGTTGTATCTTCTATTTCAGTTACTTTATCAAATTAACAATTACTGTGATTGCAGCAGGAATATTGTAAGAGTTAAGAGCAAAGATATTCCATGAAGGAATTTCTTCTTATGAAATGGCCTACTTTGTTCAAAATACTGTGATTTAATGAAAAACAGTGTAAATATAGGATGTTCCAGCTACCTGCTCTGCTAAAATTGTTCTCAATTTCTTTAAAAATAATTCAATAGCTGTACTGATATTATTAATATCACTCATAATAATATTAATTATTAATGGTATAATTAGTATTATTACTATTGATATAATTAAATAGCAGTATTGATGTAGTTATGTTTTAATTCTGAAAAGCTGCCTCCATTAGGTGGGTTTACAGCTGGATATTCAGGAGGCAATTAAATAACTGGCCTTTTCAAATTACTAACAGGTATTAGCACCTGGCTACTTATTTCTGCATGTGGCCTCTTTAGGAGAGCCATAGATGTGTTTCTCTGGGTGGTTTCTTTCAAATTGGTCTGTTTGTGTGGGCAATATTTGTTTTTGAGAGTCAGATTTATATGTTTTGATTTTTTTTTTTAAGGGCAAAGTTCTAAATGTCCATTAACTCAGTCACTTTAGCACTGCTGCAGTGAACAGGTTTTAAATGATGGATACAAAAGGCTAAATTCTGAAGAAAAAATATTTGTTCTCTGAGAGCAGTAGGTATTCAGAGGAGCAAATAAATTGCTCAGTAGATGAAGAGCTCCCTTTTGTATTTTGTTTCTGAATCTTGGTCATGGAAAAGCTATCCATGCAAGGTTTGCAAAACAGTGCTGATCTGAATATGAAATAGGGATTTGCAAAGGTCTTTATTTTGTGGCTGATTTTGCTGAGAATGTTGGTTAGTGTTTTTGTGTACCATAAAGTTTCTAAGGGAGATTTGGGTGGAGGTAGGGGGCTAGGGAAAGTCATTCAGATGTGGAATGCAACAAATCCACCTCTGGACTTCTAATCTTTACGCCAAACCTATTTCACAGATGTGATAGATTGTCTGCCATATATGGAATAAATAGTGCTTTGGAAACAGTGACTTAGTAATCTTAGATGACACTAAGAAGACAAGTCTTCACTCTCTCTTCCGTCTTTGCTGTTTTGGATTATCACAATTGAATTTCCAGAATTTAATCCCAAAGTTGAATTTGCCTTAACTCTTCCTGGTTTCATTTTAAAATAACAAATCTTTTCCTATTTTTATTACAAAGTAACAGGGAAGTTCTGCAGGCTATAATTTAGTCCTTCAAATCATAAGATTAATGCAATATGTGTCTTTTCTATATGGGGATAGTGAGTTTGAGGTGTAAAATTGTGTGCCTTGAATGTAAGCACCATGTGTAGCATGCTCTTGTGTTTATACTTCTGCCAGACTTTGATGTGGAGTTAAAAAGAGATAAAAAAACCCCCAAACAAATGCCCCACTATTTAAAAACCCTTTCATGGTTTCCACAGAATTAATTCTATAGTAAGAGAACTTGTTTTAATGCATACCTTTTAAAATTCTATATTGACTCCTTTTTCCACAGAATTAATTCTATAGTAAGAGAACTTGTTTTAATGCATACCTTTTAAAATTCTATATTGACTCCTTTAGGTCAGTGACAGGAAAGATTGTTTGCTTATCTTATGTCTTCATTTCTGCCTGTCTGCTTTCTAACCAAAGGAAACAAGTGATAAGTTGAACACATTGCAGGTGGTCTAGTTCATCCTTGTAAGCCAAGTGATCTAGAGTGCAAGGAAGGTTTAATCTCTTAAAATAGATTATTAAATTGATGATATTTAATAATTCCTTTTATGAAAAATTGCTTTCTAAATGTCAGCTGAATGCAGGGACAATGTATTAGAGAAGTATTACCAAACATTTTTTTTTACACTAAAAATAAAAACATTTTACATCAGTAAATACATTGTACACTACATATTTACCTTTTTAGAGACATAATGGATCTTGCTGCTAGGCTAGGTTTAATCTACCTTCTCTCAATTCTAGTCATAACTTGGTTTTCTTTTATTTTACAAAAAATATTAGAGAACCATTGTGCCAAGCAAGATTATAATTCAATCTCTAAATCAAGTTGGTTTTTCTAGATGTTTAATATATACTTTCTTTCTGAAGCTGAGTCGTTCGTTTGGCAGACATGATGTTTTTGGAGGAATGTGGGTCTTATGATAAATACACAGTTAAAGATTTCCAGTTGGAACTTGCTGCATGTCAATAAATCTTTGTGCTTATGCTCTGTCCAATTGATGTCTTTCCAATGGAAAATTCTAGCTGTAATTTACATTGCTCACATCCTAAAATAAATAATTTACAAAAAAAAATTGAGATATGAAAGCATTGTATCCTTACAAATAAGATTTTAATACAAATACTACTATAAAAACTCCATTGCTCAAAGCAGTTCCAGATTTATTTTCATCCTTTTTAAATTTGATTCCTTAATGATATGCATTCATATTTAATATGATGATGTTTATTAGAATGTAGAAGTATGTCTCTCGTGTCTGTTTTTCTTCAGGAAAAAAAACACAAATGAAAGCAGTCTTGTATATTTGCATTGTATCTGAAATGGGACTATGTTAGTTAAAACAGAAGCTCCATTCCATAATTTCCATTTGTATGAACTTAGTAAATACATTTGGTGTATGAGAATCTTTGTGTAAGCTGTATGGAGTCATTCTCAGTTGGATCTCACAAAATAAATTTAGTAGGTTTTCTTTATACTTGAAACAAGATTCTTCCCTTTGAGAACTAGGTGTTCTGTTTCTCCTGTGTGACTTCCTCAGGAGAGAATCCCTTTTCCTGAAAGCAGCAGGTCAATGTTGGCTGAAAGAATAATAAAAAAGTAGTAAATAGATTCATTAGTGCTCACCTAATCTTATTTTTCTTGGTTTTTGTTTCATGAAGCATGTTAAAAATTTGTCACGTCTGATTTAAAAGAATTATGTTACATTTATACTTTAAGCTTGTATTCTTTTTTTTATGGGGTTCAAATCCTGAGTGTTTTTCTTCCTCATTTCCCAGAGAACTTGAGTATCTGCTCTGCTCTTTAGAGCTTGTAATTACCGTTCTGTAACTGACTAGAGAGGTGCTTTCCATATCAGTGGACTATTTCTGTTGATTGTATACATAGATGCTTCCAGACTGTGCTGTAATGTTGAAGTGAGCTGGATGGTGCTCTCCTGCACAGGTTTGCTAATAAAGTGGGGTTTTAATTTGTTCTGTGGCTTCTGGTACCGTGGTATGTGGAAATGCCACCTGCTTCTCCAACACAACTTCCACACCAGAGCTCACTTAGGAGTGTACAGGCTGGGCCTTTTTATTTCTGTTTGTGTACGTGTCCTTAACACAAGTGTGCTATGGGAATTAATGTGCCTGGGTAATGGTGCCTCATGACAGTTTGTACTGTCTCGAATCACTGCTGGGCAATCCAGAAATGAGCTGAGCAGAGGCTCGATTTAGTTTTTTGAACTTGTTGCCTCAGATTAAATTCGTAGTTTGCCAGTAAAAAGAGATCAGGCAGTTTTACATGAGGCCTGGCTGTGAAAGTGCCTGTTACTTGTGCATGGTTTAGATTTTCATATTCTTAAATAGCCTTAGGATTGGTTGTGGAAGAATGCAGAGAAAATGTGTAGCTGACACTGAATAGAAATGCATGGTTCAGAGGAGAGAGCTGCTTCTTGCTGGAGAGAAAAGTGGCCATGAAACTAAGTGCTCCTGGAACTACATTTCAAGATAGTTTATTTTCCTTGACTGTCTCTCAGAAATATTTAACACAGATTACTTCTTTACCTTGTTTTTGACCCAGTGTGTCAGCTAGTGGTTTATTCATGGATAGGGGAGAAATGGTGGTGGGAAAGATGACTGTTACTTCATAGCTTTAAATATTAGGACTGCTATAGTATATAGATGTCGGATTATTACTAAAGCTGTGGTAATCTGGATTTGTGGCCTGCTGATAGAAGGTGGCATTCTAGAAGGGTTTTTTCTGTTTGGTGCCTTTACTGGTTTTTGAACTTACTATATGGCAGTAGTCATGTGAAGATTGCTTGTATTAAAGCACTTATCTGCTTTTAAAAATAGTTCTATTTGATTCTTAAATCTGTGTTTAAAACTGTCACTATATTTTCATCTTTAAATGTGGTGTTTATGATGCAGCAGCACTGTATAATTATTATTGTGTTTATTATGCATAAATGTTACATTCTCCCATAACAGAGGAAAAAAACCATTTTAATTGCATTAATTAGTAAACAGCTAGTAACTTGACACTATATCCATTGCAGATAAATTTTTACTTTGTATTATCTGTTTAAGGAACACCAATTGATCTGAAGGACTTAAGATTTTGTGAAAAAGATGTTTCCTTTAAAAGACACTGTGATGGGTGCCTCCACCTTCTTTGCCTCAGCTCTGCCACATGATGTTTGTGGAAGTAATGGCCTTCCTCTAACACCTAACTCCATAAAAATTTTGGGGAGATTTCAAATCCTTAAAACAATCACCCATCCCAGGCTTTGCCAGTACGTTGACATTACCAGAGGTAAACATGGTGAGTATCTGTTTAATAAGCAAATATTATGTATGGTTACAGTTATGTTTTTGTGACAATGTATTTTAAGGTGACTGAGCAGAATACCGCCTTTGTAGCACCAAAAAGTGGCTGGGTTTCAATCTTAAAATTACTGTATACCTTTGCTGTGACTGGCAGTATTGATGCTTTTGTTTCTTCTCTGCAAAGTCAAGGCAGAGAATTGTTGTTTGTCCTGTTTGGTTGTATGTTACAGTAACTGAAAAGAGCTAAGTACCTTCTTCTTTTTATACCTCACTAAAATTCTTGTGCTCAATTGCTGTTCCATGTCTTTGTGTGGGATATGGAAATATATGTATTTTTGATGCTGAGCTCTTACACCCATGTTCTCATCTTATGAACGTTTTCATGAGATAGTTAGGGGTGTTTGTACTTGCTTTGCAGCTGTTCTTGTTGTCTCAGTCATCCTGTGTTCTGGCTGCAAGCTTCCTGTATTATTTTTTTCTATCTCTTTAAGATTTCTCCCACTAATGGTTACATTATTCTAGTACAGGTTGGGGTTTTTTTCAGTAACTGGTGTCTTAAATAAAGCTTCAGTTGTTTTTTTTCTGCTCTAGAGGATCTTACTCTGTTGCAAACTCAGCAGGACTACAACACTTAAATTCCACAAAAAGACTGCAACACCTGTGACAATTTAAGTGATTGCCACCTTTAGCTTTTAAATTAACAGTGTTCCCATATAAAAGTGCTTTGTATGTGTTTGATTGGCTACAGTGTTCTCACAGTAGAACAAATAACTTTTTTTTCCCCTTTAGAATGCAGTACGATAGGATGTTTAAGATTTTTAGAAAATTAGGGTATCGCCAGCTCCAAACACTGCAGTATTCTGTGGGGCAGGGAGTTTCGTGTTTTTCTTTTCTCAAACTTGTAAATTTTTTATTTATGCAGTCATGAGGTCTATAAAGTTTAATCATTTTCATTTGCTTTTGCTAGTACCTCTTGAAACAGAAACTGTGATTTTATTGTAAGACTGTTTGGGATGAAAGGTTAGGAAGCATTGATTAACATAACATTTAATAAATAAATGAATAGAAAAATGTGACCTTTCTTACAATGAAGATAAATGACATGAAGATTTATGTGTGTATAAATATGAGGGAAAAAATACCTTCTGATAATTGAAGTAGTTTGAAGGATAGCAAGTAATATGTCTAATCATGAAGTCAGGAGACTGGTCTGTTCCTAATGGTTTGAATAGCAGTTAATATCTTGCAAATAATTTGGCAAATTTTATCATTTTTATACTGACAGAATTTTCAATTTGTCAGGTCTCTGCGTAGTGATTTAATGTTTGTGGGTTTTTTTGCTAATGTCGGTTTCTATTCTTGCACAGAAATATGAGAGCAGACTAGGAAGACAATTAAAAAAAATTAGATGTATGCATTCACTCCCCAAAGACCCTCAAAGGAGGAATATAAAAATAAAAGAAAAACATTCCAAAGAATTTTTTTGTAACTACTTTTAAATCTTTCTTAGTATTGTAGAAGGAAATCTCAGAATTTTTTCTTCCAAAGGAAGCATAAACGGTCCTTTGATTTAAAAAGGGATAAAAAGAGTTGAGTAATAAGCATTTCCACTTCAATGTGATGGTGTGTTCCTCAGTTTTCCATCTTCATCTTACTGTACCAGTCATCCTGCAAAAATATGTTTTAAATAGTTTGGTTTGATTTGATTTTGAGTCTGAACATTGACCACTACCCGGTAGTGGAAGTAGCAAAGCCTGGCTGCTTTAGGAATTTTCTCACACCCCTGTGTAACATCTTATATCTTTGCCTTTTCCTACTTACTGTATGATTGTTGTCTTCAGTGCAACAAATTTTGGTTTTTCCTCTGTATTCAGAGCCAGCCCATCAGTCTCAGAACATGCAGGACCCCTGCAGGTGCTGTAGCTCTTCCTTGGGGAAGAGGTGTTAGAGCTGGTAATGAGCTCGTTGGCCCATCAGGACTGAAGCTCCTGTGCTCACCCTGAGCCCCTTTTCTCAAACCTAGTGTTACTTTGAGCCTCTTTCATCGACCCAGCCACATATTTCTGTACATTTATAGAGGCTTATCTTTGAGACGTCTCTTCTTCAGTCAAATCTGACTGACATTGGCTGAGGGCTACTGAATGGATAGATGGATTAACAGTGCTTCACATGAGGAAACAGGAAAGATAACCTGCTGTATCTCAGAAACAAAAAATAGTGGTGTTATCCAGAAGTTGTATATCTTTAACATTTAATTATGTCTAATTTTCCATACAGTGTATGTCAAAATACTTTAACGTCTACCAAATAGGTAGGATGAGAAGTCTGTGCTCCCAGGATTTGGATTCCAGTCCTCTTATATATTTTTTGGTTTTTTTTTTCGATTAGAGAGACTGGTTGTGGCAGCTGAACACTGTGAAAAGAGTCTGGAAGATTTGCTGCGAGAAAGAAAGCCTGTCAGGTAAGGTGTCAAGCTGACTCAAATCCACTCATCATAATTGCACATATCATCTGTGGCAAAGTCCTGGACCATTTTTTCACTTTTACTGCTTTATATAAATTTGACTCTGTTAATTAACCTAAAGACAATGTTTACCAAATAAAATAGATGCCTGAAGAGGAAGTACTCAGTTCCATGCGATTCCAAAAGCCAGAAGAGTTATAAGGAACTTGCTTACAACTGAAATACTTTGTAACTCATAAAATGCTGTCTTGTAATAGTAATTTTAAGTTTTCTTTTTTAGAATAAAATCAGACCTATGACAGGATAAGTAACTTTCTAAGAATAAATTTGAAGATTGAGTCTGCCAGGTGATAAAATATAACTTTCATTAAAATGGATAGAATTTGGTGCAGAAATGTGTTAATTTATCAGCTAGAAAGTGAAAAAAGGTACATATGCCAGGATGCTAATAAGTGATTTGAATTTATATAGTCACTTCAGCAGTGCTTTGGTCAAAACCAAGCCCAAAGGCTGGATGTCAGGACTATTTGCCAAAATACTGGGATGCATAGAATAGTTGATCTGTATTTTTAAAGAAATAAATTAAAAAATACAAAAATCCCTGTCAGGCTTGTTATGAAAAGTGTTAACTGTCATTTTAAAATCTATTACTGTTACCTTTGAAGCAAAGAAGTGCTACCTTGTTGTAGATATGTAACACAGAAAACCTGAAGAGTGGAGGGAGAGTAACAATATTTCCCTTTGGGAAAGCAAGGCATTGTGTGCTAACTGGTTATTTCAGAACACAGAAAATATATAAATAGAAAACACATTTAGAAAAATCCAAATCTCCTTATTCTAGCTTATGAAGTTCATAGCAAGTATTAGATTTCATCTCTCTTGATATTTATGCAAATGAAGAGATGATGATTATTCAGTAAAATAATTGACAATTTTTTGTGTCTTCCCATTTAACATGAGGCATCTCAGGTGCATTGTGTTTGATAAGGTACTATGCTTCTGTGACTTCCTGTGGCTTATTCTGACTTAGGTTTGTATACAGGGAAAAATACTGGATTGGTAGCCTTTTGAGCCTTGCAGCCCTTAAATAGCATGCTAACAGTGTCTGGCAAAAATACATCTAAATGCAAAATGTCCTGTGTTAGAATTTGTGAGCTTAAGCTTGTATGACAGTGTGTGTTGCAGGGGACTATGGCTTGAGGAATGTTAAGGAAATATGGCTTGCATTTTTCTCTTAAGATAGAGAGGTAGTTAGGTATCAAGGGGTTTTCATGTGTGATATATATTATAGTTCTTCAGACAGTTTTGCATCAGGTTCCTATTGTGCAAAGTTCCAGAAATAATGAAAGCATCAGAAACTCTTTGTTCCTTTTTCATTCAGTTCTCACACTGTCCTTTGAACATGTGTCTTGGTGTCAGGTGAGTCGCAGCCCAGACTGCCTGCTGTCTGCTGCCTCTTGACTGTTTTTGAAAGAGCATTCATGTAGCTGTTTTAATTTGGTTTGAATTGCTCGATACAGTGTCCTTATGTAGATTCCCTGACAAAACTTTCTCAAATAACAGTTGTAGTCTATAAGCACATCCATTATGCCCCTCTATACTCACATGTGTTTTGTGGCATCCAGAAAGGCTTTTGAGATCTTCTTAGGTTGTTTTCTAAAGTATGCAACTTTGGGTTTTGGGATCCTGAAAGAAGTTAGTTTGTGACAGTTACCTCAGCTCTTTGGGCTCTGGCTCTGTTGAGAGCAGTTGCACAAAGCCTGGCTTTATTTTTTTCCTGTTCTTGAGGGTTTTTACTGAAGTAAGTTATTCTACTATCTGATCTTTTAGCCAATTGGGATTTCTTCTGGAAGTTATAACACCTGAGGTATAGGGCTAAAATATAGCCTGTATGATTATCTGTAGCTTTAAGAGACATTAGTAATTCATTTACTGAAAATGATAGCTTTTGCAGTAGTAGCTACAAGATAAATTATGTTCTCTTCAGATGAAGTTTCTTGCAAGACTGATGTTTTCCTTCTACTTCTGATTTTTTTTATGAAAACAGATTTTTTTTTTTTTTATTCCTTTGTGAGACCCAGAAGTTTCCAGAAGTAACTTGGATGGACCAATTCCCAGTTATTGGTTATGTGATCTGTCTATATCAATTACTTTTGGAGGGAAGTGTTTGGCTTTTTTTATGTATTCTGACTGTATCGGTCAATAGTAGCATAGCTACACATCCAGAGTTGATGCATATGTTATTGCAATTAATTTTATAAACTGTTTGTGGAATGTGAGAAAGTGCTCTTCTGGTTTCTAGATTAATTCTCCTTATGCTTGCCAGTAACCCAAGTCCTTTGCACCTGTACCACAAGCTGATGTAAAATCAGCAGGAAATCTTCTATTATGTTAGTGCTGAAGTTCAAGATGTTACGTTATGAACTGTCTTTCTATGCATATTGGAAAACAGGCCATACAGCTGTTTGCTGGTTATTTGCAGTTAATCTTTGCTGAAATCAGGCATCAGGTATAGCATCCATTCCTTAATATATGAATTAAACTTTAAAAAAAGAAGTAGTGAAGTTATTTCTTCATTTAACCTCAGACTTTCCCTGGGTATTCTAATGAATCAGTTGCATGTAGGGGCCATATACTGGAAATTAGACCTCTACCTGTTTACTTTACCTACTCTGTGACAGTGCAGAAGTCATTTTACTGAACATAATGCTAAAAATTTTCTAAAAACTGCATTTCTATTTCATTCATTCATTCCTTAACAATAACATGTCAGCAGTCCTCAGGAATTGCAGAGATGGTTTGTCATTGTCCTGAAAGTTTACATGTTCAACTTCACTTTTGAAGATTAATGCAAGTAAGTGTTTGGTAATTTATGGCCAGATTTTCTGGTTTGAGTGTTGCATATCTGGGATCCTGGAATAAGCACCTGCTGCTGTTAGAACTCTTATCAGGTAAATTTCAAGAACTCTCAAAGGGATAAAATGAGTGGCGTCTCTTTGCAATTCCCACCATAGCTAACTATATACAGAAAAGGAAGCTCTCTAGTGTTTTCTGTGTTTCAAGAGAGAACCACGTGGACATTTTAACTACAGTTAATGCTTCTAAAAGTGACATTAAGGCAAATTTTCTTTACTATGCTTCCGTAGGGCATCACAATAACAGCAGGGGAACTCTTTTGGAGTTCTGTGCTACAGAAAACTCAGGTTGAAAACATGGCTAAGACTTTCAGGGTAGGATTAAAACTTTGGGCATTGATAAGCCATTTTTCACTAGACTTCCCTCCATTGTCCACTGTGTGAGAAATTGTAGTCTGGGTCATAATTTCCTGTTTGTTCATTCCCAGTTTAGTCTCCTGTTGTGCTCGGTCAGAAAGCATGCACTTAATTTTAGCCTATAACAGTCACATTAGTGCAAAATTCAGTTCTCTAAAGTGTGTTCAGGAGTGAGTTAAGTTTTTAAAGGGCTAGGAGTTTATGTACATAGTCACACAAAAATAGTAAATACCTGATTTAAGCTCATAATAGTTTACTGCTGTTCAGAGATTTGAAAATGTGTCTCAGTCTGGCTGGCTTCCTCCAGCCTTCTTGTACAAGCTTGTACGTTCTTGTACAAGCAAGAATTTTTTCTTGTGAATGAATTGAAAATAAGTCACAAAAAATTATGGTGGTTAGACATTTTGTACTTAGATGTTTTTGTACTCACTAAGGGTAGTAGCAATCAAAATTTTTCTAGCTCTTCAAAGTTGCTATTTATTTTAGCACTGTTGATACCAAAAAACAGAATGTAGGATGTTCATTGATCTTTAAGGTTCTCCATCATTTAAACACATTTTTAACTACTCCTTTGATAGACCTTTTCCAGACAATGTTAAAGGAGTTATTTTCTCCACTCCTATACTGTTATAATAGGAGTTGTGAGCATTTCCTTTTCTGTCATGCTTGAAGTGTATTTCTTCTTTGAAGGAGTTGGTCTGCACTTGTATTCATAATAATAAAAATGCCAGCAAATACTGACATTCAGCAGACTTTTGGCACCTAGAATAGAGTTTTTGGATTGGTCTTCAATTTGTGGCTTGGACAGTCTAAGTCTATTCCTTTCTTCAATAAAATATAATTGTCATATGTTTTCAAAGTCGTGGTACTGAAAAATTACTGATGAACCATCAGAGATACAAGGTATAGTTTGTTATACGTGGAAAATTTGATGGGAAGCAGACTGTGTCTGCAGCTGTTTACTGGCTTGGAGAAAACGTGATCTGACTGATTTGGATGAGTACATTTTATTTGGCTATATTAAACACTTGTCTGTTCATTGATTGGACTAGATTTCTTTGTGCCATCATTGCTTTAAGTGTGCTTATTGCAAACATGAAGTGAAACAGCAGAAATTATTAGATGGGGGTAAAAGCAATTTCTGAGTAGCCAGACATTCTTCAAAAATAATTGTAAAACAGGTGCAAGTCATCACAAGGCTGAAGGTTTTACGTCATTTAAGGGATGCATATGAGCAGAGCTTCATGGGCTGAGTGTGGTCTGCTTTGAATCAAATCTGCACTGGAATTTTGCACGAGAAGTCCATATGTCACAATGAGGCTGCATTTGTCAAGGTTTAATTATGTAGTAGTAAAATCAAGTAGCATTAATAAACAAAATTATTTTCTTCCTGAGCATGTGTGAGATTCTATAGTTGGGGCATTTAGTGTCTGCAGATTTTGCCTTTAGTTTCCTGGTAATGCTTTAGTTCCAAAGCTATGTTGAAAGACGATACATGGATCTGGACTTGTTTATATATTGTCCAATTATGCTTTTTTCCATCTAAAACTGTGGGTTTATTTCTGTAAGTCTGACTGCAAGTCCCTGTAGCATTCTTTTTAGCATAGGTTGTTTCCTGTGTCTGCCTTTTCTCTCACAACAATTGTTTGGAATGGGAAAGGGTGCAGCTTTTATGAGGTATTCAAGGTGAACATTGTTGCTTTTGATGTTTGAGTGACCTTTTTAGGTATGGAACCAAATTCTTTCTTTGTATATTTGGCTGCTAGGTTTGATGGCAGCACACAGACATTTCAGAACATGTGTTTGTGTCTTCCTTACATGTGAAACATAACAGCAAGTACGTCCTTGTTTCTTATCTTCCTCTTTTCCGGGAAAAAAATGAAAAGAGTACTGTCCTACTCTTTGAGATTGATAGTCTCTGCTTTTTGCTATTAAAATATAGATGTAATATATAGATATAATAGCAGTATACAATATGAAGTCTGTAGATGTGGAAAAAGCATGTGATTATATTTCAACTTTTTGCTTCTTCTGTAGTTCCTAGTAGACACTTCATACAGACTTCCATGCTAAAAGCAGTATGACAGACCTTGATCTGAGGATGTTATGCTGAGTTAATTGAGAACAAGGTAGTGGAGAGTTTTGAATCTACAGTTTCTGGTTAAAGAGGATGTTGAGTTTCTCTCAAACAGACCAAACACTATCCTCAACAGGAGGGTGGCTTCATCCTGCAGAGCTATTTCTGCAAGGAATTGTGCAAGGATCATGTTAAAATTTCATTCTGCATAAATGAGCAAATTCCTAGTAATGATCTAATGGCTGAAACCCCAAATGTCAAATTTGTGCTGTGCCAATCTTACTGGATTTAATGCACATTATTAATCTTAATGTTGATTTATGATAGTTGTGTTTGGAAAAAAAATTGCCCGTAGACTGTGAGAACAAGATGTGGTTAGTATATGGTTATTCTAACTTCATCCAGTATTTGACACTTCATCCTGCTTTTAGGAAGGAAAAAAAGAGCTAACACTCATTAGACTTGCTATATGGTGCATCCTTCTAGAATGGAATTTTATTTTTAAAGTGCAAGTTCTTGCATTTGGAACTACTGAGCAATGTCTGCAGGGGAGCATTTGTCACTTATTAGAGGTAGCATTGATATGCTTACAAACATCTCTAATGTCATTGTGGTTTGAGATTGTTTCGTCTGTGCATGTGGATGTTCTCTCCTTGGGTTTATAACTAGATAGATACCAAGGAATTGAAGATGGCGGCAATCATGTTTAGAAGGCTGGCAGATCAGGCTAGTTTTAAGGTTTAAAATGTTGATTTCATTTATTAGCAGCACCCATCTTGCTAAACGTTGTCTGTTGATACATGTTATTATCACTGAGTACAAAACCTGGTGGTCTCTAACACTTGTTGCAAAACAGCTGTGAGTACACAATACCACCGAGCTGATGCTGTACAGTCAACAGCGGCATCTCTGGCCCTTGGTGGTTCTTAGGAGGCCTTTAAAATTGTTCAAGATGCAAAGGCTCGACCCTTCTAGTGAAGGGTGGACTGTTCTTTCTTCTACTATGATCTAATGCCTGGTATTTTTATGAAATTACCGCTCACCAGCCCCTGCAAAGTGTGGTTTCTCCTGCTCCCGGTACTGCTTGGTTTATGTTCTGGCAGTCATCCTTCCTATGTATTTGGGAATATGTCATGCATATTTTCTGTTGTGCTTCTCTTGCCCTTTTGTCTGGCAACATGTGTTGTATGAATTTCTTCTGCATGCAACTGTAGTCCTCTCTATTTCCCCCTTTGGTGATTCCATTTCTCATATCACTTTAAGAAAATTTAATATTAATTGTATGCTGATTAATAAATTTCTACTTTATAGTCACAGGCATCTGCTTTGGCTACTCCTAAGTTCATGGTTACCCCTCCAGACAGGTGTTTCCTGCCTGTAGTGATGACCTCTACTGGTTTGTAGATCAAAATGATGCACTTCCTAGTGGCTTTTAGAATATTAGTTGTTAGCTGTGAAATTCCTAACAGCACCATTATTTATTGGCCTAGTTACAAAGTCACTTTGATCACTTGTATTTGTAGACTGTTATTCTCTTGGAACTTTCCATCCTTTTTCACTTTTAAGTAGTGTCTGTACCATTGATATAGGGATCTAGATTTTTTGAGCTAAACACTAAAACACACCTAGGTATGCTTTTAACCTTAGATATTTAGATTTGTTTAAAAATTGTTATAACCAGGTTGTTTGTTAAAATGACATTGTTGCAAAGTCTACTGCTTTGCAGAAAATGCCTGACTTTAGGGGAAAATCTGTGCAATGTGCAGGATTTGTTCATCACTTAAAAAATGTGGCTTGTTACTAATGCTTAATCCTCTCATAGAGATGCCTGCAGGAATTAATAACAAAAAATCAATCTTGTCTGACTGCAAGGACAGCATTATTTATTGTTAGCTAGTCACGATTTCTAGAGCTGTCAATTCAGTTTGTGCTGCCACACGGCTGCACCAGTGTTAACTGCAATAATAACTACGCTTCATTTTCAACTTTTCCTTTAAAATTTTTCATCAATCAGGTTATTAATGACTTTTTTTGCTCCACCATGGGCACCACAATAACAATGAGGAAATCCATCTCCTTGTGTAATGAGGTTAGGGACTCATCACTTCTGTTGCAGTGGGAAGGAGAAAGTCGGCTTGGCTAACTTTAAGCAAAACTCTATTCTCATGCCATAGATATAGGTCTTTCTTAAAAATAAAGTAAAATATGGAGTTTTCCATTGTAACCTTAAGTGGGAGAAAGAACCCCTGTGATCTTAGTGTCAAATCCATACCTTGCCCTCAGTTGCAGTAGGGCAAGAGTCCTCCACCCTGAGATGCTGCCAATGTGTACTTCCTGACTGTGGTGGAAGAAGCTGTGGACAGCTACAGCTAAGCTTCTTGCCCCTGCTTGTGGCCCTCATGGTGCTGCAGATAGGAGCAGGGAATTTGTACAAGGAATGTTGGCTGAGGTTGTCAGCTGGCTCAGTTGTGGGGATGGCCTGTAGGCTGTGTGCACTCCCCTTGGCCCACAGTGCTGGAGTATCAGGAACACAGATTGCCATAGATGAGAGATAAAACCTTGGATGACCTGTGCTAAGAAAAGGGACCTTTCTCAGTTATCTCTTTATTAGCAGGTAATGTGATCCAATAAGAATAGATGTGTAAAGCAAAGCATGCCATATTTCTTTTAGGGGTGCTGATTCCATACAGCTCCAGTCTGCTCTGGACAAAATGCCCATTAACAGCTGCAGGGAAATAGGTTCTGAATCCTACCTTCTGGTTCATCTGAAAGGAGTCCAGTTTGTGTGCTCTGAAACCCCTCTGTGAATCAAGTAGAGTAGGAAGGGGCTTATCAGGAAGGTATACTTTAAAACTATGCTCTGATCCTAACTCAAATCTTGATGTTGAACTCCTTAAGTGCCTTGAGCTCGCTGCTGCAAACACAAAACTGAAAGTTGATGTTCTTATTTTGTTTAGCTTAAATAAAGCTCAGTTTTGCCTAAGATACGGAAAATCCTTGAGCTGGCCCTACAGAAGGGGCTATAACTTGCATATCTCCCTTGCTGATTATCAAAGTAACCTATAAGTAGTCAAGTCTCTCCTCTTTTCATATTAGTTGCTCAGAATTCCTGACAGGCATAATTAATTTTCAAAGATGGAATACTTACTGTCTTTGAGTGCAGAGTGAAACAAGAGAAGCTAAAAGTGATAGGACATAGTTCTTACTTCAGGTTATATAAGTAGAACTACAGGTAAGAGGCTAAAAGTAGATGAAAATAGTTGATTCTTCTATGAATATACTTCTTGGGGGGGGAAAAATAGGTATTTTTGCATGTATGTCCTCAGTAATCTCTACACATTCTTTAATTTTAAATATAGTACCTGTGAGGTTGCTCATTTTTGAGTTCTGAGCCACTGTAGTGAGATGACATAACATTTAGAGCCATCAAGTGTTCGGAATTTTATGAACTCGCATGTTCTTGTGTTATTTTCTTGACCATTTGTTATCATAGAAAATCTTTGTGTATGGTTGATTGGGTTTTTTAACAGAGTGATTGCCTTCTTCATACCATGAGGATTCTGGCACTGGTTTTGCTTTTCTTTACAGGGAAATAATGTTTAGCACCATGAAACCACTGTTAAAGTCCTCTACATGCTGTGCATAGCAAGTTCTTAAATGGAGAGAAACTATTATTCACAGATTCACAGAATAACCGGGTTGGAAGGGACCTCCGAGATCATCAAGTCCAACCCATACCCTGACACCATAACTAGATGAGGGCACCAAGTACTTTGTCCAGTCTTTTTTTGAACACATCCAGTGTTGGGGACTCCACCACCTCCCCGGGCAGGTTGTTCCAATACTTTATTATTCTTTCTGTAAAAAACTTTTTTCTAAACTCTAACCTGAACCTACCCTGGCACAGCTTGAAACAATGCCCTCTGGTTCTGTCTGTTGCTGCCTGCAAATGAATTGGCATAAGGAAAAATGCATTAATTTTTTTAGACAGAATGACTTCTGTGGATATTCCTCAATTCATTTTCAATGCATACCTGTGTTATAAAACCAAGAACTATATATTGTAGGAACAAAAGCCTCTGTTGAAAAACTCAACCAAAAGCATTGTTTACAAATAAAATGTGTAACTTTTCCTGCTTGTGAAAAATGTAGCTCTAAGCAAAAAACTGTTTAGAAAGCTGCTTCTTAGTAATGATATATTAAATTCCTCTGCTTGCAGTCAAAGTTGAAGTCTGTTGAGACGTCTAGTCTTGTAATGGCATGGTTGCAGGTGCTGTTCCTAAGAGCATTCTGATGGCCCACTCCCCATCAGAATGAAAAAAAATCTTCTGTCATCCTGTTGAGCTGAGCCTGAATGGTATAGCAGTTCAGGATGAAAAGAGGCTATTTTAGTATCTGTAAATAATGTACTTTGAGCATGTGAACATTTGTTTTATGAAGAAGTGCTTCAAACATACCCTGTAAGGTGGCCCACTGTTTTTTCATATGTACACGGGTGTGCATTATGAAAATGTTTTCCTTCCGGCTTTGGTGTATGGAAGGAAGCTGCACTAAGTCAATTGTAGCACAGTGAGGCAGTTCTGTTAATCTCCCAGTCCACTTCCTTTTTTTCTTGGCAAAGACCATGCTAGAAAACTCTGCAATATTACCTCTTTTCTTAATGGGAGGGGGCAGAAAAGCAGTGTTGAAATTTATGAGCAGTATCCTGTCAGCAAACCTTTGAAAAGCCTTTTAAGTGACTAATGCAAAGAATACTGAGACTTGCTGACTTTACAGAATTGCTGCTGAGCAAGAATATGATAGTGTCTCTTTTAAGTGAAGTATTTAAAGCTTTTAGTAACTTTTGTATATTGATTGGGTGCATTAACAACACAGGATGGACAATTTTTGTTAATTACTATAATTTTTGATAACTCTGTAGGTTCAATTAGAAATTAATGCCTGGGCATTAAACATGGTTTTTGTTTCTCAATGTGGACTCAGCAATCACTAAAGGTATCATTAGGGAGATTGGAGATAATTTTTTTTTAAATCATTATAGTGAATTATAGTGGTGACTATAAAAGATTTTATTATGTTCTTCCCCTTGAAAGAGAACTTTTAACATGCTTGAGGTCAGTGTAGTGTTCTATAATTATTATTAGATCAATACTTACACTGAAAAATTATACTTTAAAAAAAAAAGCCTACATAACACTAAGAAATTGATGATAGATAATGTAACAAACTTTTTTAAAGTATATTTTTGAGGGAAAACTATGAAAGAATGGTGTTCTGTAAATTTGGTCTAACCGATATAATAATTTTATGTTACTAATAGACTTAAAAATCTGTAGTGGTAGAAGAGAATAATAGGCCAAATTATGTTCTGTTAGGTGAATGCTGGGTATAGATAGAATTTTTGTACAGAGAGTGCATTGACTGATACCTGGATTTGATAGTCTTAATACACCATTCAGCCATGTGTGAGCTTCCCCTTTTGATGGTTTGTTGGAAGTGATTTTGCAAGGATTTGACCCATAAAATAACTGTGCTCTCAAATAGGAAGGTATTCCAGGTCTCCACAGGCTATATGGAAGTAGCTAATATATGTTGACCGAGTATTTACTTTGCTAGTGCAAAAGTAATAGCAAAACAAGAAGAATACTTCTTGGTCTCCATCTTTGCTATTTGTGTTCCTCAGAGGTTTTCTTGAAGGACTTTGCTACGTTACAAAAGTCCTGAATCTGTTAGGTTGTGCATCAGCAAAATTTCTCATCCATGCAATGCTGCAGTCAACTAGGTGAAGAGTAGCTGGCTGAGGAATAATGAGAATGTTTTGTGGAGCACCTTGCTTTGTTGCTTGATACACACTTTCACAAGTGTCTGTAACCACCCTTTATACTGCTCTTTATGCTGAAAGGATATGCTACCACTAGTGAATTACTTTAAAATGTATGGTATTCTTTTTCTGTCTTTTTTTTTTCTGCAAAGTCAGTGTTGCCAGCTCTTGCCAGTATTGTAACTGTCATGTTCTGGTTTTGAAAATGACTGGTTAGTACAGTTTGATCACTTGGATATGATTATTTCAGAATATATTCTTCATTTTTGAAAGAAAAATCTTACTAATGTAGCTGTAACCATGAGTTTCTGTAATCCTTCTCATATCTTTCTTCTAGTAGTAGGACGATTCTTTTTGAAGTAAGCCTCACAAGTGTGGACTTGGTGCCTTCTCTTTTTTATTATTTATCTATTAGTCATTTTGCTTAGGGCATCTACATTTTCTAATGGCTCTGTTTGTACAAAGCTGTTGGGTTTGTTTTCATAACAAAGGTTATGGTGAAAAATCCAAACTATGATTTTATTTTACCCTCAGCTCTTCAAACTGAGGTAATTTAGATGTGATCTTTGCTAGGTGTATTACTTTTTTGGATATAAATATTTTCTATTTAAACATGTAATACTAGGTGCTTAAGTCTGAAAAGATTGTATGTAAGGATTGTGACAGGGCAGGATTTGGGAAGCAAGTAAGGTTTGCTTGCTACAAAAGTCACTTGCGAACTTGTTATAAACTTAGGTGTCTTTAAAAGCATAGAGACTGAGCCAGATTCTGGCATTTTAGGATACAAATGGTGATTGTTTTTCAGATACATCTTTTACTTTAACATGGAAGGTAAGGAAATAGTCACTACCTTCTGTGTGACCATTGGTTGCACAACTTCAGAAGTCACTTTTCTATCAGTGACTGAGTGGTTTAAGACTGGCAATACTGCTACTTGTACCCTTTACTGCATAGTAAATGTTTAATAGACGAATGTCAAGGCCTCTATACTTTGGAGAGACAAAACTTAACATGCCCTATACCTAGAAGTTTAGATGCTGATGCATTCAGATACAAAGGAATTATAATCCTTGTGTAGAACATGGGATTTGATGCCCGGTTTGGCACTAACTTAAGAAGACACTCCCAAGCACCCGAAGATTTTATTTAGTGCCTTTTATTGTGAAGGAAGAGTATCTTAGCTGCAGTTAATTCCCTTATCTCCTGTTTATGTGTTATCTGATTGGTTTCTGGGATCTGTCAGATTGAGATAGACTTTCAGCAAAGTCTATTATTGATCACAATTAGACAAAGACAAAAAGTCTAATATTGATCACAGTGTATGGGCTTTTAGAGGTCCATGCCTTTGTTCAGATGGAATCCAAAAGAGAACAAAGATTTCCTGGAGATCGGACTTCAGTTGATCTTAATTCTACTCCTACATTTTATGAGTTCACCCCTTTTGGAGAAGGAGAAAAGAATGTGAAATGTGTTATTTTCTTCAGTGAAATGTTGGCAATGTCAAGTATGATACATGTGTATAATGCTATTGAAATTAAGTTTTTTATTCACTTTTTTGAGGTCATTGTCTTGTGTTTCCTCTCACTAGGTCTTGTTCTCTTGTTGTCACCTGTGCCTCTAGCTCTATTATGTTACTTATATCAGAATTTATAGTCAGTGATAAGAATGCAGAGTCTTTGCTCTGGTTTAGGTAAGAGCTACTTTACCTAATCTTTAGTGATTGAAATTTTGTTGATTTCGTTGCATGTTTTGGTCCAATACAAAATATCACTATATATCTTTTACGTATGAGCCAGCTGAGGCTAAGATGCAAAAAAAAGACTTTTTAGAAGTTAATCAGGGGCAAGATCAAAAACTGGGAATATGGATATGTCTTTCCCATTCTGTGTATTAAACCAGATGGCACTGGAGATTTCATTAAAATGCTGTTTTATAAGGTGTGCTTACTTTTCAAAAGAACTTTGTTCATTTGCTTCCCCCCCTTTTGGGGATGAGTGCTGCATGTCTTAAAGAAATTCAAGGTGCAATGTTTGAAAACTTTTATTTTATGAAGAGCAGATACATATAAATCATTCAGAGTGATAATGATCTGAAAAATCGCCTGTCTGATAAAAAGCTTTGTGTTCAATCTGCTCCATATATGAAGTTATTCTTTATCTGTGCCTTTATCCATTGTTTTATGGACTTTTTTATCGTACATTACAAGTTGAGACCTTCATAAAAATGTAACATCATCTGTGTTGCTTTTAAAGTCACACATGCAGCTTAGAACTTTAAAAAAGGAATGAAAGGACTTTCTGAGTTTCCTCAGATGAGCAATATGAACCTGTTGAAGATATCCTGTGTGAAATAACTCTGTGCATGAGTTAGAGACTTCCTAAGGACTCTGTATATAAAATTCTTTTTTTGGTCTTATTCTCTGCTTGTTGCATTCTCTTCCAGTTCGTTTCATTTTGATAATGTGAATGCATTTCCAAGTAAATTGGCAGTGTTTACAATCTCAGTCCCCAGTGCCATTTTTTAATCAAACACATAATAAAGTGCTAAATAAACCATTCCCACCTGCATCAAACTCTTTATGTTCTATATAGGGTATTTTGTAATTTATTTACCCAGGAAGACCCAATTTATCTGCACATCTGGTTTTCAACCCAGTTCTGCTTTTTATCCGGTTTTCCAGCTGGTTGAGTGAGGCATAAGGAGGTCAGATGACTTTCTTGAGGTCAGCATAGTGATTGTCTGAGCTGAGATTATACCCAAACTTTATCCTTTGCTGTAACCACTTGGCCACACCGCTCCTAACTAGTCTGTCCATGTTGGTGGTGGTAATGGAACTTAACTGCGAATGTAATTTTCTTTGTTTTATAGTTGTGCTTGTGTTGAAATATTGTCACTTTTATTAGTTCAGAAACATTGCATCTGTTAGCAACCTGGTTCCCTTCCACTTTGAACAGACAATCTTTTGTGATGAGTCTCCTTCCTGAATTCCAAGTGTGTGTTAGTTTCACAAGTTCTGGGGTAGTGATTGATGATATTGCTGGTTTGTGTTGCTCTGGTGTGCTTCCTCAAGGCAGACCCTATCTGCCACTCCTCTATGGAAGAGGAACCCATGTTTTTTGCTCCTGTGTATTAATGTTGTAAGCTTCTTAAGACTCCTGGTTACTAAGCTTCAACTTTTTTAGGGTTTACTTGTTTACAGCAATATTACAATGTTAGAACAAGATGCACAAAATTGATAAAGGACTTACTTAAGCATGCATTTCTCTTTATGTACCCATGAATTGTAAGTCTGAGGAAAGAGAAACTCAGAAACCTAATATCATCAGCATGATGTTATCCTGTTAAGTCTTGCTCTGTCTTCCTGAGAGAAGTCAAAATAGTTCTGGTTCCAGTTTTTTTATCAATTTCCTTGAGTTGCCACTGCATTGAAGAAGCATGACTTAATACTAATGCACATGTACATCTCTAGTACGTACAAAAATTGCAGGGCTCTCTACAGTTAAGTAGGTGATGAGTCTTCCTTTCTGATACCAGTCCTGTGTTGTTTTGAAATTCCTGTGGGGCCTCTGTTCACTTCACTAGATAAAACACTGTTATTGAAAATAGTCCATTAAGTGTCGATTGCTCTTTCATTACTTTCCAGGCACAGCTTTCTTCCTTCTGCAAGATGGATTGAGTACTCTGTGTCAACTGATACAATAGCATAAAAGGATATTTACAACTGCCCCTAACCAGTTAAAAATACCACAAATGTAACAGCCAGAAATATTTTTCCTTTCCCCAAGATTTTGCTTCTGCCTGCACTTTGCTCCCAGCTCCAGTTATTTTTCCTCATGTTCTGCTGTCCAGGTGCATCAATGTGTCCTGATTTAACTACACTGTAATAGTTCAGTTGGTTAGAGCATAGTGCTAGTAACACTAAAGTCATGGGTTTGATCCCTGTATTGGCCATTCACTTAAGAGCTGGACTTCTGGGTTCCTTCCATCTCAGAATGTGATTCTGATTCTGAGCTACATCTGCCTTGGCACAGGGTAAATGGCTTAGTCTAGGAGAAGGTAGGACTGGAGATGGTAGGCAGGAAGAAAGATCTTTTCAGATACCCAATTACTCTTTCATATTAAATAATTTGTTTGCAGCACCAAAAAGAGGTGGAGAAGATTTGTTTCCAGTTAATGCCATGAATGCACTTCTCTTAAAGATGATGAATAGAGTGAATTTGTGTGCACTTCCATGATACTGACATGAATGCTGAACATCTCTTCTTTTTGTTGTTCCTCTTCTCATGTTGGAATTCTTTTAATCAAACAGTTTAATAGGTCAGGTCTCCTGACCCCACCCATCTCCGATTTCCAACTGTATGATGGACAGTCCTCTTGCTCTTAAGTATTCAAGATGCCATGCATCAAGTAGTTTTTATTTTCCCTTCAGCAATCTGTGGTGTATGTAGAGACTACTCTGCTGCTGGCGGTCAAATACATTTTTCCAAAATTGGTTTTCCTGCTCTGGTGTTAAGCAATGATAAAATAGCAAGGAGATTTTACTGACAGAATACTTGATGGCTGTGAAAGTCCATAGGAACTAGTAGGTGGTATTATCAGACATAATGCTTAGGAGGCAAACATTTTTTTTTCACCCACAAGCAAGCTTGAATTAAAGAGATTGTAAGCCAGCAAAATATCAAGGAACATTTACTATATGCTTGCTCTATATTCTCTCTTTCCTAAGCATCTGCCTGCCATATTTTATTGGAAAAGTGATAGTGGTCTCAAATAGTTTTTGGTCCGAGCTAGTATGACCATTTGTAGGGTTTGGAATACCAGCAATTTTGTCTAAAATAGAAATAATTAGTTGCAGAAAGTTGTTTGTTCATAGAACATCCTATCTTGGAGTCTAGCTTCCTACATCTACAAGCAGCTGCATTATAGTTCCCATTAATCACAAATAATAAGTTAATAAATAACCACTCGAACCAAATAAAACGTACATAATATGGTAGGGGTTATTTTAGCAAGAATTTCTGTCATAAATTTTTTTATTTGTAAATGCGTTTCCAACCTTTTTTATTTGATCTGGTGTTTGTGTTGACCTATGGGCAATTCTCCCTAGATGTTTTTTCCAAGGCACTGCTCAGTCACTACTGGGTGAGTATGCTCACTCTTAGCTCTCCAATCCCTTAATTAATTTCAGGGCTTATTGTTCCTGATAAATCCCTCTCTCCTGCTATCTCTGTTCATTAATATCTGATCCTTTTGAGAAAGGTATGCCCACTTCTAGTGCTTTTCCCTTCTGGTACTTTTCACTTTCACCCTGGTCCGGAAGCAAATCTCAGTCAGAGGAAAGGTTGTAGTGGCTGTACTAACAAGAATCTTTAATCCCCCCCTTGTCCTGCCCCATCTGAATCCAAAAAGTGACAAGGGTGTCCTAACCAATGAGATGATTTCATGAGTGGGTTTGCAGAACCACAAGATACTGAAATTCTGTTAAAACATCTGTTTCCTGACAGGTTGGGTTTATTATTCCTGAAGTAAACTTCCAGAAAATGGCTTTGTGTCCTTAACAGTAAAAATGCAACAGACTGGAGATCAGGCTGACTGCTAAGTGGAAAAGTTGATGGGTTTTGTGAAGGCACAGTGCAGCCACCTGTGTACTATTACAATGTGGAAATTAGTCATTTGTCTGGTATAGCTTTTGTACTGACAAATACTGAAGGTAATAAAACAGTCCTCATTTTTGTGGGTTTTTAAGTCAATTTCCCTTCTCTCTCCACCCACAAATGCCATGCACATGCCACTCTTAGCCGTGCTGGGTTTTGTACTGTTGGCTGAACTTTCTTATATTGACTTGCAGAGATTTTTTTTCCCCTCATACTTACAGGATGAATTTCTGAGGGAGGAATTCAGCTATACTTTGTGCTTCTTTGCTATAGTTTTATACATTCAAGTTATAACCTCAAATCTGGTAATAGTTTTAATCCTTATATTCTTTTAGTTCTTGACTTTCAGTATGAAGGATCACAAAATGGCCCCTTTTCATGGCTATGTTTCTTCTTCTCCAAATAAGTGAAAAAGCAGGCAATGATTAAATTCAAGGAGTTTGATTTTATGTTGGTGTACAATCCTTCCTTTTGAAGAGAACCCATTTTCAGAAGCCTAGCTGAGTAGGCCACAGCTGAGTAAATTTTTTTTGGTATCCAGACTGAGGATTGAAATGAAGCTGGCTCCTTGAACATGTGCTGATAGTTATAGCAAGATCATGCCTTGTGTTCTGTCTGTGAAGTTTGCTTTTGCAGAGAAACTCCTATTTCTTCTTTTGCTCCATTTGGTGGAGAGGAAAATAACCTTAAAGCAAGTCTTGTTAGGAAAGCTAGGAAACTCCAGTGCATGTCACCGTTTCAGGCTTTTACTTACTGCCTCCTACAATATTGCTTTGAGCAGCGGAATTATTTCCTTCACCATAATTTAAAGTCACAACCATGATCATCAGCCACTGAGATGAAGAGGGCATTTTGTGCCACACAACTGTCATCATGGCTCCTGTTAGGTCAGGGGTGTAGCATGGTTGGTGTCAAACCTGCCAGCTTGCATTTGGCCACCTGTTCTCCTGTGCTTCTAGTGCTTTTGCTGTGGATTTTTTCCCCCACCTCCTGTTAAAAGACAGTACCGAAACCTCTGCAGTTCCAGAGGTCCAAAGTGCTAAACTACTGCTCTAGATCTATCATAGTTCAACACTAGCTAGTCTATTGAAAACCAGGCTTCTAGGTAATCAGGGAAAAAATTTCTGAACCTTGCTCAAACCTCGGCACCTCGTTGGATTTTATGTGTCCTCTTCATTTAGGACTCTGTTTTCTTTTTCTGTTTATGTTTTGGAGGTTTTTTTAAAGGTCAACTTAACCTGGAAGCAGCTTTATGGGCGCACCTTCTGCCCTTGTGGAACACCATTGCAAGGCTTGTGGTGTTGACAGTGTCTGTAGAAACTGGGAGAGAGGCGAGACCTACTGAAGCAAGGGAATACCCTTGGTAGTCATCTTCAGCAAGGCTGGGAACATTTGCTGAACTTGGCCTTTGGGAGTTCAAAGGAGAGAGATCTCTGGTGCTCGATAACAGCAACAAGTGTAGTTGTTAGGCCCTTTGCTATTAAACGCAAGTGTCCTGGGTTCTGAGCACACAGTGTGTTTTCCCCAATAAATAAGAAGTGCGTAACGTGTAACAGCGTTACGAAGAGCTTGTTTTACAGAGTTCCTTCTCCCCTGGGGAGGTGGTGTGTGTGCTGAAGGATGGGGTACTTGGCTGAACCCTTCTGCCTGGCAGGGTGGCATCAAGAGCGCCGAGAATTATGTGGAGGGAAAATTAATTAGCATTCATGTGTTCCTGATCGTTGTAACGGCATTGAAAGGTTGATCTTAAAGAGCAAAGAGTCCCAAAGCAATATTTTCACGTACTTGTCCGGGATATGTGTTTGTATGACTTGCGAGGCAACATGGAGAATAAATGGGTGGCTGAGGCCCCCTGGCGCCAGCAGAGCGCACTGCACGCCTCAGGCGAACGGCCACAAAAACGCACTTTGTTTACTTTTATTTTTTTATGGCGCGATATCTACTTTTATGTTTTTAATATAAAGAAACACTTTCTAGGATAAAATATCTGATGATGTAATAATTGTTCACATGCAATTGTTTCCTTGCTGGAAACATAAATACTCTTATTTATTTTTCATGTCTTGTTTTACAAAGCCGTGCAGACAATGAGAGAGGGGATTCTGTTTGCAACCATTATCATTAATATTTGCATTGCAGGCAAAAAAATATGTAAGGAAGCTGAAAACTCTCAAGGTACTTTTTTTAACCACAGTTATATCTCTGCCTAAGAATGACTGGGAGAAAAATCTACACAGCTAATGGTGTCTGATTCTGTGGTGTAGTTATTTAACTTGGAGGTGGGAGGTATAGGGAAGAAGTTCTAGTGAAGGAGGAGCAAGATAGTTGTGGAGTGTTGCTCTGTTTTTGTGGTTATTAGCCATGAGGTTTTGGTCAAATTGCTAAGACCTTGCAAACAGCTTTCAAATGCTATGATCTAAGACACAGCAGTGTGTACATGTGTTAGAATAGATTCCCTTTGTGCTTAAAATTTAGCTTAAAAGTGTATATTCACACCTAGTGTAAATTAGTCCAGAGCTTTCCTAGGAAAAAAATTAGCATCTAGAGAATAGTTTCATGTAGGGTAACTTAGTTGTGACTCTTTTCAATATTTCTATGGTGCACTAATCTCAGAATTTGTTGAAGTGTGGCTTTGGTCAAAATCTAGGTATTTTCTCTTGTGACAAAGTTTTGTCATTCCATCAGGTATGAATAGCAACTAACGAAGCTGTATAAAGAAATTAATTTTGGTGTTTAGTCAGCTAGTTGGCTTGTCACTCTCATCAGACTGTCATGCTCCTCCTGACTTTGCTGTTGCACAAATTTTTAGTAAGCAAGAGAAGGTGGCGATATCTTCTAGAATGCTATTGTATGTTGTTCAATAACAATGAAATAAAAAAATGAGATGTAAAACTAGGTATTTATAAGTAGATATGCTTTGCTTTTTGTAAACCAGTGCCTTAAGAGAAAAAGTTGCCAAACAAACCTGAAATGTCTGAGGGGGAGTGAGCAGAGTGAGTATAGTGAAAAATTAAATGTAATCTCACTGGGTAACATGAAATCTGTGCCCTTCTGTTTTTATTTTGGGTGCACTTTCAAAGCCTCTTACCGGTGGTCTCTGTACATATTTCTGATTACCTGTTCACAGAAACTCCTCTTTAAGTCTGACAGTTCTTACAGGAAATGATAACTTTTGTCAAAATACAGTTATGTCAAAAGGTTTTGGATGGTAAACTTCATTGTTCCTTTGCAAAGATGGTAAGGTTCATACTTCCAAAGTTGTAAAACAATGTGTGCTGAAAATGAAGTTTTCTGCCCTTTCTTTTGTTTCTTATTTTAGATTTTGAGGTGACTGAAGGCTGTGAGTGTGATCTAGGCAAGATCTTAAAAGATCTCAAAGAGCAGTTCAGGATGAAGAAGGAACATAGCTGTGGGATTTTGGGGAGTTGTGTATGGCACTGAACACATCCTACCATGTTCAATGCTGATGCTTTAAACTGTTCTGAAATTGTAAATATCTCACTTGCATTCGGAATATCTGTGTAACATTATATTTTTACAGGTTAAAAAAGGAAGCATTCACTATAATCTTGTTTTTGTTGGTTTTTTTTCAGTTCTTCAAAGATCTTATGCATAGCTTATGAGGTTTTGGAAGGTTTGCAATACATGAATAAACATGGAATGGTCCACCGAGCACTCTCTCCTTGCAATATTCTTTTGGATCGAAAGGTGCAGTTACAGGAATAAATCAATAGTTTTGTTCGCTGCTAACAAGTAGTGTGCTATGTCACGTACAGAAACTGGGCAGTCATGTTTCTTCCAGTGGGAAAAAAACTGTATGTCTGGAAAGGTGTCGGGTTTGTTTATTTGTTTTTAAATTACAGTTTTCCCCCTTTTCTGAAATTTCAGATGTATTTCAGAGCTTACATTTCTATTTTCACATTTTCCTTTATCCTAAACCACATCTTTTCTTCCCCTTTCTTCTAGAAGTGATGAGCAAAGTCTATTTGTCATCATTGCAATTAGTTACAAGACCTTCTTGGCTGTTTGAATAGGAAAATACTTTGTATGGCTTATTAGCTGTTAGTAATATTTCCTGTGTTTCATGGTGATATGATGCTTGACTTTTAAGATATTAACATATTTCTTTGTTCCTGTTAAATTATTCAGATTTAAGTATCTCTCATTTCTGTTACCACAAACTATTGAGTTGGCAGTTGGAATACAGATTCTGCTCGTAAGAGTTGAGAGAAATTAACAGCTACTGTTGTTCTCGGAGCAGTTGCTTTATTTGAACTGACAGCTAAAGAACTTAACCTGTCTGCATAACCCCTCTCTCCTTCCCTTTCTTACTCAGTTTAGATAGAATAATAAGGTGCTCCCCTTGGAAGGAGGAGAGAGAGGACAAAAGAAACATGTAACATATATTTTTTTATATGCTGTAAACAAACTAAAATCATAGTAATGCTCTAACATTGAAAAGTACTCTAGGATTTTAAAATATTCCTAAAATCAATAAAAGAACAAAAGAGGACCATGAGACCCTAAACTTCTGAGCTCTCCCCTGCCCTTTGAATGGGTGTCCTCTGTTGCACCATCTAGAAGCTGACTGAGTGTAATTCAAAATCCAGCAAAAATAAGACCTCAGTTTAACTTCTATGCCTTTTTTTTGTTGTTAACTTTCTGCCTCCACAAATAAAAGCAACCAACTGAAAAAACTGGTTTTTTTCAATTAGATGTTGATAGAGTTAAGGAGAGCGAGATGAGTTGATGGAAAGACTGGAGGAGCAAGGCTGGGGGAATGGAGGAGGTGGGGGAATAATGGTCATGTTTAGGAAGTTCTAGGAGTCAAATAGGAAAAATACTCAGTAGAATAAGCCTTTCTAATTTACTGAAATTATACTGTAACTTAGAAAGTTCTGATATTCTTGTGTGTTCCAAACAAACTCAATGCTCTTGGAAAGTAAAAGCATTAGATATAAGCACCTTTCTAACTTAAAATGAGTTTCTGGATAATTGGCAATACAGAAATGTAAGAGAGTGAATTTTTATAGTTTTATGTCCTTTGACAGCTAATGAAACTTGAAATGATTTTTGAGGTTTTGGGGTTTTTTAGCTTAGATGCAGATCCTTCCAGTGTCAAATTCTGCTCTCTTGATCATTTATTTTTTCCTTTTCAGGGACATGTGAAGTTGGCTAAATTTGGACTCTACCATATGACTGCTCAAGGCATAGATGTTGATTTTCCTATAGGGTAAGGATGTAGCTACACAATACAAATATATTAGAGATGTACTTTTCAAGAAGTTTATTTATGTTTTGAGCATTCATCTTTACAAATGTGCCGTATGCACAGGTTTAGCTTGTTGTTTTCTTGTGTATCTGTTGCCTACACCCTTTACACAGAAGTCTCTGATAATATCACTTAAGAGGTCGTTATTTGATGGGGTGAAATGGATGAAAGACAAAGAATGGGTACCATGCAAGCATCTTACTGTAGCTGTGATGTCAGTCCATGTTACCTAGATTTGCTTTCAAATGCGAGCAGTTCCCTGTGACTTGGATTCTGAGTTTCAAATTTAGGAGAAAGCGCAATCAGTGCTTTGCTATTGCACACTGTTGTAGGCTTTCTGTCTTGTTATCATTTTGTGGTTTATTTTCAAGTGATCCTACCATCTGGCCAAAATGGCATGCTTTGTTACAGTGGGTTTTTTTACCAGTTTTTGTTTATTTGAGGTGTCATGTTGTTTGTAATCGAAATACTGAGCTGATTCTTAAAGACATGGCAAAAAGAAGCAATGATGTTCCCTTTCAAAATGTGATTTCAATTTTAAGTATTATAGTGAATTATTGCCAGAAAAAAAAGTGATAGTATTACTTTAAAATTATCTAGCAGCGAGTAGAATATGTGCTCAACATCTCTTGTTTCTTATTTTGCAAATTAGAAAGTTACTTGATGGAAACACTATTGATGAAGAATACTGCCACCACTGCCAAAAATTAGTCTGATACACATTTAATATAGTAATGCTGAAACTCAAAGTGCATTTCCCCTGATATATGTAGGCATACTATTTTGAAAGGTGTTATTTTCTCTCACAAAAAGACTGAGCTAGTGATTGAGATCTGACCTTTTATGTAGTGAACACTATGTATTTTGCAATTGGAGTGAAATTTTGATGCAATGTCTAGATTTTGACTGAATAAAACAGAGCGGTCTGCTATGTATTCTAGCTTCTCAGAATTTCTCACAATTATTCTGATTATGTAATGGAAAGTCACACTTTTTGGACAGACAGGATATTACTAAATGTTACTGCATATTTCTAGGTACCCATCATATCTGGCACCTGAAGTAATTGCACAGGGAATAGCCAAACGGAGTGATCATACTCAGTGTGAGAAGCCTCTGCCTTCCGGCCCTAAATCAGATCTGTGGTCTCTTGGTATAATATTATTTGAGCTTTGCATGGTATGTAAGAGGATGATTCTCTTGATTTTAACTCTTGGGGAATAGTTTCATTAACTTGATTGTTGTTGAGTGTTGGGTTAATGACACTTTGCCCATCACCCAAGCACGAATACCAGAATATGTTGGCATTCCTATGTGGACAGTATTGGTGGTTGTTCCTGTAGTAGGATGAATATTGGTATGTAGGATGCATGGTATGAGTTTGTGTTAACCATGAAGGATAGCTGCCTGTGGAGCCACAAAGATGTGACTGCAAGGCTGTTCCAGATAAGAGACGTTGTTGGTGATATATTTTTTCTTTATGATGGCATAAAACTCTTTTCACTATAGTTGGGGTGAATAATGTTTTCTGTTCTTACAGATAGTTTTGTTACATCTAAAAGTCACGTGTAGAAGTTTATTTCACTGTCTTTATATATAGATAGGATATGATGTTATCTAAGTATTTTCATGTAGTATTTATTCAATTGTTGATTTAACTTTGTTATTTGCTTAGGGGAGAAAATTATTTCAGAGTTTGGAGATAGCGGAGCGATTGAAATTTATACTTATGTTAGGTAAGTAGCACAAAATGAATTTTTCAGGTTTCCAGGCAGTTCTATGATTAGAGTTTTACAGACTAATCAGCTTGTAATGCTCAGACCTAAAGCACTTCACCTTTGTCATCTTTCATCTCCAGAATTACGTACGCATTTGAAGCATGGTTGCTTTTCTAGGGAAAGTACAAAGGTGGGCGACAGGAAAAATAACTTTGGAAGAGCTGTGAGTGTGTTAGACTGAGGGCAAACTATAAAACAAAAAACCACCATGCTCGAGAATGGTGTCAGTTTTCATGGTTATTTGTTGGAAAGTGTTGCAGGAGATTTCTAAAATGAGTCAGGAATTGTATGATGCTAAAGTAAACTGACCCCACAATAGCAGTGCTCGTGTAGTAACTTCCAAGCAGGGAGAAGCAGGACTCAAATAGGATAAGAGAAATAAAAAGAAGTGTTTTACTGGATCTGGGCTTGTTTCTATCTTCACCTGCAAACTATAAAACATTACTGTAGACCTGAAATTCTTGCTTAATGTAAATGAATGTGGAAGTGGGACTATTTTTGTGTGTTTTAAAACTTGATTTCTTGTGAGGTTTGTGTATAAACCATGGGGAGGGGAAGGGCATGAATTTGCAATTTGAAGTTTTAACAGTGAGTTGTTATTATCCAGATCAAATAGTAATTATGTTAAAGTTAATTACTGTCAGGAGAAACATCTTTTTCATCCAGCAACTAATGCTTAGGTGCTGAAATTCTGGCTGTTTTGGGGATTTGTTAACAAAGCTTCCTGAAGCATTTCCATCCCCTTCAATTTAAATGCAAGTTGTGGGTAACCTTTATCCACCACAAAACATTCATGTTCTCGCTTGGGAGTTATTTACTCAGTAACGTGATGAAAACAAGCTCTAAAATACTGCTAGTATTATCTGCAAGTAGCAACAAAATGAAAAATTACTTCAAGATTCTATATCCATGTACCTTTAAGGGATTTTTTTTTTAATTATTTTTTAATTTATAAATGGAAAGACTGTTTTAATTTATTTGGCAAAGACTGTGACAGTCTGGAGCTACTAAGCCTGCAAAAAAGATTTTCACTGTTAGCTTAGATGTGCTACTTTACTTAACTTTTCTAGGTTTCAATTTTCATCTGCACAGGTTATAATTTTCATTTCTGATTTTGATAGTTCACTTCCAAGTAGTGTGGCAGTATTAATAAAAAGTTGATATTTAATATCAAGTGTTTTTTATTGGAATGGAGGTTATCTGGTATCCTGTTTAATTTTTTCATAATGTTTAACTTTTTATTTTTCTGTTTGTTTTTCAAAGGCTGTGTAGATGATATTGTAACTGTATTGGCTGAGGAACATGGTTGCCTTGATATTATTAAGGTTTGTGAAACTAGTTTGCTTTTTTCATGCTGTCTTATCAAGAATATTTTATTATTGTTGTATAATATTTCACATATTGTTTTTAACTTATTTTTGCAATGTGATGAAGAATTCTGAAGTCTAAACTACGTATCTAAGATCCTTTCAATAGCCACTACTGATAATATTCTTTCCTAAAATGACTTTCAATCTCAGTAGATGTTAGTGCTCGCTGGGTAGTTTAATATGTTACAAATTTTCTTTAAAGTGTAAGTGGGTAGGTATTTTTCTTCCAGAAATTTACTCTACCTGGTCCACTTCTCCTCACCCATAAAAATAATCACTAAATTTTAGTGTCTGTATATTTTGAGACATTATGTGAAAGGGTTCTGACTGTTAGCAGAAGGAAGTTCCCAAGTAACTGCATTGTTTCAAGCTGGGTACAGAATATCTAAATTAAAAAGTAAAAGTAAAAAGCTGCATGCATGCAGATTTTTCAGATGTTTTTTCCCCAAATCAAATGTAGGATTGGGAAGTAAAAAGAACTATTTCCCCAGAGTTTGTCTTGCAGAGCTAACATTGTATGTGTAGGTGTGAAATATTATTACTCTCATTGGAACAGCCTGTATGTTAAAAGTTAAGCATGAGCTAAGTGGCTTGCTGAATTAAGACAGTAATAAACAGACCTCTTACATATTTTTTACATTCTAGGATCTTTCTGAAAATATCATAGCTCTGCTGAAGAAATGCCTTACATTCCAGCCTTCTAAGAGGCAGGTATTCAGTCCAAGGGTCTACTAAACTATGTGGGTTACTATGAAATTAGAACTACTCTTGCAGAACTTTTTTTTTTTAAATACTGATATTTGGACTGCATAGAAGAAATTCTCAGTTTTGTCGCTTTTCAGTGTTTAAAGGAAAAGAGTAAGTGGGAAAGGAATGGAACATACAGAAATCAAGTGTGCAAAACCTTGAGATTGAATCTGAGAATTCTGAGAGAAAACTATTCAGGCATTTGTAGTTCTAAGTTCACAGAATTTAGATTTTACTGGTTCCATGTCTAGAAGTTGGTGGCAGTTACCATAGCTCTGTTGTAGCCAGAATTAGGGCTGCTTTCCTCAAGTCTCTCCTTTCAAAGTACTTTTTCATTATGTCAGTCCACTACAACTTCCTTCTGGAAAAGGAAGTTTGCTTTTGGTCTTTAATCAAGGCTGTGCATCGATTTGGGCAACGAAAGGGAAATTAATAAAATAGATGTTATTTACATTAAATGAAGATGGGATCTGAATTTGAGCTATAAACAGACTGTGTGGTTTTTTATGCTTCATNGTTTTTCAAGTCTCTTCTTTCAAAGTACTTTACCATTATGTTGGTCCACTACAACTTCCTTCTGGAAAAGGAAGTTTGCTTTTGGTCTTTAATCAAGGCTGTGCATCGATTTGGGCAACGAAAGGGAAATTAATAAAATAGATGTTATTTACATTAAATGAAGATGGGATCTGAATTTGAGCTATAAACAGACTGTGTGGTTTTTTTATGCTTCATGAATTGAGAAACACTGGTAGACATTTTTGCTGTTACAATTTCCTAAATCCGATATAATTTAAAATAACTTACTAATATTTGTTACTGAGGATATTTCTCACTGAAAAACAATATTTTTGGAACGACTTGGCTCTAAGTATTTTATTCCCTTTTGTTAATTCAAGGCCAACTCCAGAGGAATTGCTGCATGACAATTTGTTCAGTGAGGTATCCTCACTATATCCCCCTTTCCACAAACCTGCTGGTCTGTTCTCATCTTCTCCAAGATGTGCTAATTTAACACTTCCTGAAGACATAAGTCAATTGTGTAAAGGTAAAAGCAGGTAGTGGGATAAATGTCATTGGGGGGGGAGGGAAAATAAAACATTATTGCATTTTGTCTCCAACAGTTTATTCAAAGAAACTATTAAATGTTACATCACTGCATTAATGTAGTAAGTTGTTTAATGGACAGAGATATAGGCAAACATATTTTGAGGGATGTGTGCAAGTCAAAGGAGGACATCGTAGTTTTGTGCTTCTTTTTTTTGGAATAAATATTTAACGTTAGTATTCAAGTCCAGATTGCAATAACAATGTCATCTTTTACCTTTAGGATTTGGACATGTGCATACACAAGGTACTTTTTTTTCCCACCAAATTCTGTTGTGAACTAGTAATTGGATTCTGCTGGATCATAGCATCAGATGATTTTTGGAAGTATTGGAAAACAAAATCCTTGTAAAAGAGGTCGCCTTGTAGGCTAAAAGATTGTACTTCCAAGTTTTGAACTACAGTGTGTTGAAAGTGTTACCACTCTTAACTCCTCATTAACTTTTTCTTATGAACTTGAAGATGTTTAGTTTTTGGAGACAAATACTTTATACCTAATTAGAATTAGAATGAGTATGGTGTGTGAGATGAAGAGAGATTATAACTATTCAGTATGAATCACTTGTTTCTTATTTTAACTCTTAGTGCTATGTTGTGTACAAAACAGTTGTTTGTTTTGTTTAAAAGCACACAGAAAGTACAATTCCACATTTCAATGTATTTATCTGAGTAGTTCAAGGCAAAATGTAGAAATATATGCTTTTTTTCTGACTTCTTTCTTAAATTTCCCAAAGGCAACTAGCACAGGGAAGATCAGTTTTCCTCTAATTTCACATTAAGGTTAAGACCTTTCAAGCAGATTAATTCTATTTTTTCAACAGTATGTGTTTAGAATAGTAGGAAGAAATACAAACTACCTAAAAAGCTGTTTTTTTTTTTTTTTGTCATTTGTCCCATCAGATGAAGATAGTGATTACCTAGCAGAAAGATCAATTGAAGAGGTTTACTATCTCTGGTGTTTGGCTGGAGGAGACTTGGAGAAAGAACTTGTCAACAAGGAAATAATTCGATCAAAGCCACCTGTCTGCACACTTCCCAAGTAAGGATGGAGAAGCACTTTAAAGAAAGGATGGAGGGATGGAGAAGGCTGTGATTTTGAGAGAACATATTTAGCTTTAAGACCTGTACGTATGCAAAATATTGAAAATGGCATCCTTGAGCAACAGGAAATTGTCATTTCAGCTCTTACTGAAGTTAAGGCGTTATCTGAATGCCTTGTATCTGTCACCTATTTGATCTTCCCATTGTTTTCTGAAATTTGGAAAGATGCAGAGGAAGTGTAAAATACTGAATTGGAAGTCCTTAAGTTTTGCACACTTTCCAATAGCGTTAAGTTTTAGTAATAATGTCTCACTGTGATTCAACATTCGTATTTGTAATTGTAATTTAATTTAATATGTTATGTAGCAAATTCTCACATTCTAAATTCCCTTTTACACAAGGAATGGTCACTGTTACACTGCTGAATGGTCAACCCAGTTACTCAGCAGATCAGCTGATTATTTTTTTAAAAAATGCTTAGTTTTATGACTTAGAAGTCTGTAACATCATTTTAATCATTACTACTTTCATCTTACTGCTGCACATGTTGCAATTTTATGTAGTATACTCATGTTTTAATTTTACAATCTGATCTTAAGCATAATTATGTGCCGATATGTATCAGTATACTGTTCTGGGGTTTACACATGAAGTATGTGTACAGACAAAATGCAGTATCTTTAACAGAAAAAAAAGAAGGTGAACTGGATTTTAAGTGATACTTTGGTGCCAAAATTAGTGTGAGATTTTGAAGAATTGCCTATTTCTTTGCCCATGGATGAATGCGGGTACTTTTGAATTATGAGGGACAAACATTTTTCATCATACTGTCCATCTTGAAGATCAGGTGTAATTTCAAAAAATGCAATCTAACTCCATCTTCTAAGTGATACTGATAATACTAGCTTAATTTCTGAAAATCAGTTTTGTGTGGTCTGCTGTAAAAATACCATGAAATAGGAAATTTGTGTATACTCTGTCTTGGATTCATTTGTATCTTTAGATGGAATGCAACAAAAAAGGTCTGGGTCACACTTTTGCTTGGTTTTTTGTCATGATGGAAAATGGCTTTCATATGATAAAATATTATTTTTGCTTTTCACATTAAATGGCAGTCTTCGTTGGTGTCAAGTCAAGGAATAAAAGGGAGTACTAATCCCATATCTCATTACTCTTCCTTTGTGTGCAAACCAAAGTTATAGAAAATGGGAAATGTGCCTTTTTACAACAAAAGCCGTCTGAATAATTTAAGGTGATTGTACATTCCCTCGATAGCAGGTTTCGTGCCGTGCAGAGTCAATACAGCATAATTCTAAGAGCTAATACTTTGTTTTAAAGAGGAAGCTGCTTGATGGAAGAAATTTTTTTTCCTAGCTCGTCCTGTGTTATAAAATGACCTGATTTTTTTTTCTCCTTTTTGAAGCTTTTTATTGGAAGATGGTGAGAGCTTCGGGCAAGGACGAGATAGAAGTTCCCTCCTAGATGACACAACTGTGACTTTGTCTCTGTGTCAGCTCCGAAACGTAAGAGTAATATTGTGCACTTGTTCTTAGGACTTCACTGCAGAAACATTTGTTTAAAGGGAATATGTAGCAGTAGTCAAACAGAAGTGTTACTAATTCCAAGAGAACACTTCTTAGTGTTCAAATAAGATTCCAATTTATGCTGTTAAATTGCATTGTCTGAAATCTAAATTAGTAAGCTTTTTATCTTCTGTCCCTCCATCTCCTTCCTGTGTCCCTCATTTTCTTTTTTTTGTTACCTGCTTTATTCTGATGTAGTACAAATAGTTCTGTAGAATATTCTCCACAATTGCTAAACTAATTGGATAGTGATTGTCTTCTTGTATGCTCTAATTGCTGTCTGTAGATGGCTCATGTTATCCAAAAGAAAGATCAACTCACTTCAGTTTCAACTCCCTGAAGCTTTATAGAATCATAGAATTAACAAGGTTGGAAAAGACCTTTGAGATCATTGAGTCCAACCTATAACTCAATACCAATCCTTCATCTAAACCATGGCACTAAGTGCCTCGTCAAGTCTTAAAAACCCCCAGGGACAGTGACTCCACCACCTCCTCGGGCAGCCCGTTCCGATGGCCCATCACCCTTTCACTGAAGAAGTTTTTCCTAATATCCAGCCTAAATCTCCGCTGATGGAGCTTGAGACTGTGTCCTCTTGTTCTGTCACTGGTTGCCTGAGAGAAGACACCAACCCCTGCCAGATTACAACCCCCTTTCAGGGAGTTGTAGAGAGCAATAAGGTCTCCCCTGAGCCTCCTCTTCTCCAGGCTGAACAACCCCAGCTCCCTCAGCCTCTCCCCACAGGGCTCGTGCTCCAGCCCTTTCACCATCCTTGTCGCTCTTCTCTGGACACATTTGAACATCTAAACGTCTTTCTTGGGCTGAGGGGCCCAGAACTGGACACAGCACTCAAGGTGTGGCCTAACAAGTGCTGAGTACAGGGGAAGGATAACTTCCCTAGTCCTGCTGGCCACACTATTCCTGACACAGGCCAGGATGCCATGGGCCTTCTTGGCCACCTGGGCACACTGCTGGCTCATATTAAGTTTCCTATCTTCTTAAAGTTGGATACCAAGTTTGCAGTAGTTAATTACTAATCTTTGGAGTATACGGCTTTGAAAAGCTAATTCAAAAGATCTCTTCAAAACATTTTGGAATGATGCTGTAATGCAGTTTTCTTCCATCTTCAGTGGAAAAATCAACATATGCTAACTCATGACTTTGCCTGACATAATGATCAGTTACAAGATTTACTTCATATATCACTGATTGTTTTAGTTGTTCACATGTCTTTGCACATGTAGAGCTTTATTGCTGCAGAATTAGGAATTTGTTGCAGTAGCAAATGCAATTCTGTCACTGTTTTTTGGAGAAAAAAAAACCAAACGAAAATGATCTATATGATTAAAGGATTAATACAAAAAGGAAGGTGGCCCCTGAAGTCTTGTTCTCTGTCACCTTAATTTTGGGGACAATTTGTCAAATACTGTGTAAACATATTTCTTCAGTAAAACTTTGCACTAGTTCACACAAATGCATGAAGAAGACCAAAGAATTGGGATACTTTCTTTGCTTGGTCAGTGGGGTTTGCATGGCAGGAGGGAAGGTAACAATATGCAACAAGTGTTTTAAACTTAATACACACTGCAGCTCCTACGGTTGTTCTTAAAAAAGGACAGATTTCAAGGCCTTTTTTTTTTAACTTTTTAATCTGTTATCTTGGATATTGCTGCCTAGTTCTATAAATATACAGCAGGAAATAAATATATACTGAAGTTTCATTTTGGGGAAGATGCAAGCCTGAACCTTTCAGTGTTAGTTGAAATAAATTTTTGAACTTAGCAATTCTTCAAACACCTTTTATAGAGCAGAGCATGATGCTCATAATCAAAAGAGGAGCAGTACTGAATGAACTGAGAATGAACTGTTCTGTCAGCCCCAGGAGGAACAGACTGTGCACTATGCCTTCAAGTTAAGGATGGAACTACAAAACAGAGCACTGCAGGGAGCATGGTATTAAACATTAATCATGATGCAGCATAAGATGTCTGAAAACTCCAGTGAAAAATCCAGCATGTTTGTCTTCACCTTTCCTGAGAGTGTCTGTATTTCCTAAAAGGAGCTCAAGTTTGCATAACTCTTGCACTGATTAGAAATGTAAAACCAAGTTGTGCAGTTGCTGTGGAGTTACTTGATAGGAACTCCATGAAGAAAAATGAGGAAAAGAAAAAGAATTATGTAATACTGTTAGTCTGTTAATCCATGGTCGTTAGAAACCATTTTTTGTATAGAAATAGATTTATGGATGAGATGAGTTACCTTCAGGCAGGAGAACTTCCATTAACTCAAAAAGCTTGTGCTGGCAAAAGTTGTTAGTTGTAAAGGCTGTATGCTTCTTTGCTGACAGAGGACTGAGCTAATGCTTAGGTCTTAAGGCAAATTACTACATTTGGCAAATGAATTACTAATTAATAGTTTTGTATTCCACTAGGATTTACGCTTGAATTCCGAGCAGCATTCTGATAGAGAATTTTTTTTTTTCTTCATCTCAGAGACTGAAGGATGTTGGTGGAGAAGCATTTTATCCATTGCTTGAAGATGAGTAAGTGTGTGTGTAAATTCATACATCTATAAAGGACTGAATTTTGAGTTACTAGTTTTATTTAGATAGCACAGTGCACACAGCTAGACACGACCGTCTTCCAAAAGTGATACATGCCCTTGTTTAACTCTAAGAGTTGAGAGCTGATAAGCACTCTGCACTTAAGGCCCTGATACCAAACTGAGGATTGTAACCTGTTTCTCTGTTCTGGAAATCAACTGTTTTTGCTGAATATTGAAAATTATCCATTGATACTTGTTTCTGACTCAGAAATCCATCAGAGGGTATTAATTTTTTTTTCAGTGATTTGTACTTCATGTCCTTCATTACTAATATCCTAGCTCTTTTTTTCCAGCCAGTCAACTTTGCCTCATTCAAACAGTAGCAATGAGCTCTCTGCAGCTGCTAGTCTTCCTCTGATCATCCGGGAGAGGGACACAGAGTACCAGCTAAACAGAATAGTCCTGTTTGACAGACTGCTGAAGGTATGGAATCTTTCTGATGCCAGATAATTGGATTTGATCTGTTAATTGCAAGATTTTTACAGGACCAAGTAATGGAAAAAGGAAGCAGTGATACAAGTGACAACAGCAGGAAAGGGGAAGAAAACCCTACAGAAGTATAAGAAGATTGAAAATAGAAGAAATAGGTCTTTTCAGTAGTGATAAATATAAAAGTAGATTTTAAACTATGCACATGAAAATAGAGCTGCTGCTGATACTGGTTGTTTACTGATGAAAATAATTTTACATTCTTTATTTCATAACAGACTAAGCTATTGTAGATATAAATGTGCCTGTAATATTTCTGCATTTCCAAGCAGTAAAGTACTTGAAAACATACCATAGCAATGCCATGTTATAAATATCAGGTTTATGGGGGAAGAAATAGCAGTCCAGAATTTACGTATATGCAGAGAGATGGATTCTTATTTAAGAATGAGAGCTGATGCACATTATCAAGTATAAAGCATAAGTGTTTAATAGAAGCAAGATGGATGCATAGTGTGAAAATAGACATATAATGAAGAAAAAACTTTTAATAAAACTTGGATTAGTAGATATATCCGGTATATACCAAAGCACTTGAATGAATTTAGGAGAAAGAGTGGACATCAAGCAGTAGTCCCTAGTGCAGGCCTTCCAATTAGGAATTAAATTTACTTTTTGTTAAACTTGCATTCTCTGTTCAGGCTGACAGCATTTGCCCTTGTGGAGAAAGACTGTCCTGGGGTTGGGATTTGAATTGTTTCAGTTACATGGTATTTTTTGCAGTTAATCTCTTCTCTTTGAAGGCCTACCCATACAAGAAAAACCAAATTTGGAAAGAAGCCAGGATTGACATCCCTCCTCTTTTGAGAGGCATAACCTGGGCTGCCCTGCTGGGTGTTGAGGTAAGTGGAATGGGACGGCATTTGCAGAAGTTCCAGTACTGACTGGGGTGGAGCAGGATAGGAATGCGATTGACAAGAAAGTTGAATTTAAAGATTTGGCAGGTAGAGTTACTGGAATTTCAAAGAAAATAAGTAGTGAAATTGCATGAATAAATATAATGTTGAGACAAACTTGCTTCTTGTCTCCGTTGTTCAGAGAATGTATTTAAGCTTGACTGCTTTTAATTTTGATTATGAGATAGAAAAATAATACCCCTTCAACTATTGCTTTAGTCAGCAGTAGTTGGACAAGACAGGATCAAACATATCAAATGTATTTTTCTCACCAGCAATCAATGCATTTCCCAAAAAGACTGGAGAATAAATAAATCAGACGTAGACCTTTTGGACAAAGGACTAGTAAGGAATGTCCCAGAAATGAGGGCTCCTCACAGAGTTCCTTGACTACGCAGCTTTTGCATCTACTTCACTTGCAATCTGCAGCAGTGTAGCAAAGAAAGTCTTACAGATAACACATCCCAGGTTATTAAGGATATTTAGCTTAGGATATGATCTGAGTGCTGTATAATATAACCAGTGAAAAAGCTGTAAAGGTAAAGAAAAACTGCTGGTCAGGGTTATAGCCTGAGTCTTGAGAGATGAGCCAGTTCTTATGCTTCAGCAGTTTGTCATCTGCGCAGTATGGATAGTGTTTCCCTGTCCCATAATATGAAAATGGATTTGTTAGCATGGCTGTCTTGGAATTTATGCAAGGACAAGTTACGTAAAAGTATTCTATGTTGGCAATATCAATGAACAGTTACCAATTTGCAAAGATGATGCTGAAAGCTACTTGCCAGTTGTTGAGGTAAGCACTGAATTTAAATTAAGAGCATCTCTTAACTTGAAAATGAGAAACTGTATCAAGTTCATAGCTTTCTGCATAAACAACTGAAAATCACTGAGGATTGTACTGAAGATGTCACTGAAAGATTTATATGTCCTGAATTATAGGAGAATAAAGATGGTTTTGTTTAAATTTAGCTGTCAGAATTTTCTGTACTTCAGGAAATATTTTCAGGAAAAAAATTTGCTAACTGAAGTACATAACAAAAAGTCAACTTCTACACATCAGCATGTACATTGTCATAGGCACGTATGTTAGTAAGGGCTTTCTAAATTCAAATATTCTTTTTCAATGTTTAGGGTGCCATACAAGCAAAATACGATGCCATTGATAAAGACACACCGATTCCTACAGACAGACAAGTAAGACATCTGGTGTTACTACATATTGTCACTTTTCCACCTGTCAGAGTCATTTGCTTATTACAGTGGATATGGTTGATAATACTAGAATGGTTCCCTTTGCCCTCTAACCTTATTCATGCTGTAGCAAGAATCTTGCAAAACAGATACGAACAAGTGCTTTAACTCAAATTATCTTAAAACATGTGGAAAGTGAAATCCTCTCGTTTCATAATCACTGTCTCTATAGCAGCAGCCGAGTGTAGTGAACCATATTAATGATGTTGTGTTAAAATTCCTGGTTTTAGTAAATGCTTGTTTTGCCTCTGGGACCTTGTACCAGACAGTGCTGAGTACCCTGAGACCCTGTAAGGTCAGCTGTCCTTCACGGAAATGGGATTTTAAGCAATTTGGTTCTCCAAGAAGAGAATGTTCTCAAATGTTCGCTTACCTGACAGAAAAAGATATCATGAGCAACAGCTGTTCCTTTCAGCTGGGTGAAGAAACACTTTCCATCAAGTTGGTTTAAACATGGAGAACCCTGACTTGATTACCTTCTACAGCAAAATCCTGAAATTAGTCCAGAAGTAAAAAACTGTAACTGTAATCTGCTTTCTGCCTTTTTCAAGGTTAGCACTCTTCTGAGAATGCAGAAAAAGGAAAAAAAATCTCTATTTTTAAATTTTGACAGGGCTGTTAGGTCCCCTGTCAGTTTTGGTTTTGAGAGTGATGGAAGAAGCAGATTGTATGTTTATGATGGTGGTCTGACCTACATTCTTTGGCTGACTTCCACCTGTAGTATTGCAAGATTGCTGTAGTACTACCTTACTTATCCCAATTTCTCTTTATATTCTTGGCTGTGGTGCAGATTGAAGTTGATATTCCTCGTTGCCATCAGTATGATGAATTGCTGTCATCACCAGAGGGTCATGCAAAGTTTAGACGTGTATTGAAGGCCTGGGTTGTTTCCCATCCGGATTTGGTGTACTGGCAAGGTGAGTGTGACTAGTTGGCCAGGTCAGATAATTAAATGGAAGGCTATGACTGACTTAAAAATAGCTTCCCCTCTTCTTCCCAACAATAGAAGGGTTTTTTTGAGTGCTTTCCATTTCCTTTGAAGAATGAATCTGTGGGTTATTGCAAATTTACTTTCTAATAATTTGTTTAATTTGTAATGCAGAATTGCCTCCCTCTTTGTTATATATTTACTCTTCTTAAGTTTCAATCACTTTATTTAAAAACAAAGAATCTGTTGCTTACTGTTCAGTTCCAAGGTAAAGTTCCAAAAGTTACTGAGTGAGTTCTTAGGATGGTCATTGGCCTTTTTTGGGAGCTTTGGCAGAATATCAATTCAGCGTTATAGTTTAACAATCTGAGATCTTTTCTGTTTTCATCCATTGATTTCACAGTTGTTCTCATAATTACATGTGAAGCCCTGGCTAAATTATAACCAGTTTCAAGTATGCAAATTTTCATTATAAACTAATGAATTTATCTTGTGCATTAAAATGAATGAGCTCTTTTTTGCCGTTTCTTTATGGCTCTTCTCTCTTAGGTCTTGACTCTCTGTGTGCACCATTTCTGTACTTGAATTTTAACAATGAAGGTAGGTACCTTTTTCTGCTGGGAGTGAAGGGGAAGCACAGTCTGTCATCTGTATCTAGTTGCAGAAAGATGTGTGACTCACGGATGGAAAGTTTCTGTACCTAGAAAGGAATTTTAAAGCTCCTGTTGCCACAAGTCAAAAGAAATGGTTGAGTTTTGAAAACTGCATGTGGTGTGCTGTTCTTCATGCAGGGGTTCAAATCCTGTGTTTGTTGCCAAGTACAATAATCGTCTATAATCAAAAGCACAAGTAACCTTGTATGTAAAAGAAACAAGAAATGCTGCTCTAGAACATGTCTGTTTTAGTGGAGCTATAGTTCAGTCTTGTTTAAGGTGAATGTATGACTTATTAACCTAAGTGTTAACCTGTCAGACTAGCTTTTTTTCAGAAAAGCTGATGATAGTTTCAGATACCTGAAAGTTTATCAGGTCAGCTTTAGATACATGGCCTTCATCTTCTTAGAATATGATTTGTTTAGAACAGATCTATTCCAATCTCCTATTTTCTTTTACATGGCTTTTTTAATGCGAGGTCTGTGCATGGGAAAACTAATTTCTTAGGACAATGACTCTTATTATACCACTGTACATACATTTTTGTGTATAGATTGATTTAAGTATTTATGCTTGTTATCTACTTAATAATGAATTTTTAGGTGTAATTCTGTTTCTACCTCTATCATTGCATCCATTTTTCTAATTCTTTCAGCTCTGGCATATGCTTGCATGTCTGCTTTTATACCAAAGTATTTGTACAACTTCTTTCTGAAGGATAATTCTCATGTTATTCAAGGTAAGTAAGTCCCTTTATTTTTTGTAGTTCTAATTATCTCTGGATATATAAATACACTTTTTGAAGGGATTTCAAAATTTGAATGCAATGAGAATCACATAGCTGTGCAAGAAAATTAGGAACAAAAAAAGTGAGTAAAGATTCAGGCAAGAGAAAAAACCTTAATGTGCACAAACACAAAAAATGTTCTATGTAAAATTCAAGGTAAGAGTCCTGACTGTAAAATTTGTAAAAGCAGTAAATAGTCTTTCTAGTGTTATATTGTAAAGACTTACCTTTCAGGTGATCAAAATAATACTTTTACCAGAGCTATTTTGACAATGAGGGAAAATGAAGAGGAACAGTATAAACTACAGGTTCCTCAGAAAATGGAAGTTATGGTTTTCAGGGAAATAGGGATTTGAGGAGAGTTTCTTATTTCATGGAATATAATGTCATTCGACACAGGACAGAAGCTGGAGAACCCTGAGGAATAATGTTGCACAGTTCTGTCTTAAACAGCTATATAGGTAACTCAGAAATTGAAACAATAGCTAGGAATATCTGTNATTTACATATTAGATAATCAGGAGACAGCTAGTGTAAGGATGCAGTGTTTGAAGGGTTTGTGTATGAAAGACAATGGATAAGAGGTGTTATGAGCTGAATAAAATAATAGGAAAAATTATTCTGGGAAACTTGTTTGCATCCTTTTGTCTGTAAAGAAATATTGTTTGCAGTAAAGGTCTGAAGATGAAAAGAACAAGTATGTTCCTCTAGAGGCAACTACTTTAGACTTCAAGATTAATAGCTTGGTAAAGGTTTTTCTCAAGGGGGTATATTCTTCCATGAAATAATACTTTTGCTCTCCAGGGTTTCCATGTTATTCCTAAGGAGCTTTACAAAAATATGTATCAGCTGAACTTAGAA
>WEIV01024382.1:65025-82467 GCA_013390005.1 Calyptomena viridis
CTGGAGAACCCTGAGGAATAATGTTCCACAGTTCTGTCTTAAACAGCTATATAGGTAACTCAGAAATTGAAACAATAGCTAGGAATATCTGTACTTGAAAGTTAATTTTAAATTTCATGGAAACAGGAAAAAGGAATTGTTTAGAACTAGAAAGCCACCTTGGCACAGTCTATGTTGGAAAGATAATTTGTCTTCCAGGCAGTTTCTAAAAACCGGAAGCTAAAAACCAGAAGCCGTCAGTAGTTTTAAAGTATCAGCTGTAATGAATGTTTTTAATTGCAAGTAGCTATGAATATTTATTGGATACTGGGATTCAGCATGGCTTGCTGCCCTTATATTTCTTTTAAAGAAGTTCTTTTGTATGAAATTCATCAATTTCATACAGTGTCTGTCATTTTTTTTGTCTTCAAAAAAGGGAATAAGAACTGATGAACAAAACTAATTAGACATAAAAGCATTTACATATTAGATAATCAGNATAATCAGGAGACAGCTAGTGTAAGGATGCAGTGTTTGAAGGGTTTGTGTATGAAAGACAATGGATAAGAGGTGTTATGAGCTGAATAAAATAATAGGAAAAATTATTCTGGGAAACTTGTTTGCATCCTTTTGTCTGTAAAGAAATATTGTTTGCAGTAAAGGTCTGAAGATGAAAAGAACAAGTATGTTCCTCTAGAGGCAACTACTTTAGACTTCAAGATTAATAGCTTGGTAAAGGTTTTTCTCAAGGGGGTATATTCTTCCATGAAATAATACTTTTGCTCTCCAGGGTTTCCATGTTATTCCTAAGGAGCTTTACAAAAATATGTATCAGCTGAACTTAGAAATGTAGGTCAGCAGGATTCTGTGAACTGAATCAGTGTAGGCTGTTCCTGTTCAACATCTGGTATCATCAAGGACTCAGAGAGACTGGACCCTTTAGGATTCTTTCAGTATTCTAATTAATCTTTTCTAGGGTTGTATGTCAAAAGCCAATGTTTAAATACAAGTTTAGAAGAAAACTCTATGTAATTTCCCTGCTTTATTCAGTTGGAAGAGAGTTTTAGGAATATGTCATTTAACTGTCCACTGCAATTTTACTTTCTTTGTGTTTTCTGTGTAGGGCTGAATGGAAGAAATTGTTCAAACTGCAAAGTTCAAAAAACGCATTTCTAAACTTGTCACATACAATGAAGACAGGTGTTTTTTTCTGAGCTTATCAGATGTATTCCCTTACCTGAAATAGGAAGCAAGAGCAGTTATAGGGGTTTTGGTATGGAATGCCCAATTATATAAAACAAAAATTCATATAATGAAATTCCTACCAATTGCAATTGACTCTTTTTGTGAAGATGTCTGTGTTTTTCATTAGTCCCATTACCCACATAATCCTGCACAGTAATTATATTTCATGACACTGGCTAGTCAAATAAAGATGGAATTTATCAACCTGTTACCACAGAGGACTGTAATGGGCACAAGTCTTCATTTTTGAAATAAATGCGTTTCAGGGAAGCTGATATGGGAAATTGATATGGCTGAATGTGTATGGGGTTACTGGTTTGTTATACCTGACTTGGGACTGCTGGCTGTTTCATGAAATAGAACTGGTGCAAGATGCACTTTTTTAAATTACCATCATGTAGTGTGGTATGCTTTTTAAGACATGAATTCAGTTGTCTCCATAACTGCATGCATGTGAATAACTTGATGTGGAAGCTGAGAAAACATGAGACACATGAGTAGCTCCAAAACAGTCTGGGCTCGGTGACACACAACTCCTCGTGGGTCTGTTTACCCACTTACCTCCCCAGCTGAGAGCTGGGGCAGCTGTGACACAGCAGAGATGCAGTATCAGAGTGGAAAGGTTGGCACTCCTAAGATGCCAGAAACCTCCTAAGAGGTTTAGAGTGCTGTCGCTTTGTCATTGCAGATTGAAGCAAAAAAGTTGTGAAATACTGAAGTAGACTCAAGAGGTCTTAATTTTTTATTGCAACTTACCTTGGAGGGTTAGGCATCCTTTCAAGTATAATTTGTAGTAGGCTTGTGGCTTGTTTCCCTAGTGTTCTTACAGTCAGAGCATTATTTATTAGTCCTCCTGAGGCAGAATCAGCTTTTAAAGTTTCTAGTCCAAATATAATTATTCTACTGAGTGATTGTCCTTAACTTGCTGGCTTAACCTGAGGGACTTAATTTTAGTGCAGATAATCAAGATTTAAGCAATGTAGGAGTCAATAAACAACTGAACATTTAGACCCACTTGTATTCTTAAAGGAGTCCGTGCGTGGAATTATCTCAGCAGAGCCACTTCTGTGCCTGTTAGCAGTGGAACTGGAGTTTAATTTTGCCACTTCAGGAATGAAGACAAACAGCAATAAGGAGATATTTGCTCTCCCCAAGAAAGACACTAGGCATTTAGTCCTGCAATAGACATTAAAGGAAGCAATGGCAACTCTGGCTAATTTGTGGAGCTATGTGGACTTGATGTATGGGGGGCTGTATTTGGGGACAGTAGTCTGTGGAGCCTTGAGATGTCAGCATGTTTTGGAAGCAGGGTTTACATTCTCTACCTGTCTGTTACTAATGTTACTGAAAATGGTAACCTTATAGCCCTATTGCCCTCAAACCTCAACTTCCAGGTTTCAAAATTCACTTTGTAGAAAAGAAACCACACAGAATATTATTTAAATAATATAAACTTTGTATGACTAAAACAGTTTGTCTTCAAAATGCTTGGAACAGTCTTGTTCTAATTTGCTTCCTTTGGTATTTTTTGGCTTATACTATAAAGTCTTTAACTTTAGAGTCTTTAACTTTAGAGTCAGACATGCATCACAACCTAAGTATGAACTAAGTAAACCATTGTTGAAAGTCCAAATTGAGAAGTACTAAGGAAGAGAAATTAAACATTTCTTCCTCTGTATTGAATATAATGGTGACAAGGAGGACAGTGGTGGTATTCACGTACTGTTTTATTGTAGGTTTAAAATTAGTGGATTTTCTTTCCTACAGCTCTACTATGAGCTAGCAGCATGTGGTGGCATGTGTTTTTGACAACAGTATTGGATTTGTCATTTCAGAATACCTGACGGTGTTTTCCCAGATGATTGCATTCCATGATCCAGAGCTGAGTAACCACCTTAATGAAATTGGTTTTATTCCAGATGTAAGTGCTAAGGGTCCTTATAAGTATCATTTAAGTGAAATAAAACGTGGAAAATGAGGGCAGCTGGGGTGAGATGCCCTTCCAGATTGTTTCTGTAGCACTTTGACAAAAGTGAAACTTCTATATTAATGGACCTTTCTGAATATGCTGTTGAAATGATAAAGTTTTGATTCTTATTTTATATGCTTCAGTCCTTCCTGTTCTGTTGGGGTGGTAAATACAAAAAAAATCTACTAGCAAGTTATCATAACTTACAGATTCATCTTAAAAGATGTACATATTTATTTTTGAAATGGGGATTAATATACAAAAATTAATGTGGCCATAAATGACTAATAGCGAAATTACTGCAAGCTAATTAAATGCTGTTGATTAACATAAAAGACACATGAATTGGCAAGTAATAGAAGAAGTATGTACAAGTGATGGTTAATCTTGTAGATGTGTCAGACCCTGGAAAATGCTTAGCAGTCACTTGCTGGGACATATATGGGATAAGTGTATAACTTAGACACAAGTATTCCTTAGAAAAAAGTAAAATCAAGGAAAATGAAAACTGATAACACAGCCAAAATGTAGTGGAGGGGATGGACTATGTTGGAAAAAGCAAAACATGAGGCTCTTTGGAGCCTCATTTCTAGCTGTGAGTGTAAACAGTGAAGTTTTCCTCCTCCTTTTTACAGAGAGGGACTCCAAAAAGTAAAGATAAAAATAAAAATTATTATCTGCCTACTGTAACATTATCGAAGTTTATGACTAATGGTTATGAAATTTAAATTTAGGCAAGGCTGTAGAGAGAACATTGTTAATTGATACAATCTATGTCATTCCATATTTGACATTTAGAAATTTTTTGTAATTACAAGTTTGTCATAAGAACATGACAACTGAGATGAAAATGGAAGAAGGATATTGAAGTCAGGAGATGTTGATGTAGAAATAAAAATAAATAAAAGTAAATATAAAAATAATAATAAATAAGAAATTTATATGCATTGGTTCTAGAAGAAATATAAAACTTACTTTATCAGAAAAGTCTCGTGTTTATTAGGAAATATTTTAAGTTGGAGCAGCAAGGCCAAGCCTCTCAAAGTCCTTTGTTGTACACAGTTCCTGAGTGAATTTGTGGGTCTTTGAGATTGGAAGATACTCATCATCACGATTTACAAAGAGTGTAATAGAAAAGCAAGTATATATTTTCATCCGTACAGGTGTTTTTAATGTAGTAATGTTGTTTGACTGATACAAATTTAAAAGATAACTTCAGAGTTGAAATGAGCAAAAGAGAAAACCTGCCTATTGCATTATAAGGAAAGAAGTTTGAGAAGGCCACATGTATTGCAGGTGACCCACGTCTAAAGAGGGCAGATGGGAGAAAGATGAAGGTGAGAAGGGAGAACAATGATCTGTAGAAAGCCTGAATATTTGGGTAGATGAAGGGCAAGAATAACAGCAGCATTTAAGTTTCTGAGGGAGAATCAATTTTGCAGCATCATTATGTAAATGCACTTGATGCTTCTTTGTTAAAGGACGTGGGTGACCAAAACAATTCCATTCTGTATTTTGTTCAGGAATCTAGTTCCCACTGAAGAGTTAGAAATGTAATTTCTCTGAACACCTTATGGGTCCTCGTTTGGGATACTAATATACCTGAGAGCTCTGTAGCAACCCATCTTGGGTCTTAGCTGATATTTCAGCAGCTCCTAGTATCTGCTTGTACAGTTATATTTCAATGTTCTCCACAGAAAACTCCAAGGTACAAGTCGGATGGAATAGTTTAAAATCACATGGTTTTGTTATATTTTAGTTTGCATTGTGCTAGTCATTGGACAGCACATTGTCACACAAGCCTTGTCTCAAATATTACAGTGTAGAAATGATTAGGTAAATGTTTGAAAAACAGAGATATGCTTTTGGAAAAAACCTCTTGCATTGACAAATGCTAGTTCTCAAATGAACACTAACCTCTAGAAAGAGGTTGTCCTTTCTAAATTGTGTGTCTGGGTTTTTTAGGGCTTTTTATAAGTAAAAGTTGTTCTGCCTTTTAGATAAGTGAGAGAAGTGAATTTTTGTACCTGTAACAAAGGGACCTGCAATCCATCAAGGAGAAGGATATTCACTGTAGTAATGAGATCTGAACCAGAGTTTCGTGCTTGAGTACTAATCCTATCAAAGTAAATCCCAATTAATCTTTTGTCATTGAAAGGCAGGCTCTGCTGCAGGGAAGATGGTGTTTCCTGGCACCCATCTCATTTGCTGCAGGTCACGTAACTCTCAGAATATTGAACGCTGCTGAAGCTTGAATCGTTGGGAACGTTATTAGTTCATGTGGTGCCTGGATTAGGTACATTGCTGTGGCTATGTGATTTACATGTAAATACAGGGGTGATATATACAGTGACTCTTACAGTTCTTCTTTGCTCTCTCTCCCGAAGTTTGATCTTCCCCACCCTATAATATGCTTTATAATATGTTTCTTAATTTACTGAATGCTGACCCCGAACAGCAGACCATTTTAAACTGAAGAACAAAGACGTGTACTATGTTACTAAAAGTGTAACTATAGACGTAAATTATTCTAAAGCACTTTCAGCTGCAAATTGTGAAACCTAGAAACAGTTGTCATCCATGTCAAACAGATGTCAAAGTCTGGCTGCAGTTACTTAATATCATTGTGCTGGAGCTGCTGGCACAGGTAGCTGGATGCCTTAGCTTGGTTTTGGTGATATGCCGGAGATGTAAGTAACAGGGGATTCATCTAAACAAGAATAAAAAATCCTACCCTTGAAGCACTTTATCTCTCCTTGTTCTGTAATAAGATGACCTGCTGATGAATCTGGAGGAGAGGTTTCTTGCTGGTATTTTTTCTTGTGAAGAAAATGATAATTCTTCAAATTTTACTTGTGTAGGTGCATATAGGTGGGTAGAATCTAGTATCAAAAAATTTGACTAAATCCACGCTATCTTTTGTACCTATATCTCTGTAGCCTTAAATTTAATGATTAATGATTAATTTTCTAGACACCATATGGGATTGAAGCTAAGGATGTGTATGTGTGTATGTATTTAAAAGATGCAACATAAAGGTGAAAGGTTGGGAGTTTATAGAATAGACTATTTCATTTGGAAGGGACCTGCAACAGTCATCTAGTCCAACTGCCTGACCACTTCAGGGCTGACTTACAGCATGTTGTTAAGGGCATTTTCCAAATGCCTCCTAAACACTGACAGGCTTAGGGCATCAACCATCTCTCTACCAAGTTTCTTCCAGTGTTTGACCACCCTCTCAATCTTCTGTAGACACAAATGTGTAAAGCTCTTGTATTCTGGAGGATCAGTCAAATAATGAAACAGTCCAGACAGTTATAACAGGCAATTAAAAAATCCTCATGGAAAACGCTTTCATTAAGGTTTGAGCCAATATTTCTGAGAGCTTTGAATGTCTAATGGACGATGCACTTTTCTCAAAATATGGCCACCTAGCTATGGGCAAGTAAACATCTTCACCCTGCTGAAAAACAACTGCATCTCCAAGCTCGAGTACTGAGGAGAAATCGTCATAGCAGAGCACTGCTGGAAAGGAAGCTTCAGATAGGCATAATGGAAAGATGGAGAATGAAAGCTAGTCTGAGGTCAACAGATTTCACTGGTAACTGAAAAAACCTCTGGATTTATTGTTTGAATTAGAACTGATTTTAGGGAGCTACTGTGTGCTTCATATATGAGAGATGTCCAAGTCCTTCAAAACGCAAGAAATCTTATCTTTTATTAGCAAAGCAAAAATACAATTATGGGAGTGCTTATCTCAAAGTCACTCTGAAAAAATGAAGTGTTTGGTTTACAGTCTCTTATTTTAATGTGACTTATTCTCAGGATGTAGCAGTGGTTCAGATGCTACTTTGATTACACATCAGGTATACTTCCCAGAAATGGAGAGTTAAGTGTCACTAAAAACCACAACTCCGTAATTTTTCAGGGTTCAGTGTTGAAGGGTTGAATACCTCGTTTCCCGCAGTTTGTAATTCCAGAGGCAGGGCACAGCGCTGTTCCGGACGGCGGTCGCTAGAGAGCAGCATTCACCAATGCTTTGTAAAAGTCCTATAGCCGACAGCATTCGGTGACCTCGGTGTTGGAGAGCTGGGAGTCAGTGCAGCTCCTTCTCTCTGCGTTGTTCGGTTTCACTTCCAGGATGGACAATGCCACCAGTATTGTGGCTTTCCTTTGCTTGCTTAGTAGTAATAATCATAACCTCCTTGTCTTTAAACAGTATTATAAACAGAGGGGAAACTCACTTCAATAAAAACTTGCCCAATATATGCTACTTAAAGTCTTCCACCTACCTTTTATGTCACTTAATAGTTTTGGTGAGAATGGTTTAGAGAAAAGTAGTGGTTTTTCTTGTGATTACCTTTTAATAGCCTTTAAAGTTTTTGTGTATTTTCTTGTATATTTTGTTGTAAATGCATACACAATAGAGGTGTTTGTGAAATTGGGAGAAAGTTCAGATCTGCTTTGTTAAAACATTTTAATCAAATATATGAAAAGGAGGGAATAATTGCTTTTAAATACCAAGGAAGCAATGTAGTTCAAAATGACATCCACATAAGATGTACTTCCAAGAAAAGAGGAGCCTCAGGCTACTAGACTTGTTTTCCTTTTGCATGGGAAGCAGATATTGCATACCAGCAAGCAGGTAAACAGGTATTAGGTGATCACAACCACCGTAGGGGATATTTTAGGGAACAGAGCCTGTTAGTATTCACTAGAATGCCATCTATTTAAGGCATGACGTAGATATACTTGGGAAAATAGTATGAATGTATTGTAAGATTAATATGCTGATAGAAATTGATTTGGTTTAGATTTTGAACCCTTAAAATCCATTGGCGGGTCTGGTCATTGCAGCTTTTTTGGTTTATGGACAGCGTGGTTCAGATATTATCAGATGCTCAGACAAAGGCATAGGAATAAAATTTAGGGAGAGCTTTGCTAAGGAGGTTTTCAGCAAATGTGTGCATCATTTAGTCAGTCGCATAATACAGTTAAGAGTTTATGGAATAAGTAGTAATTTATTAACATAATATCAGTTATGCTTTCTGCTCCTCGTTTCTTTACTTCCAGGAAAAGCTTAATAGGAGGACTAATTTGCACTTTTTATGAGTTAAAAAGTAATATATTAAGCTTTATGTCTAACTGTAAATCTTCAGAAGTGTAAAACAGCACACGAGCTATGCAACTGAGTAAAATTTGACAATGATCGTCTCGCTCTAGTGTTCCTAATTTATGAGGACTTTCTGTGCAGTTTGTTTCAAGAAAATGGATTCTGTTGCCTCCAACATGCTAAATGCTTCATTGAAAAATAAGAAACTTTTGGTCTATCATAAATGTTTAGCTCTTCTTTCTCTAGATGATGTCATGAGTATGAAAGTTTGCAGAAATTAAAGGTTTTCTGTAGCTACTGCAGCAGCACAAAATCTAAGACAGTCCTGTTAGTGGTGTAAGTGCTGAAGCAGGATGTCATCAGATGACACCTGCCTTTAAAGGTCACAGTAGAACTACAAAAATGCTTAACATGCTAGTAACTGACACTACTCTTGAGAATTAAACTGTTCTTAGTTCCTTCACTGAGAAGTATAGATTTTAATAAATACTAACATAGGAGAAAAAGGCAGGTATGGTTATTTTTCCCTTGGAGATTGTGATTTGCACTTTTAATTCTTTATATGAAATCACTTTTTTCCCATAGTCAGAATATTGAATCGAGTGGGTTTATACTTGTGCAGGCATCCTTGGCTAATTTTTGTTTAGCTTGGCAAGAATTGTGACAGTTTAGTAGAGCAGGTTCTTGAAGACTTTGGGGCGTTATTTTTTGCAAACATAAGCATAGTGAGGGTGGTGTTTGGTTTTGTTAGTGTTTTGGATACAGTATCACAAACTAGTAATTGGAAAAACATAAGAACTGAGGCTGGGGGATGGAAAAAGCTGTTGAGGGGCTAAGAGTTCTATGATAGTGGATCTGCCACTGCAGTTATTTTCCATTTCAAATACAATCATACAAAATAGGTAATTTTTAATGTAGTTAACAGACAACATTAATTCTCAAAGTATTTTTTTTCTTCTCTTTTGCAGCTTTATGCAATTCCTTGGTTTCTTACAATGTTTACACGTGAGTATGCTTTTTTTATTCTCTTATTAAATATTTTTCTATTTTGCTCCCAAATAAAAAAGAAATAACTGTAAGATGGGAGATAAAAAAAGTATTTGGACAACTCATTAACACTGTGACCATGTGTATATGCTTATAGGGGTTTTTATTGTGCTTATTCATCATGCAGATGTCTTTCCTTTGCACAAAATTTTTCACTTGTGGGATACATTACTGCTTGGAAATTCCTCCTTCCCGTTCTGTATTGGAGTTGCCATACTTCAACAGCTGAGGGATCGCCTTCTGGCTAATGGATTCAATGAATGCATTCTCCTTTTTTCAGACTTGCCAGGTACAGAAAAAACTATTTCTTCCATCCTTCTCTGTCTTCCCCAGTGTGTTGCTGAATAAAGTATGTGCCTGCATGTGAAGTCATGGTATATTTAGGCAACCTCACTGCCAGAGTGTGTGGGTCTTAACTACAGTTTGTTCCAGTTAGTGGAAGTCTTTTTTCTGTCACCAGCAAGAATTCAGTAAGCTTGTTGTTATTTCCAGGTGAAAGTTGGAAAGTTGAAATTTAGAACAATTCAAAATAATTCATGAACAACTGTTTGTAGACATGCCACATATAGAAACAATCCAGTTGATAGGAATTTTTTTAAAATAAGTTTAGTGTTGTTCTAACAGTGCTTTTCTGCTTTATTGATGGTACTAGCCTGCTTTCCTTTCAAACATAATTAAACTTCTACTGTAGAAGAAATCAATGTAAAAGAATTAGAGAAAGCGGTATGAAAAGCCATTGGAATTGCTCTATGTTAAATCAGTTTCCATTTGCAATTTAAAGCTTTGGGAAGAAATCGTATTGGTTGCGTGATCATTGTGCAGAAGCTGTGTCTCCTTGTTCATGAGGAGGTGGTTAACCTATCCATATAAAAAAGTGTTGCATCTTATAAAAAAAAAATTGCCATTAACCATGAAGATTGGATCTTCTTTGAGCTAGTATGTAGTGAGAGAGTAAAATGCATTTGAACTGAGTAAGCTATGTCAAGTGAAAGATGTGTTTTGATTTGTAATAACATATAAATAGGAAGGCTATTGCACTCAGAACTTACTTATGCTTATGTATTAATTCCCTCTCTGCAACCCAGGATCTAAGTAACATAACAGAGATGTTGGTTAAGAGGTGGCACTGTTTTAATTGTGTGGCTTTTCTTTAGGTAATTTCAACTTTCAGGCAATTCCTCAGCTAATTATGGATTTAGTGGGCTCTATTTGAACACCATGTGTGCAATTTGGTGATTCATAATTAATTTAAAAGAAGTCATTCTTCTTCAGGAGAACTGAAGGAGAGAATGAAATTTGGAGGAGCATTTGAGCTTAAAAAGGTCTTGTTAAGTGTTGCAGTCTTCACTACTGCAGAGCTTTCAGAGGTTAGCAGTAGTCTAGGATGTGGCAGCAAGCAAACTGAGGCTGAGTTCATAGTTGTGTCAATCAGTCTCTCAAGTTCAGTGAGTTGTCATAAATCAAGCTCTGATTTCTTTAAGTACCGTTGTCATAAATTCTGTCTCTCACTTCAACATGGGTCCAGATTTTGAAATTTTGTCTCATAGTTATTAGTTTAATAGTATGTATTTGCTGCTGTATATTTCAATTTATAAGAAATTTAATTAGGCCATTCCTTATGATGTGGATTTTTAATCTTCAGTCTATATGCTTAATCATTTCAAATGCTCATATTAAATTTAACTGGATATCTTCAGATGGCTGAAATGTGAGTGCAAAACTAAAAGATGGTCTCTTTCCCCCTTTTTTCCTCCCCCATCTATTAGCTCTGTGTCTTAAGGAATCTATATTTAACTAATATTTAACTTATTTTCTCGCCTAAGGCATTTGTCTGTAATTTTTTTTTCCATGAAGGGTGCTAAATTATAGATTCAAATTTATCTTGAGCCAGCTGATTTTACTGACAGTTGAAGTACTTCATGCTGAGGTTATGTGTAATGACACATTAGTTCTCATAATACATATCTGTTTATATAATGAAATTAAATCACTAAAATATGTAGCATTGTAGTGTACATGTGTTCTGCTGGTTATAGATCATGACAACTTTGCTGATACTCTGGTAGAAAATACCAACTTTTGCAAAGATTTATATCTTTTAGCATTGGTAATGTCTGTGATATTTTGGATGTCAACAGTGACACAGTTGAATATTGTGAGGTTAATCCAAAACATATCATACAATACTACTAGTAAGACTACTAATGGAAAAAAGAATGAGTTTGGAAAGTAATCCTAGTGTGACTTAAATTTATTGGTCTAGCTTAATCAGTAACTTTTTGAAAATATAATTATCATAGCCTTGTGCCTTCTCTTTCTGGCCTGAGTCTTATTTCTGGTTAAGAAGTGTTTGTCACCTGTGTCTTCCAAACAAGACTTTTTTTATTTTGCTTCAATAAATTGTGTGCCAAGGCTGAGATTTTCCCAAAGTAATTTACAAACAACCTTCACCTGAAACTGGATCACCCCCTGGAAGAGATTATTCTGTTCAAAACATCTGCGATAATTTTAATCTAAAATCAATTTGTTGCTCAACAGTCTGAAACTCCTGTGATTCTTAAGCTTTCTGTGCACTGGAATGGGTTATTTTAGACTGCCAGTGAAAGCAACTTGCTTTCCAGCCTGATAAAGGTATTTTACTGCAGTCTTGAAAGTTTGTGGAACACTTTAAAGATTTCTTGATTTAACAAGGTAAACAAAACCTCCATTGCTTTATTTCCAGTTCACTGTATATAACACAGTTTCAATTACTGTTTAAAAAAGTTAATGATGTAAGGAAAAACAAAAAGCATCGTGCCATTATTGATTATTCAGTTCTGAAATCCCTTTCCAATGCTTGTCTCAAAGCTCTGGCCATATTTTATCTATAAAACAAATACAATTGGGCATTGCTTGCTGTTTTGGGGAGGTCTATTTGAAATCTTAATTTATTTTTATATAGTTTAAACAATGTCCTTACGTATTAGGCAATTTATTTGAAGAATTTGACAAAATAATTGGTTAATTAGAGATACTGGAAATGCCCTAGTTCGTTCCTCGTGGGAGCTATGAAGGAGACATATAAGAAACTGCTAAAACTTAAATAGAATTAGATTGTTTAGGAAATTACTACCCCAAGGTGTCTGTTTTTCTCTAAGTTCTCTTTCATCTATTCTTTTGGGTTTTTTTTCCTTGTGTTTAAGGAACTCTGTTAAGTATGGACTTTATTCAAACAATATAAATACCAGAGAAGATCTAGGAGGTATGAATTGAGACAGACCAACAAAACCAACCCTGGCATCACTCTAATTTTTTATGTGTAGGTTAGAGATTTAGTAAATTTAGCCTTATTCAGGTGATGCAAAGACAGTATGTGTTACTTTTGGTTCTCCTGTAAATTTGACATGTAGCAGAATGTGGCAGGAAAATGAAGATGGTAAGATAATGGACTCCTGAGGTACCAGCAGCAGAGACAGGACTCTGCTTTCAAACCAGTGCTGACTTGTAGTCAGCCAGTTTGGATATGTCTAAGTCTCATGTAGCAAATTTACAACCCAGAAGGCCCTTTCATGCATTGATGACCAACTGAATAAGTTTACTTTAAAACTTGCAGTTTTACTTATAGCTTAATGATTAGAATCTTGCTATAAGTTTGTGAGATAGTGTCCACTATTTAACTCAAAAATTATTATTATTATTGTAGCTTGACTGGATTACTAAGTTTATTATTGCTGTACAAGTGTTACAAAATCACCAGCACCTTTTTCTTAGGAAGCATCCAGATACATACAGTGCTACGGTGCCTTCTCTNAGCTCTTTGCAAACAGTTGAGGATCCTTAGACCAATCCACACCCATTTGGAATTGGGTGCATTATGGGGCCTGGCAAACAGATCTTCCTCCAGGAATCACTGCCAGAGTTATCATTGACATACACAGATTTGTTGTGGCCTTGAGAAGGGATACCTTGATAGGGTAACTGACAAAAAGATGGGGACAGTTGCTATTAGAGAATAGGGAAACACAGCCTAGACATGAGATAGAATATACTTTCAAATAAGCCTTTTCAGTTAGTTCATGCTATAAACTCATCTTCCATGATTTTGGAGCAAGAGGATGGTTCATTCCTTTGATGCTGTGCACCTTGGAACCAGAAAAAAATACCTTCCTAAGCTAGTCAGTGCTTCCAAAGGATGAACCTTGGCCAAACTTGGAAGTTTGGAAAGACATACTGTGGAAAAACAATCCAGTGCAATGAGGAGCTACAGTAAAACGGTTGAAGTGGAAAACATACAGGATTCTACTTTATGAGACACAGGCATGTCGCTTTAGGATGCAAGATCTAGTCTATCATAAAAGCAAGGAACAGAATTTCTTTAATGTGGGAGAAATTATTATATCCATTGACAACGTAGTGATATGCCATGGTAGTAAAAGCTGTAAGATCACTTAAAAGTTCTCTTTTCTTGAAATATGTAGATTCATTAGGGCACACTTGCTCATCCAGGCTGTTTGGTAGTATCAGACTCTGTAAGACTGTTGTTTTACCCAAAGCTGTGGATTCTTTAATTATTCACCATTTCCACTTCTAGTGACAGACAAGACAGTTCTAGATTATAGATTCTACCTTCTTAAAACTATAGAGAAATGCTGGAGCCAGTGACACACTTAAGGAAAAAAATAGCAGAATCCTTTTTTTTTAGTCAGTCAGTGGCAGAAGAAAATCAAATATGTACCCTTTAGCAAAGGACTGTCACAAGAGATGGTGTTTCATAAAAAGGGTGAAAAGTGAGTTCATCAGTAGAACTTTCCTATTGCATGTCTTGAAAACAGTCTGACATACAGCTTATGCCTCCTGTTTCTTGATAGAACCTTGAAAGTACTCTTCATAGTGAAAGAGCACTTCAGAAAATAGATAATCCACCTGTCAGTCATGTAGGATTTTCTACACCTTTACAATGGAATAAAATCAAAGTACAAGGAGGTAGACTGTCTACTATACTAGCATTTCCAGGCATGCCAAGACAAAATTCAGTCCACTCTTATCTGAGCTTTGCTTCTAGATGTAGGATTTTTTTTTCCTCTGTACAGAGGTGTCTTGGGAAAATATTTTTTTTTTTGCTTTATTGAAATTACAAGCATAACAACTGGTTCGGGATTAGACTAGTTCTTAGAAAGCAAGTGTGTGTGCTAGACTTTTTCCTTTTACAATTACAGAGGACATAGCAAGGTGCCTAATCGGGTATCTGTCTATAATTTCGTTATGCTGGGTGTGTTTGCCTGTACAGGTATACACAGTAATGGCCTGCTCAGTAATCTTTAGTTCTCTAACTGCTAATTGAGGAGAATTTTTAAATGGGCTGCAGAGATAACGCAGCATTAAAATTTCTTGATTGAAGTGTTCATTAGCAGCACATCTCTGTGTGATTGTAGATATATTTGGCGAATGTGTATCTGGCATTGTAATAGAGATACACATAACTACTGAAATACAGAATTGAAGCAGCAGTGTAGGCTGAGCGCTAGAAAAATCTTTTTGTCAAAATACAGACTGAGAAATAAGGTCTGTTTTAAGTGAATTCTCAGTGCTCTCATATTTTGGGGTAGCTGTCAGTTCCCTTTGGCTTACTTTCACATAACATTTCACTTAAACTCTTGCCTTTGTAAGTCTGCATGAGGCATTTGGTCCTGTCTGTCCAAATGCCTTTGTTATTAATATGCTCAAAGCTTGAGTTTAGTAGAAATCAACAGAAAGACCAAAACTAAACATGGAGAACTAGAGCAGAGTTGTACCTAAAGCTAAGACTTCGTGGATATTGCAAGCTTGGAATAAATTTAAGAACTTAATTATTAGTCTTGAAGGACAAAACTTGGAGATAGGACAGCTTTCCCAACTGAATGTTGCCTGTATTCTGAAAATTATGATAAATTGTCTAAGTACCCATCAGGGGTGTATCAGGTGAAATCTCTGTCACTGCAAAAATTTAAGAAGTCTAGACATGGGGGATCAACTGGTCACAGTTGGCTTCAGAATAAGGCAAGGAACTAGACATTCTCTTGCTGGTTCTTCAGTCTTTAGCATAGCACAACTCTAAGGAAACAAATCCACCAATCATGTAACCCGATAGAGTATAAACCACAAACTTATCTACTGGCAATGTAACCCTGAAATGACCGACTTAAAAATATCTTGAATGTACTTAAGTACTTTTGTGTGTAAATTCAAATGAGGAATGTTGGTTTTTTCACAGAATAGGGCAACTTTTTTCCTCACCTTATGAGTAGGATAATTATGCAGCAAGCTTTAAATAACTTAGAAACGTATACTGACAAGGTTGGCCTGATGGGAGCTTCTTAGAGCTATTAGTTTTGCAATGTGAAATACTAACATAGTTTTCACTAATGGTAAACACTTAAAGTTTTGGATCTCAGTAAGTTATCTACTGTAGTGCCAAATGCCTTTTCACTGAACTGCTGAGTCAGTGCAATTTTTAGAATCACAAGTAAGAAAAGGATAGAAGTTTGCCCTTTGTGCAGGCTAGTGTCTCCGGAAATAATTCCTAGTGTTTACTGCTGCTTTTCTCTACTGCTGTCCACAAAACAATGAAGTCACGCAACTGTCCTGTAATATATCAAATGAATTATGTAAAAAGAATAATTGAGCTTTTCATTTATAATAACCTTCTAGCAGTAACAGATAACGGAGATGCTGGATAGAAGTGTCACTTCTCTTCCTAGATTTGTCCTATGCAGACTCAGTGTATCTATTTGTATGTCATCAGGAAAAAAAAAAGGTTTATGGCCTTTCACCTCTCTTTCTTCCAAGAGCAGGAATCTGGAGATCAAACTGACTGACCTCTTCAGCTTCACAACTTTTAAAGCACAGAGATTTTCTGGCCTTATGTGGCTGCGTGGTGAAAGCTGATGTTGCCTGGCAGAGTAGCAATAGAGTATTTGTGATGGAGAGGTCAAAGCAAGCTCATACTTCTGGGCTGTTCCCAAAATGCAGAAGCAGTTTATTTTGGCTGAATTTCTTAACTGGTATCCTGTTACCCAAGGAAAGGGCTCTGGAATTGATTAACTGCACACAAAGACTTGGTCTGTGTACATTTTCATTAAGAACCATTCATGTTCTGTTTTTCTCCAGTACTTGCCTTCACTTACTGTGAACAACATATGCACATCCGGTTTTGCTGTAAAAATAAAAAATTATATGTGCTTTTGTCACAAGTGTATTGCATTTAAACTGATGCTTTTCCAACATCTGTTTCAAGTGCAATCTACTTCTCTCCTATATCTATAATAATAAACCTTAAATATATGTTGCTTAAAAAGCAGCAATGTCAGACTGAGCCATCCTTTTCAGTTGAGGCTGTTCACAAATGAAGGCAGCAGCTTGGTAAGAAGTTACAGTTTAGCATGAACAGAGCCAAATGAAAAACATCTTCAAATAAACAGGAAGTTTAGTCAGAAAAGAAGAAAAACTTTTCAGTAGGCTTAATGTTAGGATGAGGCCATGGCAAAACTAGAATATTACTGTTAGATCACTTTTCTTTTACTTCCCTAGTCCTGCCTTTTTCAATTCCTAGATTTTTCATATTTAGAAATATCAGTGATGCTGAGCAATTAGCTGGTGCCATAGAATTGTTTCTGTAAGGCTTGATTGCTGCTTGAGTGTGAAATACTTTAGCTCATTTAAGCAAAAGCTCTTAAACCCAATGTTTGATTTTCAAACTTGTTTTAGTTCCTAGGTACATGGGTGCCAACTTTTACTTTTTTGAAATACAGGTGCTCTGCAGTTTTTCAAAAAGAGACAGCTTGAAAATATACTAAATTGTGAAATGACAACTTATTTTTGTAGTATTTGTATTATATTTAAAATCAGGCTTAATTTTTTTCAGTGCACGCTTCACAGTAAATGGCACCATGTTATGTTAGCATGTTTTCATTACAGATTTTCCAGTGAAGGAATTGATAAAAACAGAAGGCACTTCCTTTTTAAACTACAAAACAGCCCGGTGTTGGAACCTTTGTGAGCAGAGAGTTGTTATATGTACATTTCCATGAGTGAGCATGCCTGTGAGGAGGGTGTTTCTAAATGTTTCTGTTCA